>MU213107.1:34193-44479 GCA_018584345.1 Thuja plicata | reverse complement strand
CTTGGATATTGCAACTTCTCTCTTCTTGTCTCATTCTTCTTGCATCCATGGCTACTCATATAGATTAGATTCATGTTTATTTTCATAGATTAATCTTGCATTTGTATTTCCTTTCATAGATTTAGCCGTGCATTGTTATCATTTAGATTAATTTACTTTTATGCATTGTTATCATATAGAGTAGATCTCATTTTCATGCATTTGAATCTCTCATTTCATGGTGTACTTGCATAGGTATTAACTAGGTCAATCCGAGGGCCTCCATTTCACACCTTTGCACTCCATGACTAGAGAGCTATGGATCAATATTTGAGGCCTCATTCTTGAGAAACCTTGGATGGAATGATTCATAGAAGTGTGTCAACATTTATGCACACAAGACATATGTATCTATCAATGGCACCTACAACAAAAGTGACTCCAGTCCCTCCTAAATAGAGTAAATAATATGAGATTCCAAATGCACCTATGACAGGTCCACATGATTCAGCACCTAAAGTTACATCACCCTTTGACACATCCAAAGACTCAGAAGAAACCATTGTGATCGATGATGTTAAGATATCCATGATATCTTCTGACAATGACATAAAAAAATTTGAAAAAGCATTTTTCAGTACTTAAGAGACAGAGAAGGTATGCACTGATAATACCTCCTTACAACAAGATGAAGTTCCTTCTAAAGATTCAACAGATACAAATAATGAGGAAGATAATCAATCTAATGAACCACCAGTTATGGAGATACCTATAAAAAGTGAATATGTGGATGTCAATCAGAATACCATACTTACTCCACCCATTAAACCTTTGGTATCATTGTTGTCAAGTCTGACCCCTGATTCAGCAAATCTAGATGCTTGGGAAGAAGAAGATCTGATTAAGATCAATGTGCTAGCCATGGAGAAATCCAAAGAGAAACAAGTCATGAGAAATGCTCTCTTTCTGGAGACAATAAAAATTTTGAATGACTTAGTGCCAATAGATAATAAAATGGCTAAAATTCAGTCAATTGATGATGTAGATAGCATCTTAACAAGCTTCAAGGCACACTTTACAAGTTTAGTAGACTCAGCTACTAGAACTGCAGAAGAAGAGTACAAAAAGGAAAGATTGAATGAATTGGTAAAGAACTTCTCTTTAGATCTAAATTCATTAAAGATTGGTCAGAAAATCTTGAAAGATTTGGCAGCTAAAGGTAGAAATGTGATAACTCAATGCATGGACAAAGTAAAATTCACCTCAGAGCACATCAAGAAGATTGAAGAAGATGATATCTTGGTTGAAAATGTAAGAAAATCAATTGAAACATCCTTGTAAGACATGAACATATGAAAAAATATCTATCAAGGACAAATAGATAAAATTGATAAAGCCAATTTGGAGATTAGCAAGATAAGGACAAGGCAGAACCAACTGAGAAATGCACTTGCACCTTCCTTAGTTGTTTTGAATGAGAACATCAAATAGATAGATGCCACTATTATCACTTATGATCAAGGTCCCTACATGGATTTGATAAAAATGGAGAAGCTCACATATGCTCTATGTGCCCATCTTCAGACTGTAGATAAACTAAAGGCATTCTGGCAGCAAGAAATCAAGAATCTTTAGATCACTTATCCAGATGTGTACTCAGACTAAGTACTCAAGGACCTCATTTTTGATTCCTTTGTTATTAATGTCAAAGGGGGAGTAGTGTATATATATGTAAAGAAGTATGATATAGTATATGTAAAGGAGGATGATATATAGTTTTTGGTGTTAGTCAATTTTGAGTAACCTAGGTACATTCCTTTGTTGCCATTAATGAAAAAGGGGAGATTGTTAGCAAGTTGAATCTCAGGGAGAATATGACTTATTTTGTGTTGTCATTATGGAAAAAAAGTCATATAAAATTTTGACAGCAAACTTTGATGTGAAGATTGACTATGTATAGTAAATAGACAAGACAAAGATATGCAGTTGATCAGAGCACCAACGCACGTGTGATCGATATAGGACATGGGCCTTTATATTTAAGCTTTATGATATATGAATATGCTAAGTCTATACATGAATGGTATAGAATGATAGTATGAAAAAGTTACATTGAGTTCAGTATCACCTGCAGTTCAGTAAACATAATATAATGCCGACTTCAGATTTTGGATCATCGTATAATATTTTGTGTAAAGGCCAAGAGCCTATTGTAATATGTTTTTAGTTATGTATTTATCACTATTGTAAACATGCTTAAGCCAATTAGTTTGGAAGTGTTGTGTATATTGTTATTAGGCTGACTAAGGTATTGTTTTTGGTCGCGTCTATTGAGTATGTATATATACTTAATATGCAATTTTTTAATAAAAAAACTGTCGAGAATATAAAAAGAAGAAAAAAAGAAGAGAAGTATGAACTAGTCAGTATGAGATAAATCCTTTTAAGAGATCAAATCATTAGTGCATAAAAGGAACTGATTAGACAACCGTGTCACTTCAGCAGTTCCATTTTTAGATATAACACATATCTATCTTCATGAGGTTGTAGCCTTCTTTTATTGAGTAGTGAGCTCTTGGACAGTAAGTCCTCACTCCTAACATGGTCATTGAACTTGATTTGTAAAGACTTCTTCTAACAGGGAAAATGAACCTTAACAAGTTCATTATACTAGTACAATCATTTGTGGGTACTAATTCCCACAGGGGTTTTCCTCTGATCAAGGTTTCCCCGTAAACATATCGTGTGTTATGTGATATTTTGTTATGCTTCATATGTTATCTATTTGATTTATGTTCAAGTTGCTAAAATAGAATAATTAGTTAAACACTGATTCACCCCCCTCTTAGTGTTTCCAACAGTATTTTAGTTAACATCACTGAGAATCCTCAACCCATGTTCAAACTACATTAAAAAAAAACATTCGGGTAGGGGGCAGCGAATAATATAATAATAGGGGAAATGACATCCCCATAGAATAGTAGGGGATAGAGTAACCCATTTAGAATAGTATGGAATGATAGGTGCCCTATCCACTATTCCTTAGGGAGAGATCTTAATTGAATATGTTTGGTCCTATGTCTATTACCAAATTGAAGGGATGGGAGCTGAAGGTATCAAGGAAGAATATAATGGTATGTGCATCAATGGTTTGTTGAAAGATGATAACAAACATCTACAAGTGAAGGGTTTAACATATGTGGTGGAAATTCCCACTGAATTCCATCCCAATTGGATTTTTTATGTGTTAAGAAGAGTCCATGATTAATTTATATGGCTGGACAGACTTCAAAATATTTTGAAGATCATGATTCATAGGGTTATAGGGTTTTGAGGGCAAGGACTTGGATGTACATTGAGAATGATGACAACACATTTGGTTACTGAGCTAACCAAATAACAACAATACAAAAGAACAATTACAATTGATCAAATTGAAGACAATGAAGTTCTCTTTGCATCCATGGTGATAGGTTTTAGAGTATACCAGTCAAGTCATGTTAATAGTGTGCCTGGTGGTGCTATCATTGCTTCCTATCATATTGTTAAAGATGATTTAGTGTATGATCTATGTGAGATGATTAGGAGTCAATTTATGGAAAACATGGAGAGGATAAAGAAATATAAGAAGCATTCATTTAAGTATGGTGCCCTACTAGTATGTATGTTTTTCTATATCCAAAATTTCTTCCCTGGTAGAGGTAAATTTACATGGTCAAAGGATAAACCAATGGTAGTTTAGGTAAGTGAATTCATAGAGGAACTAGGTGATAAATTTAACGATAATTTTAAGTGGGGATATTTCAAATACTTCCAAACTAAGATGCATAAACATTAAAGGATACTAGCTAGCATAATAGAGAAGTACAAAAATGAAATATGTTTTCTAGTAGGCACTGATACATTTATTGTGCAGGTATTTGAACCTAGGACATATTGGCTTGCACCTAGAACTCTACATGCTGATGAATTATTGTCAAAGCATTTAGAAAAACAAGCATAGATCTTTGACACATATGATGAAGCTTTTTCTAAATTCAAAAGGAATTGAAGAGACTGGTCATTGAGAGGAAAACAAGGAGAATGTTATCTAACCTAGAGAAGAAGTTTGGTAGTGAAGAAGCATGAACATATTACACCGTTGCAACTGAAACTAAATACTCTTTAGCTAACATTCCTTAAACTAATGCAAAGGTGAAGAGAAAACAAATAAAACTAGCGACAAAGGAAGTTAAGTCAAAGGTGGAACCAACAAGGAAGAAAGGTTAAAATACTCCTACTATTAAGAAGACATACAAGAGGAAGAGAAAATCCACAGAGGAGAAGAGTGATCGTAAGGAAACTAAAGATGATGAGGAAGAAAGGACATAATATGATAAGGATGCCTCTAAAATTAAATATGACTACAGAGACAAAGAAGGCTCCTTCTATTGATGATATTACAAAAGGTATTGTTGATAACAATAGATTAGGTACAATTGGAAAAAGATACAACTTTGGTAGTGGTGAAGACAAGAAGAAGATAGAAGATGTCATTGTGTATCATTTTCACAAATTTTTCATAACCCCTTTAGAGATTCATTATTGCATTCCCGATGAACTATATTAGTTGATAGATGCTATATGAAGTGCAAAATTGCAGTTGGACAGAGAAATATTGGAGATAGAACTAATTCAAGAGAAACCTGAACTATGTGCTAAAGATGCCAAGATAATGATGGATCCTCACAAGCGAAAATTCAAAATAAAGAGTAGAGAAGATAGAATTCTGATTGATGATACACAAAGAATTCATAATGAGACTGTTAATGCATGGAATAAGTTACTACAAAAAAATGAGGTAGCAACACAAGCAGAGAAAGATCATGCTGCATCTAATGAACTTATTCAGGTAGATGACACTTTTTCTATAGATTATTTAATTGGGTATGTTGTTCTTTATGTCCGTAACCTAGTGCAAAACATTGAGGTACAAAAGGTTGGTTTATCACAAATTGGTGGAGATGAGATTGAGATAGTAGACATTACTAGTAAAGAGGATTCATCCTCACCATATCCTATGGAGAGTACATAGGAATTTATTTCTAATAAGGATGAGGAGAAAGTTGTAGAAATTTAGCAATAGGAGACTCCGAAAGAGACTGAAGAAGAACTTAATATAAAAATAAAATTGAGTCTTGGTGAGTTAAGTGAAAAGAAGAGACAAAAACCGATGCTTGTTGTTGAAGAAGAAGAAGAAGAGGATGTAGAAGAGGAAGAAAAAATTACCACACCGATGGACATAACTAAATTAAAGCCTAAGGAACTGATGAAATACTCTGAACAATTGAAGAAAAAGGCTGAAAGAGACAAGTTGAGATCTAAGAAGAAGAAGACAAGAGTCTTAAGGCAAGCTAGAGACATTCTAGCCAAGTTAGTACTTGAGGTAGAGTTTGATGAGGAATATTCTACAATTGATCAGATAGACACTTTGATCAAGTCAATTTTAGATCAAGGCCCAAATTTGCAAACATTAGCTATAAAAATTGTAGAAGAGAACTTAGAGAAGAAGATGATAGGTAAATTGATGGAAAAAATAACTGCAGATTTAAACAAATTAATAGATCTTGTGAAGGAATTCAAGTATTCATTGGCTGAGGTAGGACAATTATTTACTAAAGCTTCACAACATTCTAATTTTGTCAAGGACTTGGAGCAAAACACAGTTGAAGCTCAAAAGGAGCTAGAGAGTTTAATAGGTCAGTTTGATCCTATTTCAAGCTCAGTCACTTCTTTTAGTGGTCAGGTGAAGAAAATTTAACACAAGATAAAGCATATACAATATGAGAAAGATAACATGATGCTTACCCTATTAGAACTTCAATCCTACTTGTCACCTATAGTAGAGGTCATGCAACATAATATGAAGAAGGCAAAAGACATACTTGCCTTACCATACACGAGCACTCTAGACAACATGGAAGAGATTTATTCTAGTCTTCTTGAGAAAACTATTGCCTTGGGATACTTGCAGAAGACATGGGACACATCCTTGCAATTAATAAATATCAATCTGAAGGTGATATTTGACAAGATATGAGTAAGATTTGGTTTATTGTACATATTTTAGTTTTTGCACCTTTGGAATTGTTGTCAAAGGGAGAGTATATGTATAGGGGGAGAATTAGTATAAATTAGTCTATTATATATATACCAATGAGGAGTCATAATGTGATGAATATGGAGATTGTGGAGTCATAAGGTGATTGAATGATTTTTAAGAGACAATATGTATTTTCCATCAATGCCAAAGGGGGATATTGTTGGCATTCTGATGGATTTTGGGTGGAGTCATAGGGAGTCACTTTTTTAGTTTTAATTGACGGAAACTAATTCATAAAAATCATGAAATATAATAGGTGAAGTAAAGACACAATCAGTAAGAAGGATTCATGATCGGTAATGCAGGAAACTGGCTAACTCCACAAGATTGGTAGACAACGAGGACAACACTTTGGTGGTGATCATGGTAGTAGTGGAATCATGAGGAAAGGTCATAGGTACAACATAAACATTTTCATATTTAAGTGGGGTTCCAACCACAACTCATTTGGTTGATCGGTAAGAGATTTTTTGATGTCACAGACACTGATACAGGCAAGAACACTTGTGTTGTTGAGAAACTATTGGTAGATCCCAGATCAGTGAGTGGTATAGTATGTAAGATGATATCTGATAATGTGATGATGTGGAATAGAGGTTATGAAGTGATGATTTAGCATTTATGGGATCGATGCAATTGTATAAGGTGAATTTATGGCAATGCATTGGAGAAGTCAAAATGTGTTTGACTACCTTGGAGATATAACTTGTAGATCTTATTTTGATCCAACACAGTCATGATAAAATGTTTTATACATCAAGATTATCACTTTTTCATGTGGTTCTTACATGGGAAATAATTTGAAGATAATTTTTGGTATGTTTAATGTCGCTGCAAATTGTGTATTTAAAGGGAATGACTCATATTGAAATGGTTGTTGTTGTGAGTGATGCGATTAGGGTTTTGTGATTTCAATCAATGCAATTTAGGGTTACGATCAAAGAAATGATAGAGTTAGTGAAGTGATAAATTATAGAGTACAAAGAAAAGATTGGATATGACAAGCAAGAAGTGCTACATCTAGATCATTCATCTTGTTGTTCTCTAATAGTTGCAGCAAGCAAAATCCCTTAACCGGTGAACTCTAGCAGGTTCTTATTGTAAATCTCCTAACTGGGTAAACTCATAGAAAGAGTTTTAAATCCTCTAGCGAGGTAGATCATAACTGATCCGATTGTACTCCTAATAGTGTAACTATCACTCCTAACAAGGTGAACCCTTAGAAAGGTTATTTGTAGCTCCTAATAGGAAAAAAACATTTACTATAGTAGTGGGATTTTGGGTGTCATCCCCATCATGGTTTTCTCCCTATAACCAAGGGTTTCCATGATAAAATATCTATGTCATGTGTGATGATTTTGTGGATGCTTGACATTGTTTACTTCTACTTTCTTACTTCAGTTATATGCTTTGTGGTTTGGAAATTAATATTGTTGTTATTTAAATTGGTGGTTAAATTTGTTCATTACCTATTTTTATTGATTCACCTCCCATCTTAGTACCTAAGATTTCTAACAGTGAAGACTTTCCTACATGCAAGAGAAGAACCTCAATCCTAGATGATTGATTCCATATCTTTAAATCATATGATCAATGATAGAAGAAATTTCCTTGATCTTGAAAAGTATGATGGAGGTACGATCTCATTTTATGGTGAAGGAGCTACACCTATGTGTGGTAAGGGATTTATATCCATTAATATAAAGCATAAGAGCGGTGATTTTTATTATGTTAAATGAAAAAGACATAATATGATGATTGTAAGTCATATTTGTTGTAAATGATACAATATTATCTTTCATGCATTTGAGTGAGAGATTAGAAAAAGTTTTATAATTTTGGTTGTGGAAGGAATAATAACAAAATGAAATATTTACTATATTAAGGAAAATAGGGGAAAAAATTGTTCATTGGTACAAAGTAGTAAATGATGCTCATGGTACAAAAGGATGAGTCATATTAAATTTGACAATATGACAAAGGTCAGTTCTTATAAGGTGATAAGAGATCTTCCTAAAATTATCAAGCCTAGTAACACTATATTTATATAATGCTAGATGAGAAGGAAAACTAGAAACAAGTTCAAGAACAAGGAGCAGTCGACTACAAAACCTTTGGAGCTAATACATAGAGATCTATTTTGACCCATAAGAAAAAGAGGACTAAAGGATTAAAGGTATTTCATATTTTTTTATTGATAATTATTCTATAATGACATAAGTTACATTCTTAAGAGAATAATCAAGGGCTTTGAAATAGATTAAATATATTTAAGAATTTGGTTGAGAATCAAATAGATGTTAATATAAAATGCTTAAGATTTGATAGAAGTGTTGAGTTTACACCATATGAGTTTGATAGATTTTGTGAAGAACATGGAATTAAAAGGAAATTACCTACTCCTAAAACTTTACAACAAGATGGAGTTGTTGAAAGGAAAAATAATAATGTAGCTAAAATGGCTCAAACCATGTTTAAAGATGCCAATTCATCTAACATGTACTAGAGAGATGTTGTGCATACTGTTGTTTATCTTCTTAATTGGGTACAAGTGAGAGTAAATAATACTATAACATCTATGTAATCACATAAAAATGTTCATCTAAACCTTAGACCCCTAATCTTAATTTCTCATCAAGAAACCCTAATCTTGAGTATCCCCAAGTCCTAAATCAAATAGGCAATTCATCAAATTTGAACTGATCTGACCTAAACCCTAGGTCCTAATCGATCATCTTACTTGATTAATTAATTAATTCCTAAAAACACAATACATTGGCAAATAAACCTTATGTTAATTATTTAATTGATATTTCTGATATATTAATTAAATAAAATTACAAATTTATCAATTAAATAAAAAAGGGAATTAAATTAATTAATAAAAACAAAATGTGCATTTAAAATCAATTAAATCTTTAAAAATGTATATGATGTCATCAATTTTAGTTAACTGATTATTAAATTGGAAACAAATCTGTTTTATTCAGTTAACTTAATCTTATCTATTTATCATTTTGGAAACAAAGTTGTTAATTGAAAATGATTTTGGAAGTTTCCAAAAAGACTGAATCTTTCGACCAATCAAATTGCTTGCACATGGATTGTGCTTCCTCAAATCGAATATGAGCCACTCATTTCCTCTAATCTCAACTGTCAATTTTGTAGAGATTTTCTATAAAAGAGAAGCTCATTTCCTTCACAAGGATCCCAGTTTTAGCTATCGATTTTATACTGATTTTAGCATTCAAGCATTTTACGTTCTTAGTTTCAATCACTTAGATTTGTTAATTGCTTATTTAGTTGCATGCAAAGTTCACAATCTTGAACACTTTTAATTTGGTCTTTGAAAAGAACAAAAAAATTTCAAATTGGTGTCATAAAATCAATCTAATTAGCTTGGGATCAATCTTGCATTTGCATATTCATTCTAGTTTCATCATTTATCTCTCTTTAAATCCTTTGTTTAGGATCTGGTGTAGTCACTATTTCTTGCGATGACCTGAGAGCAAGATTCAAACTCCTACCTACTAGAAGGCAATGAGCCAATGTTGGTTAGCCTAAATCATTTCAGTATTATGATTTTGTCATTTTATAATAAGCTAACCCCGTAATGGTTCATTAAAGTGTGTGTTTGCAGCTACAAGTACATAGGCATGATTTCACATGCACATTTCTGGCATCCACTGTGGGGCCTTCCCATGTTCACTTTGAGCCAAATATGACTCCACCATTGCGTCTAGATCATCATTTTAGTTCAAAATGATAATAGAATTTCCTATAATTTCCTGAAAAGGCCGTACGACCTTTGACACATAAATCGAGATAGATTTTCTGTTTGCACACAGACCGAGGTAGAAGGCCAAATTTTAAAAAATATTTGGTCTCCCCTTTATCATCTAGTACACTTTGAAATCATTCTGTTTTAAATCCAAATTTTCTTTGCACACAAAGCCCAACTGCCAAGTCCAACCATAAACACCTAATCTTTTCTTTGCTTAAATGGTTTAGAACTTTGTATAAAAAGCATGTGTTTGTTACCCACGGGGGGCATGTGGGATTAAATCCCTACAAACCCCACCGCCTTCCCTCCACCCTCCCTACCTCTCCTTCCCCACCTCCCACACCTCAGCCCACCTTCCCCCACTTCTTCCCCACAACCTAT
>MU213107.1:16798-34111 GCA_018584345.1 Thuja plicata | reverse complement strand
TTCCTCTCTTCTCGCCTCCCTCTTCTCCTCTTCACAGCGCCACCTACGCACCGCTCCACTCACTTCCCTCTTCCCTTCCCTCCACCATCACATTTCCCCCACCCTGTACATCTCTTCCCCTCTGCCGCTTAGCCCCTGCCCTCTGTCGCTCAGCCCCTACAGTGTACTCTCCTCCGTGTGCTGCTCCATGTAGGCTGCTCCACCTCCGTTGGGCTTCTGCGCCACCCAATCGCCACCCAGATCCACCACCTCCTCTACCCTCCTTCAGCCCTACAAATGGGATAATGAAACTCTAACACATGGCACAGGATACCTCATCCACCAACTCAATCTACCACGTCATCAGACACAAGGGAAACCAGTCATATTTTTTTTTGCCACACAAGAATTTTTGGTGCATTAAATTTGACGGCCTTCCAGCTATCATCCTGCAAGAAGATTGGCTTTTGGAGATGACCATGAAATTGTCAATTTTAATCTCATATTTTTCCAACGTTAGCAGGGGTTTGAAATTTCTTGCCTTCACCATATGTAGTTTTGATTTTGCAGTTTGTCTTCAGAGGCCCATAACTTGCTCATTTTAAGTCCTTTTTTGGAGAATTTTTTTTTGATTTTGGGTAGAATTCTTTGAAGATTACTAGGTTGGGGTTATTTTCTGGTTTTAACTCATAGATTTATAATAAATTATAGATTTTGATCACTCTATCTGTCTAATCCTCTATTTTGTAGCTCTGAGAGCCTCGTACGGGCTCATACGGTAACCTTTTTGAGTGCAATTTTTTTTGAAAGTGCATGATTTTTCATCTACTTTCTAAATATTTAATCATTTTTTTTATTTTTCTAATACTAACCAATCTTTGGCTTTGTTGTTCTTGAGCTTGTATTTTGATTACAACCTAACAATGGTTTGTATGATGTTGTAAATGAAGAAAAATTATAAACTACTATTGAGTTTGATGTAGAACACTTGTCGAAGAATTTTTGTGTCTTCCAAAACTATCATGTCCGCATTTTGTAATTAAATAAAACTTTAGATTTGGTGCTTAAAAATAATCACTTTACTTATGTGTTTGAAGTGTTCTCTAGATTTGTAATCCAAAATAATTGCATGAACATATTCTCTCCCCTCACCTTCACGGATCTTGGGTGAAAGAGAAATTCATGAAAATCTTTTACGTGGCTACCTCCCGAGAGCTTTAACAGAGCCAGTGAGAGGGATTGCCCAACCGGTAACAGGATAAAGCCAAGCCCTTCCAAACTGGTATATAAAAATGTCATGTGATTAATCTCATAGTGAACATGTGTCTATTTTTCTATGCTGATAGAAGATCTCCCTCAGTACCCTTGTGGTGAGTAAAAACCTATAGAACTTAACTTCTGTAGGTTGGTAGGCCTCCTTGACAAGGCTAATTTTCTACATGTATAGCCACTTGAATAGATGCCCTGACTAAAAAATTTATTCTAGTAACCAAAAATCCCTCTATTTGCTAGCGCGGAAGGTCCGAGACCGAGTAAGATGTCCCACATTTTCATGGATCTTAGTAGAGACAATGGTCCCTTGGGAAGTGATTACCCTTGGGATTCAAAGATTGGTGTGCCTAAGAAGTGAGTGCACTGTAAGGACCTCCAAGCTTCTAAGTTGTCTGCTATGAGTAGGCATGGATGAACTTTGGTTCAAGTGGGAATTCAGTAGATATTTCCCTAGCTTACCTAAGTTGTGGTGTGTCTATTCTTTTTACAACACTCATTCTTCTTGATGTGTCTGGCATGAGTGAAACATCAAAATAGACACCAAAACATCAAAACAAACATCAAAATGATCAAACAATTCAAGATCTTTACTCTTAGGTGTTAAAATTTCAACTCTCATACGAGTTCTGCATCTAGTGTAAAAACTCTGAAAATCAGTCAAATTGTTGTCCAAGTTGGTATTGTGTCATGATGGCTCTGTCCAAATCTTCTCAAATCTGTGTTCTCACAACATCACTACTAGTTTTTCCTTGACTGCAATCTTTTGATAGTCTGACTCACTTGTTGTTTCAAAATCTGACTTTGCTGTGCTAGTCCAAGTGAATTGTTATCTTAATCATCTTTGTCTGTGCTGTCCTTATCCTGAGTTGTGAGAGCAAGTTCATTAACCTTTACTCAAGATCAGATTTGTTGCTATCTCTCTCTCAGTTGGACATTATCTCTTTTTTCTTTTGGTCTTGGACTTAGTCATCACTTTAGATATCACTTCAACACCTATCAAGAAATCAATTGATTCATCATACCTTCTCTTCAATCTTCTAAGCAAGCACATCAAGACAATCTTACAATGTCTAAAAGCAAATGGGCTAAACCTTATGTTCCTAACAATGAGAAAAAAAAGATTCTTATGGAAGCTTTATCAAAACAAATTCAAACTTTGAAATTTGAACTCCAGGAATTAAAGGGGAAAAATGATACACCATCCAACAAATCCTCATTAAGATCAACCTGTCCTTTTCTATTTGATCATGTTTCACACATCTCTTTACTTCCTTCCAACTTGGATAAATCTTGGTATGAAAATGCTATATTCAATCAAGAGAGTGGCTCCAAAGCCCTAAAATCCACCGAAAACACCATGAAGTCTCCCTCCAAAGGGATTAGTAACCCCATGAAAGAAAAACCTTGGGTTAAATGCAAGAGGAACTTCACTCCTTTGTGAAAATCTTATGAATTAGCATTGGAAGAACTTCTTGAGCATAATCTCATCACATTACCTCAAGTCACATCACATGGATGGAAATTCAAGAGAACCTATTGTGCATATCATCGACACAATGAGCATAAAACTTCATCTTACATGGAGTTGAAACATTAAATACAAGATCTCATAGATGATGGCATAATCGAAGTGGAAAATCCTAATGATTCATCTAATCTCAAGCATGATCAATATTAGGAATCCATGTCTAGCATTGGTTCACATAACACATCTACTTATTCCATAATTCCTCCATCTCCTAAAGATTCAAAACTAGCCACACCATCTCTATCAAATACTGAGCCTAATTATGACTGTCTACCCTCAATGACTACCTCTAAAAGAGACCATGCTAATCAACATACAAGTGCAAGTCTTTCTTAGGCTTCAAAGATCATAGACCCAAAGCATCCATGTGCTTCAACGCTTATCATGCCTACTCAAAATGATACTCCATCAACTTTTCAAGAATCCCATATGTAGATCAAAACTTCTACCTCATCCTTAGATGTGGCTCCATGTCAAGAGGACAATCCACGTGTGAAGAAACAAATATCAGTGATGATCAAGATCAAGACACCATCCATCCTTATCCAATGGTTGACCAAAGTCACATATCTCAAGAATCTCATGATTATTTTACCATCCCCTTCTATTTCTTCTAAGAAGATAGCCCTCCATCTCCCAAGCAAGATCAAGATATCCTTTCCACCATCTCTAATGAGTCTATTGAAAATCAAGTGAAAAGTACCCTTTCTAAACCATCTAAAGATCCTTGTCAAGATCAAAACATCCCATCATCTCCTTTTCATGATCCTCCATATCCACATCCAGAAACCAATATTCCTCTAAATCCCTTATAGAATAATAAATCCCCTCAAGCTTCATCTGCTCCTATCCAAATAGCTCCTATCAAAGCTACTCATGCACTTATTGATATAAATATGAATTCTAAAGAGAAGAGCCTTGGTCATGCAGCTCACTCTAAAGATGTTGAGATCCCTTCCACACCTTATCTCCCTCCATTCAAATTTAAATGTGTGCCTTCTCTATCCTCCAAGTCCATTCTTGGCCCTTATATTCCAAAGCTAAAACTGTCAAACTTTCCATCGATATTGGGTCCTTATATCCCTCCATCCACCATGCCTATCACTACTAGCTTGTCATCTTCTTACCCTATCCCCTATCAAGATCAACAAATACATGCATCCTTGAACTCTTCCTATCAACCCATCCATATGAACCATCCATATTAGCCCTATTCATCCACAGTTCCCAAGACTTTTGGAAGCAATTTAGATGTACAATGAAAAGATCACAAATACAAGAATCCACTTACATATGAAGACCACTATGCCAATCTAATCAACATGTGATTACAAAGAAAAAGGAAATATTCAAGAGACCACAAAGGTCCACTAAGCGAAGAATAATATCAAAGAAAATATGGGTTCCTAAATCCATCATGGAATAACTATGTTCTAAATCATCCAAAATAAAAGGAAAATCAAAAGCTACATGGATTCCCAAGTCTCTTCTAAAGGACTTGGATACAAAAAGAAAATAAAAAGCTATGTGGATTCCCAAATCTCTTCTAAAGGAATTGGGTACAAAATAAAATCAAAATTTATGTGGATTCCCAAGTCTCTCTTAAAAGGTTTGAACAAAAAGTATAAGTCAGAGTTGGCATCCAAGCTTCCAAAGTCTTCGAATTCATCTCCATCTAAACATCTCCCATCTTTGAACTCTATTTTGGGTCCTCATTTTCCAAAATCCATTACCTTGAATACTTCACCCACTTTTCCTTCCATCTTGGGTCCTCATTTACAAAGATCATACCCACTCATCCATCAAAGCCTCAAGATATTCCATCCATTTTTCCTCCATTTGTCCACTACCCTTCAAGGGCTGTGCCAATGTTGTTCTTGTCACCATTTCCATCTACCTCTACACAAACCTTTCAATACCGTATCCAATATCCCACACCTACCTACTACCCATCCATCCCATATCCTTCCATTCCTCTTATCCAATCCATCACATAAATCCTTGGCTACCATCTCCCTTATCCTCTATTTCATTCCCTACCATCACCCTATCAGCATCTTTGAGCATACTTTTAGCGGCCTTGGCCCATCATAGCATATCTTTCAAAGGAGCACTATCTAAAGGAAAGAAGCTTAAGTTCCTCCATAAAATCCAAAGTAAAAATTATAAGTACAAAAAAAAGAGAAAAAGTGACTTGGTGAAAACCTGGTAAACAAGCACCTTGGTAGAAAAAGTAAAGAGAAATAAATCCATCCTATGGTGAAAACCACTTCTTGTGGCACCTTGGACAAGTACCATGATGAAAACCTGGAAAACATGTGTCATGTGTAATTCCTCCTACTTGCACTCTTCACTTGGGGGAAAGTTCCTTCCATATCATTTAATCCATCATATCTTACATCTTGTTAGCCCATGAACATCCATGTTCCTTCCAGTGATCTTGACAAGGTTGAGCCTATCCATGAACACACATGTATCTTGACATTCATTATCCTTTCCATCAACCTATTTTCTTGCTCTCATCCATGGTACCTTTTAGAATAACTGAGAGGGGGGGTGAATTAGTAAGAATCAGTTTCCTCACAAGTTATCCTACAGTCCCAAATTTATCGAGATGTATACCAAAACAAATTCAATTATATAAAACTCAGCTTGGTGAAAACATATTCTATAAAATTAAACATTCATCAATAGTGTTTACCAAGTGTCAGTAAATTAATATTGTGATTACCGATCTAGGTCAATAAAATAAAGTGAAAAGTAAAATAATAATCCACAACATTCATACACATTGACACAAATTTTTAACATGGAAACCATGTTAAGGGAAAAACCACCTGGGGCCGGTAACCCAAAATATTTTCACTCTTTTGAAGTGAGCTCGGTGAGGAGCCAACCCTGTAAGAGGTTACAATGCACCCTATTAAATGTGACCTTGTTAGAGGATTTAAAACTAATAATTCTCTCTTGACCACACATTCACTATGGGGTAAACAAGAAAACAATCAACATACTTTGAATGTTATAATAACGATTCACTATCCCACTCAGTTAAGAGATTTATCTGTAACAATGGTTAAACTGATACAGTAATAATCTGATTCAAATACAACTCTGATTTAAAGATATTCAAATATATTCTAAGTACATAATACCTCTGATCAACTTGTTCACTTCAATTCATATCATACTTGATCTGCTTGATAATCCTCTTTCCTCTGTTTGCTCGATGATGTCTGCAAAATTGCTTGGTTATGTCTTTAACCAGTTTGATCATTCATGCATAAAATTTGCATGTATGCTTCAACATCTGTCAACACACATGGTTTATAAATGAATCTCTTCTCTCTTATATAGACATCATGCATCATTTAATTTTCATCCTTCAAATCTTTCCGCTTAATCTCCATCGTTCATTTTCTCGCTTGATCCTTCCTTGACAGTTGTGTTAAAAACACATTTCAATCTCTGTCGTCCTATCTTCATTGAATTTTCATAACTTTTTGATCAAATAAAAAAGTTTATCTTTTACCTCTAAATTATCAATTGCTAGATCAACATCCAATTTGGCCTCAATTAAAATTAATTTCTCAATCTTAGTATTAACCGTGTTGTTTTGGAAATCCCTTGCTCGGTTAACATTGTTGCTCGGTATACACTATGTTTTACTTTGTTTTCACTATCTCTCGGTGTATACAAAACTCTTCATTTTACCAACCGCATAAAAATTGTTTGTTCCAGATCTTCAATACATAACAAATTTTTTCCACCATAATAATAGTCAAATAAGTTTGATCTCAATTACAATACATTAACTGATCATGTTTATCATCACTTCTAGAACTCGGTTGAATATCAAAACAAATGACTTCAAACATATAATTAGTTGTAGTTCATCAATCTCTCCTTTTGGCATTGATGGAAACACAATATGAAATATGCAGTATAAGATGCCATACAACAAATACCAAACTTTGGTTCTACAATTGCAAAAATTATGTATCTCTCCTTAGCTTGAATATAATTTGTGTCAGTATAAACAAAATACTCACTGTGCAGACTCTCTCTATAGTTTTAAATATTCAGATCTTGAATCTCTCTGTAGATTAGATATGTCTTTTCTCTCCCTTTCTCTTTTCTCCCTTTAGTGAATAGATATTTCATGATTCTCTCTCTAATATTTCATTGATATATCTCTCCCTTTGACAACAATGCCAAAAAGAAAAATATGCAGCTCTTCAGTAGCCAAATAAAAAAAATATCTCTGATTTTTGGTGCAGTAGGTACCTTTTAGTGTACTAATATCTTTGTGTTGGTCCATTTCAGATTTGTATCAACATGATTGATATTCTAATTTCATGTAGGTTGATGCAACCTCCTAATCATCTTAGTTACCAATAGACAAGGGACGAACCCCTAGTCTACCTCTCAAGTACTCAAATGTATCCTTCGGTAACAATTTTGTGAATATATCTGCAAGTTTTTATTTTGATTGTACATATTCCACTATTACTTGTTTGTCTTGTAATTGTTCCCTCAAGTAGTGATACTTTATATATATGTTCTTTCTCTTTGCATGCATCACATGGTTCTTTGAAATATTTATAGCACTTGTATTATCACAATAAATCATCACTGGTTCAGTGATCTCCTCATTCATTCCTTTCAGCAATTGTTTTATCCATGCCATGTTAGAACAATTTGTAGCAGCAACAACATACTCTTCTTCTGCAATTGACTGAGATATGCATCCTTTCTTCTTGCTAATCCAAGTAACTAGTCTTTGTCCAATAAATAATGCTCCACCAGTAGTAATTTTTCTATCATATATATTCCCAGTCCAATCAACATTAGTATAGAATTTCAATTTGAATTTTCCTTCTCTTTTACACCATAGTCCATAATCCTTAGTATTATTCAAATATCTAAAAATTATTTTTACAGTGGTCATATGTGATTCCCTGGGGTTAGCAAAAAATATTGCAACTATTCCAACTGCATGTGCTATGTCAGGTCTTGTGTGAACAACATACATCAAATTACCAATCATAGATCTGTACAAGGTTTGGTTTACCTCAAGTGTTTTGTTTTCTTTTGTTAGTTTTCATCTTGTCACCATAGGTGTTCTGATTGGTTTTGATTCCTCCATTTTGAATGTCTTTAGTACTTCCTTGATGTATTTTGATTGAGTAATGTAGATCCCTGCAGTCTATTGTAAAATTTGTAATCCTAGAAAAAATTTGATCTGACCAAACATCGACATCTCAAATTCTTTCCTCATTCCATTAGAAAATGAAGTGCATAAGTTATCATTACCCCCAAATATGATATCATCAACAAATATTTCAAAAATAAGTGTCTTATCATCATTTCCTCCTTTTAAATACAAATTGATGTTGTCACTTGTTCTAATATTTCCAATACTTATAAGATATAAATGTAATCTTTCATACCATGCTCTTGGTGCTTGCTTCAGTCCATATAAATATTTGTGTAACTTACATACCATATGTGTCTGATCAAGATCAACAAATACCTTAGGTTGTTCAATGTATACCTCCTCTTCCAGTATTCCATTCAAAAATATGAAAATCACATCCATTTGATATAACTTGAATCCTTTATATACAGTGTATGCAAGTAGTATTCTTACTCCTTCAAGTATAGCAATTGGTGCAAAAGTTTCTCCATAGTCTATTCTATCTTCTTGTGCATACCCTTTGCAAGCCAATCTTTCTTTATTTCTTATTACATTCCCATCTTCATTCAATTTGTTTCCAAAAATCCATTTGGTTCCAATGATATTTTTATCACTCGGTCTCGGTACTAATGTCCATGTCTTATTTTTATGTATCTTCTCAATTTCCTCATTCATGGCATTAAACCATTCTTCATTTTCTAATGCATCTCTAACATTCTTAGGCTCAAATTTACAAATTAAACAAGTGTCATCTCTGAACTTACTTCTTGTCAATATGCTTTCTCTTTTATCTCCAATGATCTGATCCTGTGGATGGTGTCTTCTTACATATCTAGAAAGTAAAGGTTTAGTTCTTGGTCCTTCATTATCTTCTTCAGTATCTACATTGTCTTCTGGTTCATGATCTTCTATTTTAGCATTTTCCTGATTCTCGGTCTGTGCTACCTATTTCCCAGTGACATTAATTTGTTGCCTGGTAACATTACCCTATTTCTCGGTAATGCTAGGCATCTACATTGGTATAGTATCAGGTTCTTCCTAGTAAACAAATTTACTGTAATATTTAGGTTCTTTCATGCTGTCCTCATCATTTAGCTCAGCAAATTCGTCAAATTTTACATTTGCACTCTCAATGATTTTGTTAGTTGATTTGTTCAAACATTTATAATCGTTACTCTTAGTAGAATATCCAAGAAATATTCCTTCATCACTTTTTGAATCAAATTTGTTATTTCTCTCATCTTTCAGATTATAAAACTAACTACCAAATATTCTAAAATAACTTACATTCAGTGTATACCCATACCATAGCTCATAAGGTGTTTTGTTTGAATATTTCTTCATTTGTACTCAGTTCAGTGTGTAAACTATTGTGCTGACTGCTTCTCTCTAGTATGTTTGTGAAACTCCTTTCTCAATCATCAATGTCCTAGCACAATCAACAATTGATCTGTTCCTTCTTTCAACAATCCCATTCTGTTGTGGTGTCCTCAGTGTAGAAATATGTCTTTTGATTCCATACTCATTAAAAAAGTTAGTGAAATCATAAAAAATAAATTCACCTCCTCTATTAGATCTCAAACACTTTAGATCTCAAACACTTTAGATCTCTATCAGTTGCTTTTTCACTTTATCTTTATACCACTTAAACATCTTAAATACTTTAGATTTTTCTTTTAGGAACATGACAGTCATCATCCTAGAATAGTCACCAAAAAATAAAATAAAATATCTGATCCATAATAGCACTATGTTCTCATTGGTCCACATAGGTCTGTATGAACTAACTCCAAAATTTCATTAGATGAAAAATTCTTTCTTTTGAAACTAGATTTTGACATCTTTCCCATTTTACAATTTTTGCACATTACATGGTCTGGTTTGGATAAGCTCGGTAAGCCTATAAATTTTCTTTTTCTACTAATCTTAACCATGTTGTCAAAATTTACATGACAACATCTTTTATGCCATAGCCATATATATTCATTATGTTCCAATAAACAAGTAGTTTCAGCTGTGTCAAGATAGAATAGGTTACCTTTAGATTGTTCACTAGTACCGATCAATTTTCCTTTTCCACCATAGATTCTTTCTTTTCTATTCTCAAATGCAAATCGGTGACTTGTTTTATTCAACTGTGAAACACTCAAAAGATTGTAGTTAAGTCCTTTTACCCAATGATAATTTTCACATTTGATTTGATTGTTTAGCATAATAGTACCTTTTCCTTTCACTCGACATGGTGTATCATTTCCCATTCTTACTGATCCTCCATCATAATGTTCAAGAAATTCAAAATTTCCTTTATCACTAGTCATGTGATGTGTACAACCACTATCAATAACCCAAATATCATGTTTACTAACTTTAGAGATAAGTGTTGTCTCTACATATCTTTCATCCTCACCTAAATCATATTTGAATGCTACAAACACTATCTCAATATCTTCATCACTATCAGAGTTACTGTCATTGACTTTATCTTTAGAAATGTAACAAGCTTTCTTACCTTTATCTTTGTAATCTCGGTTATCTCTTCTGTCATACTATCAGTTTCATCTGAAGTCTCAATCATCCTTTCTATCATTAGATCTATCATTTCTATCATAATTATTTTTGTTAGGGCATTTTGCAGAAAAATTTACAATCTCTTTACAATTAAAGCATATCAAGGGTAGTTTACCTTTATATATTCCTTTACCTCTGTGTAATCTTCTAACCATTAAAGCTTCAAGTTCATCAAGTTCCTTGTCATCACTATCACTATCACTATCACTATCACTATCACTATCACTATCACTATCACTATTATTTATGATTATGTGTTTGCTACTAGATTTCCAATTTTCAAAGTAGACATAAATGCAAAATCTATAGATGGTACAATACTATTGTCAAAGTTATTAAGCTCAAAAGAAATCAATATTCCAACAAGACTATCAACAGTAATGTTATTTCCAGGTGCTGCTGGTGTAGGAGCACCCAAAAAGGTCTTGTGACATTTTGGTTTGTAGGTTGGTTTGGCCAACCACCTAGTGAATAAGGACTACTTATAAAGTCTCATAGTTGATTTAGGGGTGTGTTGAGATAGGTGTGTTTAGGTTAGGTGATTTGGATGTTTCACTAAGATCTAGTGTCCAAATCCTAGGAAGTCAACCAAGTGGTCAAAGATTGGTTTTGATCCAAAATGGAGTGACATTTGGGATTTTTGTGTTTTTATGTGTTTGAAGGTCTTACACAATGATTTGAATTCAAATAGGGTCATTAGGCATAGTGGTTTGGTGAAATGCAAAAAAATGCAAGTTGCTCATGACAAATTTTCAATTTTGAAAAGTTGTCATGACAACATTTCCTAAAATTTAGGAATGGGCTTTAATGGTGCTCAAATCCCAAACTTAGGGTCTGATCATGAAGGGATAACATATATAAGGTGGACAAAACCCTAAACTAAGGGTTGGTTGTCATTGTGTATGAACTAAGCATTGGAAAGGAGAGTTTTTCACTGTATTTTGTAACAAATCTTTGATCCAGTCAGTTAGTGGATTGAAAGTAATGAATTAATGCATTGAGACTTTGTGTTTTGATATATAATTACTCATTGTGGCATTGGTTTAGTTATCTAGTGTTACTGGTTAGGTTTTTGTAAATTATTTCTTTTCTTCTGGTTCGTTGTCTAGTTTTGAGCTAGTCATGTAAATATTCACCCCACTTGAATTCCCATGGTCAAATCTCTATGGCCTCTTGGAATAAAGTAGGGGAATCCATGTAAAGTGTATATATGGCTTTTGGATTTTTTTTGTGTAGGGGAAGTAATTTTAACACCAAGCCCTAGGCGAGTGCTAGTGCATTCTGGTTAGGAGCTTGGAAGGAACAATGACAAGAAAAGCTTGCTAGATGGATTGGATGAAACCAATGAATGGTGGGAGAATTTAGAGAAGTGGGTGCTTGATAAGTGGATTCAAGGAGAAGATAAGTGGAGTTTAATGAGTCACTTTTTTCAAGAAAAGAACATGGACTGGTGTACATGTTCCCAAAACCCTTAAAAGTAGGGGTTTCTTGAAAATCCTATGTATGGATAGAGTGGGGGTCTAAAAATTTGAAAACCCTAGAGCCTAGGATAGACCTAAAAAGTATACATAATTGGTTTGGAGGGGTGTTAAGGGTTTTTGTGAGGAATTCCAAGAAAACCAGTTCCAATGAGGCCTAATTGACCAAAAAGGCTACAAGGCCTCAAAACAAGAAACCCAAGGACTCAACTAGAAACCTTTTTGAGAGTCCATCCAATTGAGTTGGAAACCATTGAAGGTGACCTAGAAAAGGTCAGGATACCCATCCTAGTAGCCAAGAGAGGATTGGGAGGTTTGGTGGTTCAATGGAGCCTTTTGCGCATAGTTGAATGGAGAAGGGATTAGTGGAAGTTTGAAGTTGGTGGAGAGTTCAAAGTGAGAAAGAGGATCATAGAATTATCCTCTGGATAGGGTAGAGAAGGATACCCTAAGAAGGACCAAAGAGAGGTATTGATTGGAGCAAGAGTTCTCTTTTGAATGAGCTCCCCACCAAATTGGTATCAGAGCCATTGAAAGGCTTGGGAATTGATTAGTGTATGTCAGAGGGAAGTGAATCCATTGGAGAAAGCATCATAGTGACCAATGCAGAATTGGCAAGGGACTTGTTAGAGAAGAAAGTCAAGAATAGACTTCTTGAAGAAGCTATGGAGGAGATGAAGTTAAAGTTGGAAGAAGTTTCAGAGGAAACAAACAAGATGAAAGAAAAAATGGTAGAATAGAAAGATAAGAGAAAGAGTTAAGTTGAAGAGGAGGTAGAACCAAAGCCTGAACCTCCTTTACCTGAGGAACCATTCCTCAAATCCCTCAAGGCATTAAGTGGAAAGGAAATAGAAGGAATTCTAATGTTCTCTGACAAGATGGATGTAGAGTTGGTTATGGAGTGGATTGAGGGTATGGAAAACTATTTCAAATGTGATGGTATCATAGAGGTACAGAAGGTGAAGATAGCCAAATCAAGGCTAAGAGGAAAAGCATTAACTTGGTGGAAGTTTTTGCAAGAAGAAAGAGAAAGGGAAGGAAAGAAGCCAATAGAAAATTGGAAAGCTATGGTGGCTAAGGTGAAGGAAAACTACCTACCAGAAGATTATGATATTCAACTACACAAGAAGAGACAAAATCTTAGACAAAAGGACCTAGATGTGGCATCCTATACTGAAGAATTTCAAAAGTTTTTTCTTAAATCTAGGGTGAAAGAACCATAGAGAATAAAGGTTTCTAGGTATCTTAATGGACTAAGATGAAATATATAAGAGGAGCTAAGCCTCTTTACCCTAACCTCTATTCATAGTTATTTTCAAATGGCCCTGAAAGTGGAAGAGAAACTTAGAAAGAAGCAAGATTCTAACTCAAGGGGTAGAGGAAGAGGTAGAGATTCTAGAGGTGAACAAAGATGAGGTTCTAGTGGTAGAAGACATGATACCATGGGTCAAGGAGACTCAAGAACCAATGAAAAAACAAATGAGTCACAACATAGAGGTAGCTATGGTAGAAAAAGAAGTCCATACAATGGTGGAAGAGGAAGATATGGAGGATTTGGAAGAAGCTCACATTTTGCTTCTATAAAATGCTATAACTATGGATAGTTGGGACACCCTACCTATAGGTGTCCAGATAAGCCAAATTCCTCACAAGGGGAGAAGAAAATTGCATATGTCCAAGATGAAGACAACACCAAGAATTCATAGGTAAGCCTGGATTCAGAGAAAGGAGAAAGCTTAATGCTTTAGATAATCTTAATCAAAGCACCTAGAAAAGATGAGAACAAACAAAGGAGGGCTCTTTTTAGGGTCAAGTGTAAGATACTTGGGAAATTATGCAGAGTTATAATTAACTTAGGATCTATAGCTAATGTGGTCTCAGAGAAAGCAGTGCATAAGTTAAAGTTAACCAAGATTCCTCATGTGTGTCGCTATAAAGTTACTTGGCTAAACAAGGGGTAGAATGTATTGGTCAATGAACAAGTATGGGTTTAATTCACCATAGGGAAGTATCAAGATAGGATACTATGTGATGTGCTACCAATGGATGTATGCCATCTATTTCTTGGAAGGCCATGGCAATATGACAGAGAGGTAGTCCACCATGGTAAATAGAACAAGTATTCATTCAAGAAGTTTGGAGTGAATTTTGAAATACAATCATTGATTGAAGAAGATGCAGTGGAGAAAGTGGACTCTAATACTCTACTAATGAGTGGGAAAGAATTACTCAAGGACATGAAGGAGGAAGAAGAAATTGGCTATGCAATCTTGGTAAAGACAAAGGAGGAAGAGACACCTAAGCCATCACCTATGCCAGCAGAAGTAAAGAAGTTGTTGGATAAGTTCCAAGACATCATTTATGAGGGGACCCCAGCTACATTGCCACCAAAGAGAGAGATCAGTGACCAAATAGACTTTTTTCCAGGGGCATCATTGCCTAAAAAGGATGCATATAAGATGACACCAGAGCAGAATAAAGAGATTGAAAGGAAAGTGCATGAGCTCTTGGACCAAGGCCTGATAAGGAAGAGCATCAGCCCATGTGCTGTCCCAGTGGTGTTGGCTCCTAAGAAGGGAGGTAAGTGGAGAATGTGTACTAACTCTAGGTAAATAAATAGGATAACTATTAGATATAGATTTCCTATTCCTAGGATAGAAGATTTAATGGATTGCTTGGGGGTGCTAAGTACTTTTCAAAGATTGACTTAAAAAGTGGATATTATCAAATTAGGATGAAAGTGGGTGATGAGTGGAAGTTAGCTTTTAAAACCATAGAGGGGTTATACGAGTGGTTAGTAATGCAATTTGGGCTTATAAATGCACCTAGTAATTTTATGAGGGACATGAATGAAGTCCTAAAAGACTATATAGGGGTATTTGCAGTAGTCTACCTAGATGACATCCTCATTTTTAGTAAAACAAAGGAAGAACATATGAAACACTTGGAACTTTTATTGAAGAGGTTGCAGGAGGAGAAGCTCACTATAAATCTTGAAAAGAGTGAGTCTATGAAACAAGAATTAGTCTACCTATGATTTGTAGTATCCCAAGGTGACTTGAAGATGGACAAGAGAAAAGTGGAAGCCATATTAAGTTGGCCTAGTCCTAAGGTAGGGACTGAAGTTAGAAGCTTCCATGGGTTAGCCCAATTCTATAGGAAGTTTGTTAGGAGATTCAGTGAAATTTGTGCACCTGTCCTAGATACCATTAAGGGTGGAGTTAAAACAAAATTTGTGTGGACCAAGCAAGCTAGTGAAGGATTTGAGAGATTGAAAAAAGAGATAGCCACCCAACCAATACTAGTTTTACCAAGCTTTGAGAAGTTGTTTATAGTGGAATGTGATGCTAGTAACATAGAAGTGGGTACAGTCCTGAGTTAGGAAGGAAGACCAATAGCCTTCTTTAGTGAAAGGCTTAATGAAGCAAAATCTAGGTATTCATCTTATGATTTAGAGCTTTATGCATTGGTGCAATCTCTCAAGAAGTGGAGGCACTACTTGTTTCCAAAGGAGTTTTTAGCATATACTGATAACTAGGCTTTGAGCTACATAAATACACAGGAGAAGCTTAGCTTAAGGCATATAAAATAGATAGAGTTTCTGCAGTCATACACTTTTACTATCAAGCATAAAAAGATGGTGAATAACAAGGTAGCAGATGCCCTTAGTAGGATATTGCTTACCATCTAGCAGATCAAATTGTAGAGTACATGGATTGAAGGGTTTAAAGACCTTTATGAAGGTGATTCAGATTTCTCAGAGATCTACAAGGTTTGTAATGATTTTGAGAATCACTTTCACAGTGAATTTGCAGATGTGTGATGAAAATGTGTCACACTTCTATGAATCGTTCCATCCAAGGTTGCTCAAGAATGAGGCCTCAAATATCAACTCATAGCTCCCTAGTCATGGAGTGCAAAGGTTTGTGATGGAGGCCCTCAGATTGACCTAGTTTGTGCCCATGCAAGTACACCATGAAATGAGATATTCAATGCATGAAAATGACAACTATTCTATATGATTGCAATGCATAAAAGGAAATTAATCTATATGATAACAATGCATGATTATTCTATGAAAGGAAATAAAAATGTAAGATTAATCTATGTAAGGAAACATGAATCTAATCTAACATGAAAGTGTAAAATTAATCTAAATGGATTGCCACGGGGCATGAAAGAAGAAGACAAGAAGAGAGAAGTTGCAATATCCAAGCTTGAGTGCTCAAATTCTCCTCCAAACCTGCAACATAACAATACAAAAAAGTGGGATCCTAAATGAGAAGGAGAGGGATCCTTATAAAGAAAAGTGAACGGTTGAGATTAAGAGGCAAAAATAAATGAGCAATGGTGGAGATTAAATCTTGGTTGATCCATGTGCTCATTAAAAGAAAAAAGCTCACCACTTAGAAATATGTGATAAAAAATGATTTTTATTTAATTTATTTCCTTTTTCATCAAAAGAAGAGCTTTAAGTGGGGATTTTTATTTATTTAATTAAAAGTGGGGTTTTATTTTAATTAAATAAATTAGAAGAATTTTATTTAATTGAAATGGGAGGAATTTAATTTAATTAAATAAGATGAATTTTATTTAATTAAAAGGGAGATTAAATCTTTTAATTAAATAAAAATGATCAAACCTTATAAAATATTGAAATAATTGAATTAATTACGATTTGATCAAGGAAATTGATTTGAATTGAAAATGTTGTAAATCATGGATTCAGGAATTTGATAAATTGATAAAATGATAAATGGGGCCCATAGTCTAGGCGACCATTTTAGGGTGCATACATTTGCCCCTCTTTGACTAATGTGTGATCATTCTGGGAACACATATAGTCAAAGAATGCAGTTGAAGTGTGAGATTGATTTGGGATCACAAAACAACACAAACATCAACACCATTGTAAATAAGTAATTGACATCAAAATAAAGATAAGCTGATTGCAAAAAAGACAAGGTCAACACCATTGTAAATAAGTAATTGACATGTCCGAGATAAGAATCTCAAGCAAGGTTTCCCCAAGCAGAGCAATTGATAGGATTGATAAAGCTGAATCAAGGATTGAAGTTTGATAGGTACTGCCCCCTCGTGATCGAAATCAAAATGAGATAGAGGAGAAACAACAAATTGATAAATTTGATCAAATCAAATGAAAGATAAGGTTCTTGATGTAAGATGAAAGATATAAGGATCACAAAACCAAGGTAGATCATCAAGCATGAAAGATTATGCCCCAAGGTTGAATTAGAAGAAAAGAAGTGGGGTGAAAGCAAATGGAA
>MU213105.1:278388-298190 GCA_018584345.1 Thuja plicata | reverse complement strand
AGATAAATGGAATATTCGGTTTTGTCACGAGACTAAGCGACAAAAGGCAAAAGCGAAGTCGGGAGATCATTTGGCATATTCCATTTGATTCACGCGATCACCCGACTGACTTAATCTTTTAAATAGCACATGCCTTAAGTGGATAAAAAGGTAATGAAGGAATAGAAGACATGGCTAAGGGTTTTTAAAATACATCGTTTTATACTAGGTCTTAGGGTTTTAGTAGGGTTTAACAAGATTTTGACAAGGAATAAGCATGAAAACCTGCAAATCTTAGAGAACAAGGCAAGGAGCTAGACAAAACAGCAAAAAACTCAAAATGCAACCAACACCTTTAATAGGGTCTTGTGTTCTCCTAACAATGGAATGTGCTAATGTAATGTTTAGCCCCTAACAACGCTAGGTCTCCTAACAGGACACTATACTTTTAGTGCATATTTGTGGATACCATCCCTACTGGAATTTTCCTTGGTGAGGGTTTCCTTGACAACAATTCATGGCATTATGAGTTATGTGTTGTAAGCTTATGTTCTTTTATTTTCACTAATTTTATGGTTAAGTTGGAAATTATTAAGTTCATGTTTAAATTTCTATAATAGTGACTCACCACCTCTTAGTATTACTTAATCCTAATAATTGGTATCAGAGTTGTTGGCCCTTGGAGAGAAAGCTTAACAACTTGAGGGAGATCAAGATGGATTATGAAATTTTGGAAGAAAAATTTGAAGCAATACTTGAAAATCTTGACAAAGCTAAAGCAGAGAATGGTGACTTGAAATTAAAACTAAGAAGATCAGAAGGATTCGTTAACAAACTAAAAGAATAGCTTGAACTTTCCCAAAGTTAGAGACATGGTCTTCTGGTTAAGATAAAAGAGGATGGAGACAATGATAATTCAGATCGGATAATGCAGCTTGGGCAAGAGAAAGATACCTTAAAACTTTATTATGAAACTACTTCACTAAAAATGGCTAAAGAGATCCAACGAGAAAAGGATGATAAGAACAAAATTGAAGAAACCTTGGAGGATGCTAATATTCAGTTGGGACAAATGAAGACTAAACTTGAACACTATAAGAACAAGTATCTGGAATTACAAAAATACAATCAGATCATAAAAGGAGAACTTGTTGAGGGAAAGAATCATATTGAGATACTTCACATCAGTAGTCACTTGATCAATGAATAGAGAGAAAGATAGAAACCTAAAGGAGACATGACTAGTGTTGGCTTCAATGAAGTTGAATGTTGAAACAATCAAGAAAACAATATGATGTGAATATTGATGGAGAAAGACCTACTCTTGAAGAACCTAAACAATAGATCAAACCTTTTAGAGGTAGATGTTTTGGATGTAACAAGGTTGGACACATGAAGAGAGATTGCAGAGGTAAAGCCCCTTTCAAACCTTTTTCTGGTTATTGCTTTAATTGTTATGCATATGGGAACAAGGAAGGAGAATACAAGAAACCTGATCAATCAAGATACAAACAAGATTACATAAGTGAAGAGATAGCAGCTAAGAGCACATGTTACAAATGTAATAACCTTGGGCACATCGCATTGTATTATAAGTTGCAGGTTAATCAGAACATATCACTGTAGACCTTATGGAAAGACATATTGTGAATTAGCATCAAAATACTTAGTCATCTAGTGTCAACCCAGCTAGCAAGATTTATGCAAAGTCCTGAGTGATTAGTGTTTCTCTAGTGATCAGCATTGCCCAAGTGACCACCATCGCTCGAGTGATCAGTATGACCTGAGTGATTTGCAGTATCGCCCAAGTTATAGTTTATCACCCGAGTAGACTTCTAGACCTGAGTGAGAGTTTGAATCTGACCATGCATATATTGTTAAATATCATTTTTTTTTATCATAAGCTTAATTATAGAGTTATTTCTTTGGATAACATATATATGTAAGATAGTTTGTTTTATCCAAATGGTGTATGTATGGTGTATATGTATGCAAATTATGCATATGTATAAGTGTAAAGACATGCAAATGGAAGTCTGATTAAGGAGCATAAGTATTCAAGACAGCGGAGTCTCATCTATCACATTCAAGCGATCAGTTATATCCAGAAGGATCTTATTCAACAATCATAGTTTCATAGAGAATATCATCAACTGGTTCATTCTCATAGGTGGATCAGCAAAATCCTATAACAAGGTGGACCTAACAGTCCTTTCTCTAAATCTCTTAAAAGAGTTGCATTACTTATTGTATTGTACAAAATCCTTTAACAAGGTGGACCTTATAGTCCTATCTATGCTCCTAATAGGGAAGACCATCAAAAGTGGTCATTGTAAGCTCTATTAGGATAAATTTATAATGTAGTACTAAATCTTCTAGGTATCATCCCCACCCCAGTTTTACTTTCTTTTGGAAGGTTTCTGGGTAACCAAATATTGCATTATGTATTGTGTATGATTCTTTACTTTCAAGTTCTATGCATGCAAACAAGAAGTTAATCTGATTGTAGATTAAAAGGATTAAGTTTTATTGGTTCCTGATTCACCGCCCCCTCGCCCCCCCCCCCTCTCTCAGTCACTAGGCACCTCATATACTTCCACCAATTGGTATCAAAGCAATGGTTCTCTTATCATAAGTTTAACAGCTTGATAAAATATCAGAGGCTATGGAAACATACAGACTGGAGAATTCCATTGAGAATGAAAAGAGAGATCTTAAAGTGGCCATGGATCATATCATGAAACTTAACGAGCAGCTCTCTCTTTCCCTAAAAAGAAGAAAATAATTAGCAATGCAGATGAATGACAAGAAATATATAGAAGAAATAATTGAAGACTTTTGCAAGGACAAAAGTTTTGAAGAATATAATGCATCCATTGAAGAGTTACTTACAAAGATTATCACTTTACATGAAGCATTTAGAAAATTGAAAAGAGAATAGGAAATTCACTCAATTAGAATATGTGAAGTCATGGAAGTAAAGATCAAAGTAGAAGATGACATAAATATAGCACAATAACATAAAAGACTGTTTAGTACAATATTAGAAGAAAAAGAAAAATAAATCCAACACTTGTCACTTCAACAAACTGATTTGGTAAGTCAACTCAATAATGCAACACAAGACGTTGTCAATCTAAGGAAAGAAAATGAAAGACTGCAAAATGATCTCAATACTGATAAGAAAAAAAATGAAAGTATGATGAATTCACAAACTAGCATGGATCAGGCAACATAAATTAGACATCATGGACAAACAAGATTAGGTTATAATGAACAAGGTGAATCCTCAAAACAAGGAGCTCAAAGGAACACCAAGCCTACATGCAATCACTGTGGTAAGTTAGGGCATACATCAAATAAATGTTGGAACAATAGAAATTTAAAATTTAATGGTAAATTCTACAGTTGTAACAAACATGGACATATAGAAATTGAATGCAAAGAGAAACCTAAGCTTGAAGGAAATGCTACAAGTGCAACAAACAAGGTCATAAATCTTATGAGTGTAGAACTAAGAAGTGGAATCCTCCTGAAAAATTAGCCAAGGAAATTCTTGGTTGGGATTACAACATATGGTACAAATGTTGTCATTGTGGTGAATATGGACACATTGGTGCAAATTTTATGAAGACTCACTTTAGTAAAATGGATCCTACTAAGAGATGTGCAAGCAACTCGGTCATCTAAACAAGAATTGTATGTGTGTGTATTTTTTGGTTCCTGCAAGCTGCAACACAACACTTCGATAAGTCATTACATTAGTGTAAAACAAAAAATAAACCATCAAATCAAAAATTAAAACTAACTTATTGCTTCCTATCTAAGAGGAGTGTGAAGAATGCTATAATTTCCCTTAGATTATGCATTAATCAGTGACATACAAAACTTAGAATGAAAGATTCAAAGAAACTACCCTATATTCTCAAGAAATGGTTCATTTTAACTCTCAAATTGAATATTATAACAATTCAAATGAAAGATGATTTAAAATGCATAAAGACTTCTAAGAATACTAGGAGCATAAGTTTACTTCTAGAATCAGGGGCCTATTAAGCTTAAAATTCATTCTATTTATAGAATAATTAGGTGAATGAGAGGATAGGATTGAAAGTGGAAGATAGGTGGAGATTGAATCTTTGGTGATCCATGTGAGGTGATCCAAGTGATTTCACTCCCGTTGGTTAGGGAATTGACTTTCCCTTTTGTAAATAGAAATGTAATTTGGGGATTTATTTAATTTCCTTTTATTAATTACTTTAGCCATGTTTTGATAAAATTAAATTGTTTTTTTTTATTCAAATGTTTTAATTTAATTGATTTAATTGTGTAAGGCAATTAATTTGATTTACTGATTAAATCACTTAGGAGATTAAACTTGATTTAATGAATTATGCCAATAAGTTGAAGAATTATCTTGACATAATTAGGGGTATGATCAAACTTAGGGAAAATAGGGTCTATGGTCAGGGAAGACCAAATTAGGGTGGTTACATTTCCCCCTCCTTGAATAGATGTGCGAGCAGTGGATTTGATTCAAAGAAAGTTTTGATGTTGACTTCAGAAAGTTTGAGAATTTTGCACTTGATCGAATGAAATGTCTGATGAGCTAAGTCTCGCACTTGATTGAACTAAGCTGATAGAATTGACTTTGAATTTGATCGAACAAAGGTCAATAAGAAAAGATCTTAAAAAAATCAATTTTAAACTAGGTTGTCATCCGAGAATTCATAATACCGACTCCAAACTTGATCGAACGAAGGTCAGTACAAAGCTACTGGGAGCTTAATAAAAATATAAGAAAACATAGACATAAGATATACAGCTTATGAGAACCAAAGCTAGCAGTCCAACAGTCCTTACTTAGTCAAGGAACCATCATGCCTTTAGTTTTTTTTGATAACGAAGTCATTTTAATGTTGTTTTGAGAAAGAATTTCATTGATTTAAGTGTGATCATGCCCCCTCAGGAACGAAATCATAGGAAAATTAATAAATGCCCTTGTAGAATGATGTGTCACTTGAATTGATTGATTGAATCGAGAAAGAATCAATTTAGAAGAAGTGGAGAAACAAAGGTGTGTTCAGAGAAAACATAATTTTACAAATTTAATCACGTTAAAATGTGAGTTCTGAGTATGATAAAATGATATATGACCAATATTTTTGATGATTAATTTATAATTTGATGACATAGAACCTAGAAAACTAATTGTGTAAAGCTTGCAAATCATTTTCAGAACAGATGGAGCAATTATGTATTTTTGGGAACTGTCATAAAGATTTTAATGTGTAGCGCATAGTATCATCTGTTCATTCAATTTTATTCCTAATTGATCAGAAAGAGAAAAAAATGAGTTTCAGGTGTCTGGGAGGAGTTCTGGAGCTCCTAAATATTGGAAAGATTGCTACAATGTAGATAATTGTTATTTTGTAATTGATGTCAAACCTTAACTTGTAAGACTATCGATGTATGTTTCAGTACCTTATCCATTGATAGATGAAGATTTGAAAAGAATGAGATAACAAGAAGACCAAGGAAATGGTTGAGTTATGAGTATACACTAGGGTACTTGATCATTTGGAACTTTGGCATAGTGATACGTTGTTTATCTAGCACTGACAGTTCACTAGAAGGTCAATGTTGAGCAAAGAAAATTCAATGTCAAACAAAGTGAAAGGTGATGCCGAGAAAAGAAAAGATGATGCTGAGCCCCAGTGAAATGTCGAGGAACAGTATTTTGATTATTGATGAGATTTGAGATCTATGGCCGACATAATTGATTTTATTGGGATATGCATTATTAATTAAGATTGGTCCATATTCATTTAATGCACGGGAAACCGTTATTAGTGCATGGATTCAATGGTTAATTAATGACTACATTGGAGGAATAAATTAAATGTAAAGATCGAAAGATCCATTAGATCTAACCTAACCTAAGATTTATGATCTTGATTAAGTGGCAAAATATTTATCTAACCTAGATGAAGAGGCATAATATAACCTACTGTGGTTATTATTATTGTATCCAAGTGCAAGGAGAAGTTGAATGCAAAGTGTTGCATGGTTAATTGACTAATTGGCAAGTCCTAGCAGAGAAGGCTGAGAAGAGAAGAAGAGAGAGATTGCTTGATAGATTTTGAAGCAGATCTGAAGTTTGAGATGAAAATGGAGGCCACTAAGTTAATTAGCATTAGAGCTAAAACTGGATCAGGATTTGCAAAGTAAGTTGTATGTATCAGATCACACCTGCTAATTACTTTCTAACCATTGTATCAGTACAAATCCTTTAACCAGGTTGACCTAACAGTCATTGTATAAATCCTTTGAACAAGGTGACATTTAGATTGGAATTTTCTAATTCCTCTGACAAGGCTACTCCTAATAGGGTGATTAAATCCTTTAACCGGGTCACATTTGACAGTGTGTTTTGTAACCTTTAACAGGGTTGGATCCTCATAGGGCATCACTTTAGAAGAGTGAAATTTTGGTAGCATGTTACTAGTGGTTTTTCCCATATTGGGTTTCCATGTTAAATCATGGTGTCAAAATGTGTGAATGTTATTGTTGTGTTGTATTGTTATGTTTCTGCAAGCATATTTCATTAGCACAGTAAATTGCACACTTTTATTGTTTATTATTGTCAAGCAGATCTGAGTTGTTGAAGTTCATTTAAAGTTTTATATGGGCACATCTGGACCTGAGGATAACTGATTCAACCCCCTCTTATTTATTCTGAATTCATAACAATTGGTATCAGAGAAGAGTTCTCTTGAAAAAGTTTGAAGGTACTTGAAGATAAAGAACAAGATGTATAAAAGGGATGGACCGAAGATCAACAAGGAAAACTTTCCTACATGGAAAAGTTTGATGAAACTTCACTTAGTTGGTATTGGTGATTCTACTAAATGACATATTGAAATAGAATATATAGCCCCTACTGGAGTTCTAAATACTACACAAATAAGAGAGAAGCATGATCATAATCAAGCAATGCTGGAACTTGCATCATCTCTGAACTATCATGAATTGGAGGACATCAAAGATTCTACAAGTGCAAATAAGATGTGGGATGCCCTTCCAAATATCTATGGAGGTGATACAAATGTACTTAGAGCCAAATTTGAAAGCTTGAGAGGTAATTTTGATGATTTAAAAATGCAAGAAGGAGAAAATATAGTGCAATATTATGATAGGATAAAGGAAGTTGTAAATGCAATTAGAGGAGCTAAGGGAGTCATTGATGAAGATACTATCATGAGAAAGGTACTAAGAACACTTCTTCCTATTTATGCTATTAGAGTATCTGCAATTCAAGCACTGAGATGTACTCCTAATAACAATTTAACTCTAGAAAGTCTAGTAGGCAGACTTACTACATTTGAGATGTCAAATTTTGACAACTATACTCCACAAACTGTTGAATCTGCATTCAAGTCACCGATGGTCATCTGCAAATATAATAAAGGAAAGAAATGTGTGGATAGTGACAGTAACACCTTAGATGATGATCTAGAATAACTTGAGGCACTTATGGCAAGAAGACTAGCAAGAGGAAAAGGAAAATTCAAAGTTAAACTTCATATTATTTGTTTTTCATGTAACAAAGTTGGTCATATTGCTGCTAGATGTCCTGACAAGAATGTGAAGGATGAAAGAAGAGACAAAAATTATAAGGACAGAAAGGATGACCAAGACTATAGAAAGTACAAGGACTATAAAGACAAAGGTAAGAAATCTTGCTATATAGTTGAAGAAGCTTCTGACAGTGAATCTGACAAATCTGATGAAAATGATATAGAAGTAGTGTATGTTGCAATGAAAGATGATTCTGATGATGATGAGAAAATTGCACTAATTTCTTATATGAGTAAAGGTGATCATTGGATTATTGACAGTGGTTTTTCACATCACATGACTGGTGATAAGGACAAATTGGAAACCTTAGATCAATGCAAAGGTGGATATGTTAAGTTTGGTAATGATACACCTTGTAGAGTCAAAGGGAAAGGATCAATTCAATTGGCTAATAAGATTAGATGTGATGATGTATACTAGGTTGATGATATTAAGTATAACTTGTTGAGTGTTTCACAACTGAACACTTATGGTTATAGAGTTGAATTCCATCACAGGAAAGCAAAGATCTATGATGCCAATGGAGAATTAGTTGGAGGTGGTGAGCAAACAAAAGGTAACTTGTTCTATCTGGATTTAACAGAAGAGACATGCTTGTTTGCATAGTATAATGATGTTTGGCTATGGCACAAGAGGCTATGTCATGTTAACTTTGATAACTTGGTAAGCATAAGTAAATTTAAAAAGGTTAGAGGGCTGCCTAAGTTAAAGAAACTTGAGAATGCAATGTGTAAGCAATGTCAGTTGGGCAAAATGACTAAATCTAGTTTTAAAAGAAAAACTCATACTTCTGAGAATATTTTGGAATTGGTTCATAGTGACCTTTGTGGACCTATTGGTGATAAAAGTTACTGTAGAGAAAAATATTTTATTCTATTTGTAGATGACTACTCTAGGATGATGACAAAATCTGATGCATTTTAGTTATTTAAGTGGTACTTGGGAAAAGTTGAAAAGGAAACATGTAAGAGTCTGAAATGTCTGAGATCTAACAGAGGAGGAGAGTTCATTTCTAATGAGTTCAACAAGTTCTACAATGACCAAGGGATAAAAAGACAGATGTCAGCATCTAGGCCACCACTACAGAATGGTATAGCTGAAAGAAGAAATTGATCTATCATGGACTGTGAGAGAACATTAATGATGGAGAAAAATGTTGCATAGAAATATTGGAGAGAAGCTGTAAGTACAAATTTTTATACCCTGAATAGAGTACAAGTCAATAAAGGTACAAATTCTACACCTTATGAGCTATGGTATGGATATGCACCTACTGTAAGTTATTTCAAAGTCTTTGGGAGCAAACGTTTTATACTGAAGGATAACTAAAATGGTAAACTTGATGCTAAAGGAGAAGAAGGCATATTCCTTGGATATTCTACTAAGAGTAAGGCATACAAATGTTTGAATTCTAACACTAACAAAATTGTTGAAAGTGAAAATGTTAGAATTGATGAATATGCAGAAAGAAATGAAGCTGAAAGCATGATTGAGGATGAAAGTTACAGATCATTCACATATTCTGAAGAAGAGGATTCTAATGAAACTAAAAATGAAATTGCCGAGCAATAGACTACACATGCCGAGACACAGAACAACATTGCCAGGCAATAGGAAGTGACTGTCGAGCTATCTGATGGAGATGTCGAGTCATAGTTTCACCCTAAACTAAACTTGAATGATCAAAATGAAGCTGAGAAAGAGCCTACTTTGGAAAAATATGTAAGAAGACACAATAAACCTGATCAAATCATAGGAGAAAAGGATTGTTTAGTCATGAAAAGAGGCAAATTAAGAGAAGACACATGTTTGTTATGTGATTTCGAGCCTAAGATAGTAAAAGATGCTTTGGACAATGAAGACTAGATTCAAGCCATGAATGAAGAGATAGACCAGATTGAAAAGAATAAGACATGGACACTAGTACCTAGACCTGATAAAAAAAATATAATAGGTACAAAGTGGGTATTCAGAAACAAGCTGAATGAACATGGAGAGGTAACAAGGAATAACGAAAGACTAGTATACAAAGGTTATGCACAAGAGGAAGGAATTGACTTTGGAGAGACATCCATCCCAGTTGCAAGATTGGAGGGTGTGAGAACTCTACTTGCATATGCAGCCTACAAAGGATTTAAAGTCTATCAAATGGATGTGAAGTCTACATTTATAAATGGGATACTAGAAGGAGAAGTATATATTGAACAAGCTGATGGATTTGTTGACCCAAGTAAGAGGAACATGGTTTGCAGACTGCACAAGGTGTTATATGGACTAAAACAAGCACCAAGAGCATGGTATGAAAGATTGCACAATTATCTGATGAAGATTGGATTTACAAGAACTAATGACAACAATAATCTATATTTGAGGACAGAGCAAGGTAAAGGAATTTTATTGGCTGAAATTTTTGTGGATGACATCATATTTAGTGGATAAGATATGATATGTAAAGCATTTTCAAAATAGATGCAAAATAAATTTGAAATGTCTATGTTTGGTGAGATAAAATTCTTTGTTGGACTACAAATACATCAAATGAAGAATGGTATCTATATTGCATAATCAAAATATATCAAAGAGATACTGAAAACTTTTGGTATCGAAGATTCAAAACCAGTGAGTACACCCATGGCTATTGGACAGAAGTTGACAAAGAATGATGATACAAAAGAGGTAAATCAAACATTGTACATATCAAAGATTGGTAACCTACAATATGTTGTACACAGTAGACCTGATATTGCATTAGCAATTGGAATTGTTGCTAGATTTTATGCTAATCCAAAATAGATAGATGTAATGGAAGTGAAAAGAATTCTAAGATATTTGAAAGGTACAGAAGACTATGGCCTATATTACAAAAAGAATGACAAGTTTGAACTTAGAGTCTATACTAATTCTAAATGGGATGGTAATGTTGATGATAGAAAAAGCACCACAGGGGAACATTTCTTTTAGGGAAAAGATTAGTTTCCTCAACAAGCAAGAAACAAAATTGCACCTCACAATCTACAGCTGAAGCTGAGTATGTGGCAGCGCTGAAGCTGAGTATGTGGCAGCAATAGCTAATTGTTCAAACATTGTGTGGTTGAAGATATTACTGAAAGGTATGAAAGAGGAGATCATAGAACCAGTTGTCATACATTGTGATAAAATGAGTGCCATAAATATTTCTAAAAATCCTGTAATGCACTCTAAGACAAAACATATAGCTATCAAGTATCATTACTTGAGGGAGCTAGTTCAGAAGAAGGAAGTGAGACTGGAATATGTGAACACTAAGGAACAGTTGGGAGACATATTTACAAAAGCATTACCGAAGGATGCTCATCAGTATCTAAGAGGTAAATTGGGGGTAATTCCCCTAGCAGAGGCTAACTAGTGTTGAATGGTACTATTGCATCAAATGTTTTAATCAGAACACTTGATACATTGATGCATAGTAAGTCACATTTTTAGGATGATGTCTAAAAGTTGTGAAATGGAAAACCAAAATAGAAAAGTAAATAAGTCATACAAAAAGATGATAGGAACAACATGATACAAAGATTAGGACAGAAGAATTTGCATGATGAAGATGTCAACATCTTTGGCATTGTTGTAAAAGAGGGAGATTATTTCTAAAACAATAGGTAACAAAAGATACAAGGGAGATATTACTGAAAGAGGGAGCTGATCAGTAACATAAAATATCAGTGTGATTATAGACACAGAGGGAGTTAGAATGAAGCTAAAGACATTAATGAAGAATTTTTCATATTAGGAACATAGGCACTTTTTGTATTGTATGGTAACTTTGGGTGGAAATTATTGTTTTATAGTTTAGTGTTTCCTTCAATGCCAAAGAGGGAGATTGTTGGAAAGATTGCTACAATGTAGAAAATTGTTATTTTGTCATTGATGTCAAACCTTAACTGTGAAACTATCACTGTATGTTTGAGTACCTTATCCATTGATTGATGAAGATTTGAAAAGAATGGGATAACAAGAAGACCAAGGAAATGGTTGAGTTATGAGTATACACCAGGGTACTTGATCATTTGGCACTTTGGCAGAGTGATACGGTGTTTATCTAGCACTGACAGTTCACTAGAGGGTAAATGCCAAGAAAAGAAAAGTCGATGCCAAGCAAAGTGAAAGGTGATGCCGAACAAAGCAAAGATGATGTTGAGCACCAATGAAATACCAAGGGAGATGGTGAAATGTCGAGGAACAATATTTTGATTATTGATGAGATTTGAGATATATGGCCGACATAATTGATTGTATTGGGATATGCATTATTAATTAAGATTGGTCCATATTCATTTAATGCATGGGAAATCATTATTAGTGCATGGATTCAATGGTTAATTAATGACTGTATTGGAGTAATAAATTAAATGTAAAGATGGAAAGATCTGTTGGATCTAACCTAACCTAAGATTTATGATCTTGATTAAGCGGCAAAATATTTATCTGACCTAGATGAAGAGGTATAATATAACCTACTATGGTTATTTTTATTGTATCCAAGTGCAAGGAGAAGTTGAATGCAAAGTGTTGCATGGTTAATTGACTGATTGGCAAGACCTAGCAGAGAAGCCTGAACAGAGAAGAAGAGAGAGATTGCTTGACAGATTTCCAAGCTGATCTGAATTTTGAGATGAAAATGGAGGCCACTCAATGAATTAGCATTAGAACTGAAACTAGATCTGTATTTGTAAAGTAAGTTGTATGTATAAGATAACACCTACTGATTACTTTCTAACCATTGTATCAGTTCAAATCCTTTAACTAGGTTGACCTAACAGTCATTGTATAAATCCTTTGAACAAGGTGACATTTAGATTGGAATGTTCTAAGTCCTCTGACAAGGCCACTCCTAACAGGGTGATTAAATCCTTTAACCAGGTCACATTTGATAGTGTGTTTTGTAACCTTTAATAGGGTTGGCTCCTCACAGGGCATCACTTTAGAAGAGTGAAATTTTGGTAGCATGTTACTGGTGCTTTTTCCCATATTGGGTTTCCACATTAAATCATGGTGTCAAAATGTGTGAATTTTATTCTTGTGTTTTACTATTAAGTTTCTGCAAGCATATTTCATTAGCACAATAAACTATAGACTTTTATTGTTTATTGCTGTCGAGCAGATCTGAGTTGTTGAAGTTGATTTAAAGTTTTATATGGGCACATCTAGACCTGAGGATAACTGATTCACCCCCCTTTCAGTTATTCTAAATTCATATTAACACTAAATAGCTCAAAAAGACAAATATATAGGTCCAAATTCACTTATTACCCATTCAATTTCACTTTTAACCTTGGTAATTCAGAGATTTTTGTAGAGAAGATGGTGGTCCCCATGGAGAAGCATCATTTCAAGCTTGGTCATTGACATCAACATCCAAATGACTACCCACCTCTGGTAAGTGCTAAAAAACCTATCTTTTCAAGTTCTTAATTTCTTATGTTATGCATTTTGGAAGAAGTTATTAGAATTTTAGTTTTCCATCATTTCTTGCATTTAGGATTGTATCCAGTGAATCCCATGTTGTTTCCCATTTTCACTAAAAATCCTACATTGCATCCTGTAATTTTAGGATCGCACTGTATTTTGAGGGTTTTCATCGCATGTAGATTTACTTAGAATTCTTAAGAGTTTCGCACCCTATTGAAATAGGGTCGTACACGGCATCCCGTGTCGCATCCTGTAAAAAAAAGATCACTTCCTGGATGCCCCATTGCATCCTGGGAATCAGGGATGTCATCCTATGAGAGGGATCACACCACGTGGAAACAAGATTGTTTATGGTAATTGAGTCAACTTTCTTGCAAGTATGACTATTTTTCTCTGTCTGATGACCAAAACACCTAACTGAGTATGTCTTTGGGTAGTTTCCTTAGATAGAATACTAATTTTGAACTTTCCTGCATCTTGTGATCAGATTCCTTTAGAGGTTTTCTCATTTCAAGGACCGTACTCTGGTCATGTCCTTACACTACTGAGATCGTTGACTGATGACAAGGCATAGTTAGTGGCTCACGTAGGTTTATTTTCTTTGAGATATTTACCTGATATTAGGGTAAATTGAGGGTTATTGACTTCTCTTGCTGAGATATGGCATTCAGAGCAGAACACCTTCCATCTACCTACTAGTGAGATGACTGTTACACCTGAGGATGTGTGGCAGATACTTGAGTTCTTGTGATGGGTCGAGAGGTGCAGTTTTATTTGACCTCTATTTTAGCGATTGCCATGGCGTGATGATTCTTTGGATATGACACCATTGCTTGCCATTACCTCACATGGGATTACACGTGTGATCACTATGATCGACTTCCAATATACTTGGCTAGTTTGATCGGTGGTATTCTTATGCCTGATCGAGGATAGCATGGATTCATGGTCAGTTGGGTTGACATGTTAGAGAAGATGATGGTTTTGAGACATAGATTTGCATGGGGCAGTTGCATACTCGCTCACATGTATAGGGAGTTGTATGAGATAGTTTATCATTACTCGTAGAGTATGACAGTTGGAATCCTTATACTTTAGATCTGGGCCTGAGAGCGTATCCTAGCTACACGGTTGATAGTTGATAGGTAGCGATTGGATCAGCAACCATATGTATTCATGCATCTTGGTTGGATTAAACAACCCCATCTAGGCAAGGTCCAGTATTGGCACCGCTTGTTTGATGACATTACAGTTGTAGTATGGTGGCCATACCTTGATTGCGAGGAGTGGATCTCAGATAGATGACATATTTCATAATTATTTTGGAGAAGGTACTTGATAGGCAGGACCAAATATGTTGTTGAGAGATTCTTAGTCACCTAGGTATTGAGGCAATATGGCTATATGCAAGGCAAGTGCCAATATATATTTGTTTATGCTCGGATCCAAGATGAGACACCATTATGGGGTCCTTAGTTGATATATGAGACTACACTAAGAGCTATTAGAGATATGGTAACAGTACCCTAGGATCTTCAGACAGAGGTAGCAGAAGGTTTCTATGATGGATATTATGCATAGATATTATAGTATCCATTTCCACATTTTACAACACCTGATGAGGCAGTTCCATGGATTGAAGATCCCTTAGATTATGATCCCACTGATGACCAACCTATTGGTTGTATTCCTGGTTCTGGTCTGTTTGCCCTAAAATTTTGTGATCCTCATGCTCTTTTCTTTCCTAGGTTAGAAGTATCTCATCCTCATATTATTCCTGTGAATTTTTCTGGGTCTTTAGGTCAAAATCCACATGAAAATGCAAAACCTCAAAACCCTAGGTCCTGTTCTAAGCCAAAATGATAAAAAAACCTAAAAATGTTCATCGGGTTTCTATTTTGGCATTACCTTTTTGAACAACTTAAGTCATGTGTCTTTTATCATGGTCGCCTAGTCGCTTGATCCTAACAACATATTCCTTTTTTGTTATGAGACTTGGTGATTAACTAGTTTCAGGATGTCTATTAAGGAAACAAAATATTCTTTATGTTTTATGAGACTTGGCGGAGCCCTTTAGTCATAAAGTCTCCAAATAAAGAAGAACATAAGCATTCAGCAGCAAGGCAAACAGTTGAGTCACGGTGTCATGTGAAAAAGCCAGTAGTTAGTTTTTTTTTATGAGACTTAGCGATTTCTTTAGTCATGTAGTCTCCAAGTTGGTTTGCAGTTGAGTGATATGTTAAAATTTCATGTCACATAGTCTCTAAAAGAGATGACAGTTAAGTGAAAGATGCCGAGACTTCACGACAAACTGCATGCAGTTTGGAATATAAAACAGTTGGGTGGTTTCTAGATTATGATGCTGAGTCAGTTTTTACTCAATGATTTAGAGATAAACGATTAGAAGAGACACGTGTCCAAAATGAAAAGATAAAGGTTAGTCACGTGGTCTCCCAAAAAATTGAGGTCATTTGGCAATTAAGAGATAGAGTATAATGTATTTCGTTGTCGCGTAGTCTCCAAATAATTTAAAGGTATTAAAGAATACTCAGTGACTTAGCAGAGCCGTCGGATGCAAAGTTGAAAAGATTAATGGTGGTCGTGAAGTCTTTGATTAAAAGAGATTAAAGGTAAAAGTGTTCATGATAATGAGATAACTGTTTGTCGTGAAGTCTCTAAATTAAGGTTAGAAGTTGAAGTCAGTCACGTAGTCTCTAAAAGATTTGTCAACTCACATTTGTAATCAGCGATTGACCGACTAAGGATAGTCGCAGGGTCTCGTAAAGAAAAATAACATTCAGTGATTTGGAGATAACTATAAAAGATGAAGATAACCATCAGTCATGGATTCCCCAAATAAACTTTGAGTTAAGTGTTTCATCCAGCAACTTGATTCTAACAGTCATGTGATCGCCAGAAGTGAACTATGGTTATCCAAGTAGAAAAAATATCACAGTTTCTAGATCTCTAGAAAGATTAAGGGTTATGAAGTTGGGTCAGTGACTAGGAGATGCTTCACAGTCACCTGGTCGCTGAATCTGAAAATTTAGAAAAGGCGACAGTTACTGACGTGACAATGTGAAGGATTTGGCGTCTAATAAAGATCCAGAGTATTGATTGCTGTATGAAAAGGGTAGCTGAGATGTATGACAGATAACCAATCATATGAATACATGTCACCTTCTTCAGATTTTATAAAGGTTTTTTTTGAAAATACACATATATGATTTCAATTTCCTATCACACTCATGAACTACGACTGGGTTCAGCGTGCTGAATTGAAAGTAGAATTGATGATTTTTCAAATGATGAGCTATGTACTTGAAATAGTTACCATAAAGAGTTGATTGAAGGCTCATTTTCAACTTATCTTGCATTTAGAATTACAGAGCTAAGAAGTGCTAGGTCTTCTATTTTCAGAAAGCAAAAATTGGTCAAGTTGCAGAATACTCAGTTGATTATCAAGTTTTGAATTATTAAGAGAGTGCACAGAGAAGAGTAGTGAATCCTGAAAGAAGATTTGTTTCAATATCAGTAAAAAAGAGGATTGAAATAGAGAAAAATGAGTAGAGTAGTCAGTGTGGCTTCAACCAGTGGGAGAAGTGATGAGGTTGATGATGATGCAAAAGGGAAAAGGAATTATTCTAATTAATTCCTAAAATTATTGCTAGGTTCCACACAGAAAAAGAGGGCCAATGTGAATGTGGTGACAGATGATTACTGCGAGATCAGGGATGCTAACACTCTAGGATCAACAGGTTTTTGTCTTTACAACTATTTCTATAACAATTATGATAAAGTCATCCCAGTATCAAACCCTTGGACTTGTGGTCTGGCTAGGTTAATTGTCCCTGATATCTATATAGATGTAGACTTGTTTCTAGGTTTGGCCAGTCACTATGATGTCCTATCTAGGACAATTAAGAAAAATGATGGCACTTCCCTTTTAATACTGAACAGAAACTCATTTATGCAAGCCTTTGGCTTATACAGTACCATGTCCACCAAAATTAATATCACTAAGCAAGAGGAGAGGTATAGGTTAAAGCCTAGGATTGCTAGGGGTCAATTACAGAAACATATGCTTAAGGAGGTTAGGAACCATCTTACTCCTATACCTGGGACAACACCCTATTGCTTCAAGGACTTTCATTTCTATATCAATTGTATCGGCTATGCCTTGTGTAGAGTGTTAGGGATATATGGAGGAGCTGAGAAAATAAATGCTGGAATTTTCATGATGGTACTTGACTTACAAGAGGTGCATTCTAGCACCAGTTATGACTACATACAGTACATCATTGACAAGATGCATGAATTATTTGTAGCTACATAGAAGAAGATGAAAGATCCCAAAGAGAAAGAACCTAGGTTCTTCCATTATTCCATATTGATGCATTTGCTCTTATATTTTAACTTTGGGATCATGGATGTGAACAATTTGGATCCTCAAAGGATTTTTCAGGAAAGGCCTAATCCCATTCAGTTTTGGGTTAGGATTTGGAACTATACATCCAAAGATTGTAACTACTGTGCGTTTGAGAACTGGATTGTATATCCAATAATGCAGAGCATGCGCATCAGCAAGACCAGGATCCCAATCAAGGTACTACAACTACTGAGGCCTTGCGAGTATATAGACAAATGGGAGGGAGATCACAACTAGGGAGATTTATTTCTAGAAGAGAACTTCACCATGATTAGCGTATATGGATTTACACATCCACAACATATCTTATCCTACCATGTGCCATCAAGAGTTGTTGCCATGGAATTCATCTAGCAAATGTTATTAATAGATAATGAACATTTTGTGCCACACAGGAAGGGGACCTTAACCCCTATATAGTTCAAGATCTTTAATTTTACCATTGGCAAGGGTGCTATTGACTTAGTTAGTAAGTGGTTGGAGAGTTTCAGAATGGGGGTAGCATCATATAGATACATTGACCCTCAGGGTTTCATGGCAGGAGTCAGGAAGCTTTTAACCCCCACAATCCCTAATACAAATGTTCATTGTGCATGTATAGAAGAGGATGCAACAAGAAACCTTCTTAATGAAGATGAAATCAGAACAAGAAGGGATAGGATTCAGGAGTTGCTAAATCTAGAAAAGAAGATAAAGAGAAATGGGCTGGCTTTTGGTGGCTTTTACCCTGATATGCCCTATTTTGATAGGATCAAGGCCATGATAGATAATTTCTATATACTTTGTGAACAACTTGACAATTTTTTGGATAAGAAAGGAGCTCAAGAGCCTGAGCATTCAGAATCAGAATATGAAAGTGGTAGTGATGGTGATTATGCCCATCCACCTTAGTATGATCAGCCTCAACAAGATGTTGTAGAGGCACCAAAGTTGCAGGGAGGAGAGGGCCATATCATTGACCTAATAGAGACCTCTTAGCCAGATGATGTAGAGGAACCTTCATCTAAAAGGCTAAAAGTTGACATAGGCCAGACTTCAACTGTTAGGCAATAGAAGAAAAAAGATAAAGTGAGTGCTCTCATTCCTGGGAATAGGTTATATGATCATAACCTAAGAAAGTTGATTAGACAAGGGAAGAGGCAGTAGCTAGATGAAGAGGAGAATATAGATTTTCCTCTGAAGGCATGCATTGATGAAAGATTAATACATCAGCAACAATTTCTAAGTGTTGACAATTTCATCAAGACTCATGAATTCAAAGACTTTCTAAGATGGCATAAGGAGTAGATAAGGACTCAATTGAAAGTTGATGGAGAGGAAACAGTCACTAATGAGGCCCTATTAGCCTTACAAGCACATGACCCTAATAGAGAACATGTCTCTCCAGATGAGGCAAGGCAAATGGTTTTGAATAGTGGCATATTGCTTGCTAAGGGCTGGGACTTGGCTTCAAATTTTATCATTGACAAAATAAGGAAGCAACTAGACTTAAAAATGGAAAGAAAAGTATAGATGGGTGACATGATAAAGGGTTTTGGGTATAGCCCAAAGTCTCAAGCTTTTGCAATGTGGAGCCTTTGTCCTAAAGACCAGAAACCTCAATCGATAAACATTCAGGAGAATATGGTGGGCAACCAAATGGTCTGGATAGTGCAGAATATAGGGGATCTAGAGTTTTCTTAGATCATGACTCACTAGGCTCACTTAAATGAAGACAAGACAAAGCAATTGTCTGATAAGTGTAGAATATTGGTTGAAGAGACTAGTGCCCTGGCCAAAGACAGGGAGTCATGCCACATAAAGATACACCAACAGAACTAGATGACTGCTGAATTAATGAAGCAACTTGAAGAAAAACCTGAGGTGGTGAATGTGCCTCCACAATAGCCCTTGCAAATTGAGGAGAAGGCAAAATAAGAGGAGGTGGGTGAGAAAGAAGATATGGGTGAAGAAAAGAATGAAATAGCCCTAAATGCATTTAGATGCATTTTACAACACAGGATTGACATATTGAAGGATAAGATAGATGTCATTTTGAATGCTTATAACAAGTTGACCACCCTACACACAGAGATAACAGGGTACATTGCTACTCTGAACCCTTATTTTGTTAATTGGTCTCCTAGGGTGCAACTGTTTGAGAAGCTTGCCTTTTTATAGCCTCTTAGGTCAGATTTATCGGAGGTTGTGACAGAGGTAGAAGATGAGGTTAAAAAGGTTAATGTAGCCTTGTCATTCTTCAAAGGTAATTTGAACCAAGTGGAGGCTAAGTTGAGCCTATTTTCTCCAGATTTCAATAGATTTGTTC
>MU213105.1:261659-278295 GCA_018584345.1 Thuja plicata | reverse complement strand
ATGCCCAGTAATGAGGCATTCATTTCAGGATCAGATTTGGATTTGGAAGGCTTTAATAAGATTTTGGATGAGGCTTTCAAAGCGGAGACTGACATCAATAAATTCCTAGTAGATGTTAAAAGCATCACTGATGTTAGGTGGTAAAGGCAAAAGGCACAGGTACAAAGCACACAAATTTTTAAATGGCCATCATAGGATGAAGTGACAGCATGGGACCTATTGACCAAGCCCAAGAAAAAGAAGCCTGTGGTGGAGGAGGAGATCCTAGACGAAGAGTGAAGGGGAACACTTGGCGCCTGATCATTGAGCACAGGGAGGTTAGCTATTAATGAAGATGAGTGTAAGTTAGCCTATAATAGTGGTCACTTAGTCTTTCTATAAATACCAGAAGCTATCTTGAACATTGTTAGACAAAGGCGCCAGATTCTAGAAAATGACAAAGAGTATCATATTTTATCCCTTGTTTTTGTCCTTCCACCACTTCTACATTCTTTTCTTTTTTCTCTTCTGTACTTTTAGGCTTGGGTTCCTTAAACCATCTGAAGCTTGTTGCATCCTAACAAAAAGGATTCCAAGATGGTTAAGGACCTATAAATAGACCGAGATTGTAAAATAAAAAAGGATGAAATATATTGGAAAATCTGATTTTCTAGATCTATGTCTATATCTTCAAGCTTTTTATTTTTTTATGTATTAAAGCAGCACCATGTCAATAAAATACAGTGCAATTTTACTCTATCTTCATTGTTGTCTCTTTATTTGTTGTATATGCTCTTTTATGTTTAAATTTGTAAGGCAATTTTAAGCATTTTAGCTATAAGGTAGCTATCTAATTACTTGCAAGTTTCTTTCAAGGAAAGAACTAAGTTTTGTAAGTAGTTTCAGGGAGCATAAAAATAGGTTAAATATTTGATACAGTATTATAGAGGTGATAGGATAACTTGTAAGGCATTTTATCTGAATTACAAGTAAGTTGTAAGGCATCTTACAGTATTTTGTTTTTATGTATTTTTGTGAACTTCAAATTATTGGCTCTATAATCCCATAGGATAGGCATTGGTCTAGGAATTGATTTGATAATCTATCATCATCCAAACATTCAAATACTATTCAAACCAATCATTTTAGAGTATTTTGTGTAGAATCAATTGTATTCCTAAGGGTTACAGTTGAATTTTGTTGATTTCTTAAAGAGTAAATCAAATAGGTTATTCCTCCTAAATTCATAAGAGTTATAAAAGGAAAGAAGAATGTAATTCCTAGATGTGTTGCTGTCTGCTATCATTAAGATATTGATTTGGATTGCCAAGCTTTTTCTCAGAATAGTCATAGTTATCGGTATTGTCATATACATGTCCATTTAAAATAGAGCATTCAGCACATAAAGTACAATCCACTCTAAAGATATTGTTAAGACAATAATCAGTCATAGGTAAAACCTTCCTGAGTTAGTGGATCTCAAAAAAGAACGAGGTGGTAATAGGTATCCCCAGTGTTATCAAAAAACCTCATCAATTAGTGTTTTTCTCTTGCTTGAGTTAGATTGTTAAAAGGCATTGGGAATCATGGAGTTTTCTAAGTATTCAAGCATCTTTCAGAGGCCCTACAAGACAAAATGTTAACACAACCTGTCTGAGGTAGAGGGGGAGCTCAGAGAGAGAGAGAGAGAGAGAGGAGCTATGGGGAGAGACAGAGGTAGGGATGGTGGGAGATATGGTGGGAGGCACCCTTATCCTAACAAGGGACAAGGTCCAGACAATCAGGATTATGTAGATGATGGGGTGGAGGTGCTATGGGTGGTAGTGGAGAGGGCATCAGTGGCAGTGGGAGGTGGACTCAATTCATATTCATTTCTCCCTAGAGGGATCCAGGTCCACTATTAACTTGAGATTAATAGAAATAGACACAGCATCAGCAGGATGCTTAGCAGGGCAGGTCACATGATAGGCCATCTGGATAGGATACATGTAGAGGTTCTTCAGGTAGAGATGGAGATGCATTGTCACAGTATGAGCATGAGCATGAGCATGAGCATGAGCAGCTCAGAGAAAGGATTGTGACTTTAGAGGCCTTACTTGCTGATAGGGATGTGCATATTGAGCATCTTAGATCTGATAGAGATACATAGCTAGATAGGCTCAGAGCAGAGGTGGATAGACAGTTGGACATTCTTAGAGAGGAGAGCGATACCTAGACACGGGTAGCTACTCATCAGGGCCAGAGAAAATCTTTCTATTCAGGTTTATATCATGTTGCAGTGATAGAGGGTCATAGAGCACCTTTGTATTTATGGATAGCTCAGTAGTTTGAGGGGGCCATGCCTCCACAAACTCTATTTATAGTAGCACCTCCTCCTCCTCCTCCTCCAGATAAAGGAGAGGGTGGAAGTCAAACCTGATACTGCTTTTGTGTCATATTTTTTAGATCATATTATATATCTTCATCCTTCTGAGATCATGCTTTTTTACAATGCCATTTATATATGTATATTTGTTCCTGTTTGATACTCATATACTCTTTTGTAGACAATTCCATCTTTTTTATATGATTCATATCTGATATATCTGAGATAGTTGATCTTGAGTTTTGATATTTTCATGGGTTCTCTTGTGTTGAGTTTTGAAAGATGTTTGATATTTGATGCACATGTGATTATTATCTTGGTCACTTGATGAGTTAGACTAGATATGTGATGACATCATTTATGTTCTTTGAATTATTACTGATATAATTGTGTTTCAAATGATGCTAAGTGAATATGCAAATGAATGTTTTTGAGATTTTCTTTATGAAAATAAATGTATGGATGCACTTAGGATGTAGAAATAAATTAAATACTTGAATGATTTGTTTTTTTCTTTTCTCTTTCTCATTTATGAATGCAAAAATGTATGATATAGATACGCAATGACATTAATATCAGTAATATTTATTATGTAGTTAACTTGTATTTTCGATGAATCAAGAAATCATTTTAAGCTCAAGTCTTTTTTATGCTTTTTAAAATGAATCATACAATCTCTAAATGCATCTACATGCAGACTCTTATGACTGTCACTGATTTGTATACATTGAAGAATTTTATCATCATTGGACATTGTTGTAACGGACATCACCTGATAGTACAACTATCACTAATAACCACTGGTATCATCAAAGTATGAATAATATGTGTATTAGATGCAATGTCAGAAATAAAGATAGGCATCAAGGCATAGAAACCAGGACAACAAGTTAGTTATCTCCTTTTACTATTAAGAATTAGTTTCTGTTTAAGTGTAATGTAAGATATGTGACCTGTAACGACCTTGAAAATTCATATCCTTGGGTACATCATGTAGCATACACCTTAGTGATAATCTGATTTAGAAAAAAAACAAGGAAATTATTTCAACCTCACCGTAGTTTACACATAACAAGGATCAAGATATATGCAACTATCTAGTCATGTTGGTAGCCCTTACTATAAATATCCAAGTTAGGTGAAATTTATATGATCATTTGGAACAATCACCATACATAGAAAACCAAAAAAATGTTATGCCCCTTGTCCTTGTGACTCTTTGTCTTTAAATAGACGTCATGGAGTTACTTGGAAGACATAACAATCACCAATTGAGAATCAATCAACAAAAATTTATAACTTCTTAGATGCCCCTAGTATGAAACATCATGAGAACATAAAAGAGTCAATCAAACCAAGATCAAACTATGTGTTTAAGTAGTATTGAGAAATATTGTCGATTCATTTGTCAAGCGCAGTAGAGATTCATCAATTAGAATTTGGAATTAAGCAATATGTTTTCATGTCTGAGTATATGTCAGATTAACTTTGTCAGCAATTGCGATCCAATGTAGTGTTTAGAAACACTGGTTCATTAACGTGTTGAGAAACACTAGTTTATTTAAGGTTCTTGATTAAAGTGTCTAGAAACACTAGTGTGATGTCTGTTATAGGTAGGTGGTGTTGAAGAAACACCTTTGTTTGTGATAGTGACATTTAAGTGAAAGTATTGAGAAATATTGTTTTGAGAGGCAAACCATCCTAGACAAGACTCTTAGGACAACCTAGCAGATGCGAACTGGCCATGCTGGCAAATATGCCCCCAGTGCAGAATGACTATTCATAAGATGAAAATGCAGACAAATCCCAAGCAAGGATAGGATTTTTGTAAGGAATCAGAGTCACTAAATACAATAGGTGAAAATATGAAGGTTTAGAGTCATCAGTGCATTGATAGATAGAGCACAGAGTTTGGGTGACACCTATTTGCCAGGTTTTCATCGCTCGAAAAAGCTTTTTATTTCTACTACCAAGATGCTTGTTTGCCAGGTTTTCATTAAGGGACTTTTATCTTTTTCAAATTTTTTGTTCCTTTTTATTTTTTATTTTTTTATAGTATCAAGGTGCCTGTTTTCTAGGTTTTCACCAATGATACCTTTTTTAGGACTTTTTCCACTATTTTTGGATTTCTTTAGGATCAATTTTCTGAATTTTTTTGGTATTTTCTAAGATTTTCACTGCAAGGGATTTGCTAGCTAGATATCAAGCATAGAACTGCTTCAAATGCAGGGCATTAATGGGATTAGGAAGAACATCTCCCTTAGGTCTAGCTAGCTGATAAGCTCCAGTCCCAAAAGTTGCAGTAATGACATAAGGTCCCAGTCAGTTGGGTTCAAACTTTCCTTTATGTTCTTTGTTAGGCTAGTTCTTAGGATTCTCTTTCAGAACAAAATCCCCCACTTGAAAGTGTCATGGTTTGACCTTTTTATTGTACCCTTTTGACATATGTTTTTGGTACACTTTCAGATGATCAAACACTTGTTGCTTGCGCTCATCAAGTAAGTCTAAATAATTTACCCTATCAATGCAATATTGTTTTTAAGTAACAAGACCTTGTAAAGATACATGCGAAGATGGGCTTTCAACCTCAATAGGTAGTACTGCCTCATCACCATAGACTAGGGAAAATGGTGTGGCTCCTATTGGTGTTCTAATGATTGTTCTGTAGGCCCAAAGTGCTAGATTTAATTGTAAATGTCATTCTCTACAAGACTTACTCATAGTTTTGTGTAGGATTTTGAAAATTTTCTTGATAGATGCCTCAACTTTTCCATTACCTTGAGGATAATAGATTAAGGAACAATGCTGAGTAATGTGAAACTGTGTGCAAATGTCTTTGATGTCTTTTAAATTGGCCCCCGTTATCTTTTATAATTGAAGAGAGTATCTCATATCTACAAATAATATACTTCAAGATAAACATAGCCACCTTTTCTCCAATGGCTTTGATTAGTGGCACGACTTCCACCCACTTAGAAAAATACTCAGTGGCCATAATGATGTATTTGTGTCCACTTGAATAATTAGGATACTTTTGTCCAACCAAATCAAAGGCCCATTGCTGAAATGGCCAATGTGTTATAAATGGTATGATTTCTCTAGCAGGAGCATGGATGAAATTTTCATGTATTTGGCATTGATGACATGTCTTTGAAAATAGAACAACATCTTTTTCCATCATGGGATAGTAATAGCCTACTTTTAGCAGTTTCTTATCTAGTGAAAAGCTATTTGAGTGTGATCCACATACACCTTCGTGGACTTATTGCAATCCGTGATCTAACTCTTCTTGTTCTAAACACCTAAGAAGTGTACCAATGAGACCTCGTCTATATAAGTTATTAGTAATGAGGACATAATGCAATGTTGTCCTAATTAAGGCTCGTTTTTCATTCCTTGATAAACCATCTAGTAGAGTTTGGTCAGTTAGATAGGAAATGAGTTTAACATACGGTGGGCACCATAAATGTGTGTCTATTTTGTGGTTCCTACAAGTTGCAACATAACACTTCAATAAGTCATTACATTAGTGTAAAACAAAGAATAAGTCATCGAATCAAACAGCAAAACTGACTTATTGCTTCCTATCTAAGAGGAGTGTTAAGAATTTTATACTTTCCCTTAGATTATGCATTAATCAACTTGACATGTACAACTTAGAATGAAAGATTAAAAGAAACTAGCCTATATGCTCAATAAATGGTTAATTTTAACTCTCAAATTGAAGATTATAACAAATCAAATGAAAGATGATTTAAAATGCATAAAGACTTCTAAGAATACTAGCAGCATAAGTTTACTTCTAGAATTAGGGGCCCATTGAGCTTAAAATTCATTCTATTTATAGAAGAATTAGGTGAATGAGAGGTTAGGATTGAAAGTGGAAGAGAGGTGGAGATTGAACCTTGAGTGATCCATGTGAGGTGATCCAAGTGACTTCACTCTCATTGGTTAGGGAATTGAATTTCCCTTTTTGTAAATGGAAATGTAATTTGGGGATTTATTTAATTTACTTTTACTAATTACTTTAGCCATGTTTTGAATTGTTTTGATAAAATTGAATTGTTTTTAATTTAATTGAATTGTTTAATTTAATTGATTTAATTGGCTAAGGAAATTAATTTGATTTCATTTAAATCACTTAGGAGATTAAATATGATTTGATGAATTATGCCAATAAATTGAAGAATTGTCTTGACATAATTAAGGGTATGATCAAACTTAGGTAAAATAGGGTCTATGGTCAGAGAAGACCAAGGTAGGGTCGTTACAATATGAACAAAGAAAAGGTTGATACTAGTTTTGAGAATGGAAAAGCCAAAGTCTCAGAAATCAAAACTCAAATGAGCAAGCAAGGGGTAAGGAAATCCTCAGATAATTCAGATCAAAGAAATGAAGGATCTAATGACACCCTAAACTATGAGTTGGGTGGATCTACCATTACAGAATAGGAATGTAAGGATATGACTGGAACTGTGAAAATACAATCCATCATACATCACTTCAAAATAAGCTAGCATGTCCAAATCTTCATATTGATGCATGTTGACATATTATGGTTCTACCCGAGTTAGAATGTTAGTGACACCCGAGCTAGTCTAGCTTAACCAAGTTGAGTTGGGTAGTATTGATAGTTGGTAAGTTAGCTTCACCTAAGCTTCTGAGTGAATCTTGGAAAAACACCTGAGTCATGATAGCTACTATGTATGGATCATTTAATGAATTACTCTAACGGTTGAAAATCTCTTATAAATGAATGATTGTAAAGATTATTGCTTACAAAGTTTTCAGTTTACAAATCAATTTACAACCCTTAGCGATTAAGTGAAAATTTGTGATTGAAAGAAAAGTTTGATCATTTTGTCTGAACGATATGGCATCCACTTCCAGTAGAAAGGTCAAGAAAGGTTCTGAGATGTTGGTGAGAAATGCAATTTGTGATCATCTAGTGTTTAAGCTTCATCTAGCAACTGTAGAGGAGATAGGCCCGATGGGAGCTCATTCTCTAATTCCTTCGAAAGTGTTATTAGTTAATGAAATCTGAAGCTTCTATCATTGCAACATATAGGAGCTTGGAACCATTGAGATGAACAAAGTATATGATGGATTATGTACAAATGGGAGTCTGAAACCCGAGCATAGTCACCTCGAAACCAAGGGCTTGCACACATCATGCACATGTCGAGGGATTTCTAGACAAAGTGGATGAGATATGTTCTTATCCATATCCATGACATGCACCTATGGTTGGAAGATCCTGTGAAGACTACAAATAATATAATTCACTATGTCACTGGGTTCTCTATGCTAGAAAAGCCAAAAGCTACCAAAACCTTAACCCGGGATGACCTAGCTTAGTTAAATCTTGCCGAGTGGGATGGCAGAGGCATGAGACTTAACGGAGTAACTGATATGGAATTGAAATTTGGCATTCATGTTATATCCCACAAGATATAGAGTTCAAGCAGACCTAAAAGAGTTCCGTGTGAAGCTATTGACCTACAATACAAAGTGGTGAAGAAGAATCTAGTATTTGACCTAGCAGAATTGTAGCTCATCCAGTTGAGAAAGAATATGGAAAGCATCTGAGTATCCAAATCCAATTCATGTATGTTTGGTTCTCTTCTAATATGCATGCTCTTTTTTGTTGAGAAGTTCTTTCCCTCCAAGGGTATAGTAGCGTGGAATAAGTATAGACCAATAATCCATCAAATTAATGAATTCATAACTGAGTTAGGAGATAACTTTGATAAAATTATGGATCGATACTTTGAGAATTTCAAACAGAAGATGCAGAGTAGGTACATAATTCCTAAGGGTAAAAGCACAATAATCTGTCACCCTTTTACAAAGGAAAAGGACAACAACACCAAAACTGTAAAACTTCAAGGGCATAAAAGTCACATTTCTATTGAGAATTTGAAGATGATGTAAACTGATGAAATGTGTCAAATAGGATGAATTATATGCCTATAATTTTTTTTAAAAAAATTGAACCAAAATTAATATGTTTTTAAAAATTTTTAGGTCTATTTTTTATTTTCTGAAAAAACTATAAATTAGGGAGTTTACTTCCCACCAAATAATTATAAGTAAATCATTGTTTTTTCCTCCAATTTCATAATATGTTTTAGATGACATGTATAGGTAGTGCACAAAAAAAGAAAGAATTTTTTTTGATGTATAGTTTGCCCATTATAAGTATTCAAAGTTGAACTTACTTGAAATCAACAGTTTTTGTCTCCCGCCATTTTTATCCTATCAAAACTATACCAAAAACAAAATAAATTACATATTATTGAAGATGACTCTCTTCTCTAGTGTTATCTATGATTTTAAAATTTTTATGAATTGATTTAGAATTTTTTTATATTATCCGAAGCAATGAATTCTAAAAGCTTTAATAACCTACATGTAGTTTTTAATGAATTTGTTCAATGTTTTATAGTAGTCGAAACAATATAAATTTTATATCTCAATAACCGTAGTTTTGAGATCTAGAAAAGGGCACTTTTAGTTTTTTGACATTGTCTAGTTTGAGAAGAGAAAAAACCAGCAGAAGTGCAAACTTCTAAATTTTTTATGTTTTTGGAGGTTTGGCTGCCACATGGTATGCCACCTAGGTAGACTCGGCCGAGTGGGACTCGGTTGAGTCCTACTTGCCCTCCCATTGGCTCGCGCACGAGCTAACTTGGCCACGTAGGCACTATTCGGTGCCACGTAAACTTGGCCGAGTTAGACTGGGCCAAGTTTGACTCGGCCGAGTATGACGCGAATGAGTGCCCAAAATTGTCCTTAGGGGTGACAGATTATTGTGCTTTTACCCCTAAACAACTAGTTGAATATTACAAAGATGAAATTTGTTTCCTAGTTGATTGTGATCAGGTTTATATACAAGGAGTAAAGCCTAGGGTTGCATGGGTAAAACCCCTACCATATGAATTCAACATAGATGACACAAGAGATATCATAGAGGATCTTGTAAATGAACCTGCCAATCCAAAGGAACCCTACTTTGGAACATATGAGGAAGCAAAGAGCCGGATATCTTTGGAGATTGAGATTCCCAAGATTTTGAAAAGAGGAAAGAAGATGCTTGATACATTTAAGAAGAAGTATGGCAAGACCTCTAACTCTCCTACCATCTCTGAGAGTAAAGAGGATACAGTTAAAACAAAGGATGTTGAATCTGAAGAAGAAAAGGAAGAGACTGATATTTAACCTCCTTAGAAGGAGAGGAAGGCAACACCCAAATAGAAAAAGGAAAAAGGAACTACCCCTATTATCACCGTGAGAAGATCAAGGAGAAGACTTGTATTATGCAAAGATGAGGATGATGATGAAGAAGCTTATACTATGGTTTTCATGAAACCAACACCCACACTTGATCAGAAAATTGAAGAACTAAGAGAAGGAAGAGCTATGATTTCTTTGAAGTCACTAAATTATGCTTCTAGAACTAAGGAACAAATGAAGAAGATTGAAGAATCAGTAGTGGAGAAGATGGAAATATGGAAATATGACCCCTCCAAGATGAAAAGTCATATGAATGAAGACGTATTCAAGGGAGTCTCTATTCCCTGGAATAATACATTCCAAACTAAAATGGACATAAGGGAGCAGACATTGAAGCAAGTCATGCTTGCAATGAAGGCCAAAGAAGTAAAAGAGGCCTTGAGTAAATATCAAAATAATCACACCCCTAGATTCAGGGTGTTCCAAATATTAAAAAAAAACATAGAAGATGCAGTTCAACGTGTCATGCATTAGTATAGAAATTAATATTTGAGATAAAAGAAGACAATGTTAAGGTCTAAGTACTGAGTACAGACCCTATAGAATAAGGAAATGAGGATACACTACCCGATGTATAGAATATTGAAGAGTCCAATGCTGAGAAGATTGTAGTTGACGTAATGGCATCATTACCCCAATCTCCTATCTAGAATATAGTACCTCCGAGCAAGGACAAAGTTCTAGAATTCACATTTGAATAAGTAAAATCTGAGTAACATGGTCCACTTACTATTGAGCCAAGCATGCCCGAGTCCCAGAAAGATAGGGTAGATATTTCTACTGCCAGTATTGACTCATCGGTTAACATTGATTCAGCAATTGGTACTATAAAGGTCAATGATATAATTGGATTGAATAATGAAGAAAAGAATGAGGAAGGTAAAGGTAAGGAAATTGTTCCTTCACCGATTCCTAAGACAAAAGGAAAATAAAAATTATTAAATAATGATGAGATAAATCTTGATGAATAAATTGTGATTCCAAATTGGGATCAATTGAGCTTATCAGTAGAGAAAATGGATATTTTGAGAGAACTATGAAAGAAAATAGCAACACAACAGAAGCTTTGAAAATAAAGACAAAGGAATAAAGTATTTGAAGATGTTAAAAGCATATTTGTAGATGCATTTCAGATTGAAGTCAATGAGAGTGACTCAATAATGGACCAACTTGTTGACATTGTCCACAAGTTCAACACATATATGAATGGTCAAGAGAAGTTACTTGAGAAAGTAGAAAAGAAATTTGACAACAAGGTTCTAGAAAACATTGCAAAGAAGATTGTAATTTACCAGGTGCAACTTACCAATATCATCAGCACTCTAGAAACCACCATGACCAATGTGGTAGCACTATTTGTAAAGTTCAGTAACACCTCTAACTTTACTATAGAGATCAAGAGAAAGATAGTGAAGATTGATGCAGACATGAAGGAAAGTGCAAGGTAGTTAGCACTTGACCCGAGCACTAGTTCAACTCACTTCATGAAGATTAAGTATCCTATTGATCAATAGGCTAAATTGTTGAGAGAAGAAGCTAGAACTAGAGATTCACTTATACATCTATACAAAGCCAACTCCTACCATACATGGATGGAATGCAGAACCACATAAGACATGCAAAGACACTCATTAATGAAAAAAATTTCTCAGTTGCAGAGCTACTGATAGAGTTGTCTGTAGAGCTAAAAATTGAATTGCACATCATGAAGGTGCTACAAGACAATTGGGACAACACTTTGTCTCAGATTTTGAAGGTACATAGTGATTTCCTATCCTACTTTGGAATAACCTTGTAAATATCACTTTTGGTATGTTTGTCAAAAATAAGGGACAAATGTCATTATATTGTAATAAAGGGGAAATTTCATTGAGGAAACACATGTACAATAGAGCAATATAGAAAATATACTTTACAAAAACAATTTTTTTAAAAACACAAAAATAGAGTCAGTTGGACCCGAGCAGTGGAAGCGGTGTCAAAACTTAAGCAGATAATAAGTGGGAGTTTTGGCATATCAGATATAGAATTAAATAATAAGTGTTTTTGTCACTAATGCCAAAGGGGGAGATTGTAGACCTTATGGCAAGACATATTGTCAATTAGTGTCAAAACACTTAGTCATCTAGTGACGACTGAGCCAACAAGCATTATACAAAGTCCTGAGTGATAAGTGTTGCTCGAGTTACCAGCATTGCCCGAGTGATCAGTATGACCTGAGTGATTTTTAGTATCGCTTGAGTGATAGTTTATCACCCGAGTAGACTTTTGGACCTGAGTGACAGTTTGAAGCTAACCTTGTATATATTTTTAAATATAATTTTGTTTATTACAAGCTAACTTAAAGGGTTATTTGTAACGATAAGATATATATATGTAAGATATTTTTTTATTCAAATGGTGTATGTATGGTGTATATGTATGAAATTTATGCATATGTATAAGTGTAAAGACATGTGAATGGCAGTTTCATTAGAGAGAAGAAGTATTCAGGACAACAAAGTCTCATCTATCACATTCAGGTGATCAGTTATATTCAGAAGGATCTTATTCAACAATCATAGTTGCACATAGCAGATCATCAACTGGTTCATTCTCACAGGTGGATCAGAAAAATCCTTTAACATGGTGGACCTAATAGTCCTTTCTCTAAATCTCTTAACAGAGTTGCATTACATATTGTATTGTACAAAATCCTTTAACAAGGTGGACCTAACAGTCCTTTCTATTCTCCTAATAGGGAAAACCATCAAAAGTGGTCATTGTAAGCTCTAACAGGATAAATTTATACTGTAGTACTAAATCTTGTGGGTATCATCCCCACCCCAGTTTTACTTTATTTTAGAATATTTTTGGGTAACCAAATATTGTGTTATGTGTTGTGTATGATTCTTTACTTTCAAGTTCTATGCATGCAAATGATAAGTTAATCTAATTGTGGATTAAAAGGACTAAGTTTTATTTGTTCCTGATTCAACCCCTCCCCCCCCTCTCAGTCACTAGGAAAATCATATATTTCCAACAATCACCTCCTATATGATACAAATGTAACAATCTAGTGCATAAAGCAAAGTTTTTCAGGTACAATAGAAGTGACAATAGAAGAGTACCACCTACTATAGTGACAAAGAAAAATATTGGTGATACTAGTAAGAGTCTTGCAGAGTACATGAATGAATTTGACAATTGTTTCAATAAAGAAAAAGATATCAGTAGTAATAAGGTATGGAAGGTAAGGGAGTCTAGTGAGGAAAAAGTTTAGGGAGAATCAAAAAATGCTACTGAGTCTTCACTAGTGGTAACATTGCTACATAAACCTAGATGGTCGAGCATGGCCTTAGGGGTAGCATTGGAAGAATACATCATAAATCCATCCAACCCCTAAATTTTACATGTAAGTTCTTTCAAGCTTAGGGGAGAATGTAGAAATGAGTTTATTGGGAACATTATCGCATGATTTTACAAGCCTATATCCTATGATTTCCAAATTGTTACTCGACTCGTTTATGTGAAGAAATAAGTTTATTGGGAACTGTGTCCTTTTTTCATTTAGAAAAGTATAAGATTAATAGAAAGAACATAATTGAACATCATTTGTAGAGAAGATCTTGAGGAGAAAAAAACCTTGAGTATAAGTAGCATTGGACCAAGTGTGCTGATGAGCTTGATCGAAGAAGAAATTTGCATTTTCACATTAAAGAGGTATATAGAACGATTGCAAAGTTTTGAAAATGGATGCTCCTATGATTTTTTATTGTTAGAGAGAAATAGATACAAATTTAAGAAACACCCTTTCAAATGTACTGTGGATGACCCTGAAGGTGCATTTTCTCAAACACCCTATGACTTTTCGCATGTTGAAGTTATTAGGGCATACATACATTGTAGGTATGAATCTTTGGGAGATGAAGAGATTGCTACAAAAATGAAAGACATGATATGTGGTGATGGAAAAATGAAGGATGAGTTTACACACCTAAATAACCTCAGTATTATGAAGATAATCAAACTTCACGATTTTGACGAAGAAGAATGGATAAAGATTATCTTGAGCAGAGTTCATGATCAGTTCATATAGCTTGGTGATTAGCCTATGAAGATTTGTAGCGACCTAATTCATGCCATAACAGGATTGAAAAATGCTGGTGTAGTACCTGTTTCTCAAAAGAACACTGACAATATGGGAGAAACCCTAATGCATTCACAGTGGGATAGGAGAGTGATGATGGTAAATGATGGATTCCAACAGGATGTAAGATTGATTACTATGATCTTAGGTTACAAACTTCATTATAGCAGTTGATTCAATTCTGTATCAATAGGTGTAGTCTTAATGGCTTATAATATGGTCAAGGAAAGCATCAAGTACAATCTATGTGAAGTCTTAACACAAAAATTATTGAAAAATGTAAGGAAGATTAAGAGGGACAAGACAAAAGGATTCTGATTTGGATCTTTGTTGGTACACATGTATATTCACATTGTTCACAAATTTCTTGGTATGCACCCTAGAGCATGGAAAGATAATATACCTACTAGTATTCATATTTCTGAGTGTTATAGGAAATAGAACAACACTTGGATAGATGGTGAATTGTTTGGTATGATCAAATCCTATAAAGAGAGATGAAGACAAGGGAGAGAACTCCTAAGGCAGTAGTAGAAAAATACAAGGAATAATTTGTTTCATAGTTAAAAATGATTGTGTGTGCTTTGAGGCAGTCATTCCTAGAAATAAATGGTGGTATCTACTATGATATGAGGTTAGTTCTAAATTTTTTACTATGAAATTAGAAAACATCTTAGCTTCAGAAGTTGATTCATCAGAGGAGAAGTCTACAAAGAATAGGGAGGAATAGACTAGAGCATCAAGTAAGATGAAATTAGAGAATATAATTGATGACTGTGTAGCCAAGGTAGGAATATCTAAAGAGGAAATGAAAGAAGTTAGGAAGAACATGACTGAGAGAGCTTCTAGGTTAGCAAGCATTGATGTTGCATCCCTTCCACCTCCAGAAGATGCGAATATAATTAGTAAACTTTCTATAGTGATTGATGTATCTACACCTTCACTACCTCAACATACATCACATGAAGTGACTACAAAGTAAGTACCTAGAAGAAAAGAAAGGTCCACTAAACTAGACTCACCTCCTAAGGAATAGCGGATAGAAGGAGAAGAGAAGAAAATTGAAGAAAATGACAGTACTGAAAGACAACTTTGGAAACTAGATATGAAAATGCTAGAGAAGAGAGTAATTAAGAAAGGGTTTCATTCACAAAATATTATGAAAAGTATGAGGGATCTGACAAAATTTTGATTGAAGACATAGTGATTAAACATTTACTTATTTTTAAGAAGAATTTGTTTGAAATTGGAGGTAGTATACATGAGGAGTTATATGAGAAATTAGAGATAAGGAAGCAATTAGCACAAAAGGAAGATGAAGTGATTAGAGAACAAGAAATGAAGGCATATTACATGTTATATATGTTAAAGAGATGGAGATGATATTGAATAAACTCAAACCCTAATTCAGAACCATGGCAAGATTAGTAAAGATAATGGGAATGAGATATGATGAAGTAATTGAAGAGACACATAAAGCTGTAGAAAAGGTCCTGATGGGAAGTGAAATAGAATAAATCTCACCACCTAAGGCTCATAATCCAAAATCCATTGAGAAAGGAGAATCATCAAATAAAGTTGAAATAAACCTTGATAAATAATTGAGCAAAAAATGCTAGTCAATATGTAAGAACTGTGAAGAAACCAGATTTCTATATTTCTGGTGTGCCTATGTCATTGGACACTTTGTAGGATGTGAATGAACCCTTTGTGTGGAATACAAACATTGAAGGAATCAATAATAAGGATATAATAGAGAAAGAAATACAAAAAGAAAACATTGATGAAATAGTGGAAGATATAGTGGATAAGGTTGAAGTGAAACAAGAAACTGCTACATATGATTCTTCACCTTTATTGTTGGCAAGTAGAGACAATCTTTGAGCATTGACATTGAGAAAAAGGATGAGGATGAATTGATTAATTTGTCCTTCATCTCATTTGCTAAAGCTAAAGAAATATCTGAGTAGAAAAGAGAGAAAAATACTAAGGTAATGACAAGAGCAGTTGACACATTGAACAAACTACTTCTGGCACCTATTTTTTTCAGGGAAAAGATGATGAAGAGAAATTGAACGAGGAACTAGATGACTTTGATAGTCACTATGAGTCATTATAAAACACAGTTGAAGAGAAGTATGAGAAGATATATTTATGAGGAGAAGTCTACAAAGATTAGGGAGGAATAGACTAGAGCATCAAGTAAGATGAAATTAGAGAATATAATTGATGACTATGTAGCCAAGGTAGGAATATCTAAAGAGGAAATGAAAGAAGTTAGGAAGAACATGACTGAGAGAGCTTCTAGGTTAGAAAGCATTGATGTTGCATCCCTTCCACCTCCAGAAGATGCGAATATAATTAGTAAACTTTCTATAGTGATTGATGTATCTACACCTTCACTACCTCAACATACATCACATGAAGTGACTACAAAGTAAGTACCTAGAAGAAAAGAAAGGTCCACTAAACTAGACTCACCTCCTAAGGAATAGCGGATAGAAGGAGAAGAGAAGAAAATTGAAGAAAATGACAGTACTGAAAGACAACTTTGGAAACTAGATATGAAAATGCTAGAGAAGAGAGTAATTAAGAAAGGGTTTCATTCACAAAATATTATGAAAAGTATGAGGGATCTGACAAAATTTTGATTGAAGACATAGTGATTAAACATTTACTTATTTTTAAGAAGAATTTGTTTGAAATTGGAGGTAGTATACATGAGGAGTTATATGAGAAATTAGAGATAAGGAAGCAATTAGCACAAAAGGAAGATGAAGTGATTAGAGAACAAGAAATGAAGGCATATTACATGTTATATATGTTAAAGAGATGGAGATGATATTGAATAAACTCAAACCCTAATT
>MU213105.1:245307-260566 GCA_018584345.1 Thuja plicata | reverse complement strand
AAACTATTTCTTATTGTAAGAGTCGTGTGCTTAGTATACCTTTAACAGGGTTTTGTATTCCCCTAGTAGGAACACTATACTTTTATTGCATATTTTTGGGCACCATCACCACGGGGGTTTTCCCTTGGCCACGGTTTCCTTGACAAAAATTCATGGTGTTATGAGTTATGTGTTGTATGCTTATGTTCTTTTCATTTCAGTAATTTTATGGTTAAGATGGAAATTATTAAGTTCATGTTTAAAGTGTTTTAATACCGATTCACCCCACCTCTCAGTATTACTTAATCCTAATAGATAATTTTTTTATGGTTATATAGATATGGACTTATGTCTATTGTTAGAAGGATACTTGATATTTTCAACCTTAGCTATATTTATATTATTCCTATTAGAATGATTTAAGTGTAATGGGTTACTGAAGAAAAGTAGCTTTTCTTCCTGTAGCAATGTGATGTATACATATATATGTGATCTGATATTTAATGAATGAATACATTGTGGAAATGAATGCATCTACATATTTTGTTTTCCTAACCTCTTGTTGCCGGAAAAGGTCAAACGGCAGGAACAGTCAATCAAGAATTAAGGGGATCTCGCCAACTTCTTGGACCGAGGCATTTAGCATGGAGAGGAAAGAAGGAAAACATTCAAATACCCAGTTGATTCACCACTCTTCTTGATGAATCAGTTAGATATGTTTTACTGCTCAACAAATATAGGAAGTGGTTGTTATATATTCTCTCTCATGGGTAAAGACGAAGATTCATTCTTTCTTATTAAGAAGTTTCTCATTTATGTTTTAAATGTAATAATTGCCTCCACTTATTCTGTTGAAAGTGGTCAATAAGTTAAGTTAGTTAGTTGGAAGTTCTTGTATAAATAAGTTGCTAAAGTATCCTGTCGGGGAGAGCTTGTAAGAAAGCTCAGTAAGAACTTGCTTGATATTCATGTAATGCTTTCTACAATATAGTTTCCAGTTTTCAAGTCCTCATGTGTACTCAAGTTTAGTTATATGACTAAAATTAATGTTTATACCAAGTATATAGTCTATTAGAGAACTTGGATCCACTCACCCAAGGGGGGCCACTTGGTGATTTATCCCTTTCATTTTTACTATGTTTCTTTCATTGTTGTTGTTCATTTCTTTGTTTTTTTTGCAGCCGCACAAAAAAATTTCCTATGTCTTTTCCTGCAGCCAAAGCATGAAAAGTAGTTCCTCCTTGTAGAACTAAACTTATTCAGTTTTTGTTATGAATAGTTATTCTTTGATACAAAATATTTTGATAGGTTTTCTTTCAAAGTACTTACTTTCCTGCAACTTTCCTTTCCAAGCAATTGTAGCATGGTTATAATGGAGACTTAGTGCATATATTTTGTAGAACCATTTCAATCTTATGCCCCTAGGATAACATATTAAATGAACCTTTTCATAGGACAGATAGCTTCTTAGTATGGATGTCCAATCTATAAGAATGAGAATTGTGTCTGGTTATTAATCCAATTGGAAAGGTAGACAATGTGCAGATTAAATCCCATCCTCTTAAGATTCACATAACCAACACCCCCAACCACACTACACCCAAAGGCCACAAAATACCTATATAGATATATTTCACCACCATCAAAAAAGATACTCTAAATAGAAGGAAGAAAGTGAAAGGGCCAAGATCATCAATGCACACTCCCTTAATAAAATCAATATGAGACATATTCACCATTTATACTTGAGTAGGATACCAGTTTCCCATGAAACAAAGTCTCCCAAGAACCAACAGAAACACTAAAACAATAGGGCTTCAAGGAAGGGACATCCCAAAATAAGGAGGGGAGGATGAAATGATTAGGATCATGAATTATCTACTCCAAAAGAAAACCAACCCCAATGACCTCCAACAACCATGGTATTAGGAACCCAATATCAAGAAACCCAAAATCAATACCACACATTTAACTTCTCCCCCATCCAAAAGATGCAATTTGAAAATCCATAAGAGAGACTCAATTATAAAGGGTTTCAAAAACACACCCACCAATTAAACTCCTCCAAAATATAGGTTGGGCATTTCCAACTAGAAGGAAAATTACCTTCATAAAGAAACAAAATAACTCTCACAAAAAACATTGACAAGCCTTACTATAAACCTTGAACAATATTTAGTCACTAAACATGGAAACATGGACAAATATCACTAAATCATGAACGACTAATTAGAGTACCATGAATACATCCTCCCTCTCACAAAAATGCATTCATAAACCAAAAAAATGCTTGCAAATCTATAACATAATGAATGCAAAACCCCAAAGCAATATAGGGGAAGTGTGATGATCTCCCAAAAGTAAAGCCAAAAAGGAATATGCACCATAGATAATGCCCATAGAAAGGAACAGATTCATACCAAGCCTAGTGACTGCCCAAATAAACAAAGAGGCTATGAGAAAGGAACAAGAGCATATATGTCCCTCTCATAACCTTGATCTGAACTTACAACCAAAGAGAAAGCTAGTATCAAAAGGTAGAGAATAATGGAGGGCCAAGAAGCCCATGATGGATCACCACAACACACATTCTACCAGAAACATGACAAATATTGTAGCATTCCCACAAGGAGGCCAAAAAAAGTGTATAGAGATAGAAAAGGAACCAGAAGCTAGCTCAAAGCATAAATCCTCAGACCAGAAATCCCAACATAAGAAATATGGGAAAGATAAAAGAAGAGGCTCCCCTAGATTTTATTGCATCCATACCAAGCTCCAATGCCACCACAAATCCTTGATAGTAAGAGAAAAAAAAACATTTTCAATAGAAGAACTATCACCAAGGAAATTGTACGACTAGGAAAAGCACCATCTACATCTTCATCACAAGATTCACCCCNTTCCCCCCCCCCCCCCCCGATACATATACAAATTTTGAACCTTTACTCCTCCTTTATTCCCACTCTTCGCCCTCCAAACTCTTATGTAGAGTTACTCTACAGAGTTTGGTAAGTTTTCCCTTAGGGACCCTAAGATATAACACTAGAATATTATAGTATACAAGGATTGGGAGGCATGAAGAATGAACAAGACCTTTTATAGAATTCAGTTACCCACTCCAACATGTTGATTAAATATATTTGGAACTATGATGAATGAAATACAAACAATGTCTATTTCCACATTTATTGTTGTCACAAATGATGTTTTATTAAGAGTACATTCATTGTTGGAATCATCAAATTGTGTTGACTTGACCAAAGCCAAGATAGGTTATTTTGGGGGGATCCCATATCCAATTATAGGTGTAGACTAAAAAATATTTTGTGCCACAAACTTAGAGAAGTATTTTTCCATGGTTTGGTATTTTGTTCTCTTCGGTCTATTATGAGATGTCACTTGAATAGTGTATCTTGCAAGGATCAAGAGAATTGGAGAATTAAAGTAAGCCTCTTGTTTGAATTTACCCACCCATCTTGATTTTAATGATGCCTATTAGTTTCACCCCACCATGAAAATAACATAAAAATATATGTGTTTTGATTGTTGCATTTCTCTCAAATATCATTTTTTATAACAATGGATTAATTGTAATAGCATGGTCAAATAGTGTCGAGTTCACTAAAATTGAAATAAGAAATTATGGAAGGACCCTGTATTCACCTATAGGTCTCTAAATCATTATAAGTTTTAATAAACACTTACAAAAATTATTCCATAATTTGGTATTTTTTCGCTCCTATTTCTCTTTGAAAAATACATTGAAATATTGGAGCCTACAGGGATTAGGAGACTCAAAGAGTAAATTGAGGACTATGTTGGAAATGTATCCTTGGTTGTTTTTTCTCATTGATGTCAAACATTGTGTTATAGAAGTATGTTGTGTTCTAGAAGAATTTTTTATTTGGATACATAATCTTGTGTACTTAATATATAATCCAATATGTATTCAAGAAGTGAAGGGCAAGTATGTGTTTAATGCTTCAGTATAGTGGAAGAAAAGTTTGTATGCAAAGCTTTGGTGCAATGGAAGACACATATTTATTCAAAGATTCAATGTAATTAAAGATATTTTAATCCAATGATCATGTAAAGATAATGTTTAATAGTTCTTATGTATTATATTTCTGCATACAGAAGTTTGTATGGTCTGGATATCTGTTCTTTAGTGAACCAAAAACTATAATTTTACACTTGTTAAAACAGTGAATTTTTTACTTTGTGTAAGGTTTCTGCTCCAAAAATCAAGGTTGATGATGTCTTGGTACTTATGTTGATGGATTCAAATTTTGATCTTGGATGTGGAATTTTCTAGTGATCTGAAAATTATTTCTAGTGATCTGAAAACTATGTTATCAAATGTTGCAATTCTGTTCAATTGATATTCTAGTACATACATGTGATGTGAAAACTTATAACATGCACTAATTTCATGTGCTTTTGTTTCTAACATGCCATATGGATCTCACTGTGTCATGTGGAGGTCCAAATTTAGTTGGGAAGTTAGGTGTTTATTTGGCGAGTGTGTTTCTACATGTTGGAGTTAGCCTTAGTTGTTCCGATGATTATAGATCTAGCATTAGGTTATGTGTAGCATGTTAATGTTCCCTCTCTCTCCTAGATTAGATCATATTTATTTATTTAGGTCAGGGGTATTTTCTTTAATGATTATTACTTATCCATATGGGTTTGTGCTAAGTGTGAGCTATGTATTTAATGTTTATCCCTCAATTGGTTGAGTTCATTCTATGGTTTGGTATGTATGCTTCTACTATGGCAACTTATTGAATTTTTCTATTTCCTTGGATAGACTTGATATAAACCCCAATGATCTATCTTGTATATAAGTGGTTAAAAGTACAAACTTGTGTCACACTTTTATAAAGGAAAAGGTTAACAACACTAAAATTGTTCAATTTCAACAACATAAAAGTGGCATTTCTGTTAGGAATTTGAAGATGATGTAAATTAATAAAATGTGTAAAATTGGATAAAAATTATCAATATATTTTTTTTGAACTAGAATTGAAATGTTTTTTAAAATTTTAAAGCCGAATTTTTAGTTGCTGAAAATTAATAAAAATTAAGGGGGTCTAGTTCCCACCAAAACTATATGTAAATAATTTTTTTTTTCCTATGATTTCAAAACTCATTATAGATTACATATATAGCTAGTGCATAAAAAATGGAAAATTGGTTTTTGATGCATATTTTCTCAGTTATAACAATTCAAAGTCCAACTTACCCGAAATCAATAGTTTTCATCCCCCAACATATTTTCCATATTAAATCTATCCCAATCAAAAAAATAATTATACATTCTCGAAGAGAACTCTCTCATCTAGTGACACGTATATTTTATAAATTTTTTTGATATGATTTAATTATTTTTTCTTTTTTCGAATCAACATTTTCTCAAACATTAGAATACTTACTTGCAGTATTTTTTAATTACAATATATTAAATTTAATCGAAACCCTATAAAAATTATATGATCATATTATTGACTTTAGCCTCTACAAAAGGTTATATTTAGTTTTTCTTTAGAAACTAGAATTCTGACAGATAAATAATTGCAGAAGTCATAAGTTTTGTAATTTTGAATTTTTTTTTGATTTGGTTGTCACCTAGGAGGCCACATAAGCAGTTTCGGCTGGAACTAGTTCACTCAGAACAGTTTCAATTGAAACTTGTGGCTGACTACCAAGGTCATGTGAGCGACCATGCCCTTTACAGGCCATATTTTAGAGGTTTTTGTTTTATTTTTTAGGGGGGGGGGGGGGGGGGGGTTAATCAAATAAAAAATATTTATTGTATACTAATTAAACTATTGAGGAATCTTTGTTTTTAACAATTTAACAAAAGAGAGAGGAGATTGCATTGCATGCTAAATTTGTTACAGAAGCATGGATCACATATTCCAAATGTTCAAATCATATGATAGGAGATAGAAAAATATTAATCAATTTTTAAGAAAGTGGTGGCATAGAAATAGGATTTCTAGGAGAAGGAAGTGCACAAATCAAAGGTATTCAAACTATTTCAATTGATGGTAAACATATAAGAGATGATGTTTACTTTATTGAAGGTTTGAAACATAGTTTTTCAAGTGTTATTCAAATGCGTAAGAAAGGCTATAAATTTATTATCAAAGGTGATGGCTATATTGTATGAAAGAAACATATTAGTAAAAGGGTTATTAAAGGTTTTAGGACTGCTAGGAATATCTATTACATAGAAGAAAAATGTTAGAATCTATGTTTTCTAACTTAGTGCAATGGAAGATGGGGAGATGAAGTTAAAATGAAACTTAATCAAGACAAAATATATTCTAATTTGAATGATGAGGAAATAAAGGTTGAATTAGATGATTTAGTGGAAGTGTTGGCATTATGATGAATTTTTGAGGTAGAATGATGAGTTTAAGTTTGTCATTGATGGAAGCTTATTAACTATATTAGTTTTGGTGAATTGTTTACCCTTACCGATTGACAAGATGAATAGGTGAAGAAAATATGCTGAGTGTTATGATCAGTGATCAAGAAGAAAATAACAGTTTGGAGTTTTGAGTGGCAATCGATGTGGTGAGCACATTGGGAGTTGTGATCATTACCATAGTTATATTATGGTTAGAGTAGTATAAATGTACGAATGCGACAGTTAACTCAATGTTTTATGAAAGTTAGTATTTTGATGAGTGTTTTATATAAATCAATTGAGTTACTGAGTGGTTCTTGATTATTATATGGTTAAGAGGGTTAATTTAATGTCGATGTTTTGTATTAAATTTTTTGGACCAACATGTTATGGTTTATTCATGCAGATTTTTATGAGTTAAGTCAAGCTGGGGGATGACTTGTGGATTGTTGTTAATGTTTAACTAACTTAAAACCATCTATTTAAAGGGATGCAAATTCAGATATTTATATTTTTTTTATCATGTTTCTGGTGGTTGCAATCATAGACAGAGGTTGAGTACTGCAACAAGAGCTGAGAAACTTCATTGGATCTTTCAGGCAAGTAATTTCATTCTAGATCAACAATTCAAGTTCATTTCTCAAGGATAACTCTAATAGGTTAGCAAGGTTAAATCCCTTAATAGGTCTAATTATTTAAATCCTCTAACAAGTCGACTTCTGAGAAGGAGTTCTAAATCCTCTAGCGAGGTAGATCTTAACATATCTCTTTGTACCTATAACATGGTACTAGTCACTCTTAATCGGGTGAACCCCTAACACGGTATTGTAAGCTCATTACAAGGAAAATCCTTTTTACTATAGTGAAGATATTTGTGGGTGTCATCCCCACCATGGTTTCCTCCCTCTTACAAGGTTTTCCATGATAAAAATAGTGGTGTTATGGCTTATGCTTTGTGATTGATTGAATTACTTTACTTATATTGCATAGTTTTAGTTGTTTGTTTGGTTTTGTGGGAGTTAGATAAAATAATATTCAAATTATTTCTTGAATTAGTACATGTTTTGTTCTCACGGATTCACCCTCCCCTCTTAGTCCTTCTATATATCAACATGAATTTCAATGGATCATGGTAGACTAGAAGTAAGAAGAGAATTAAAAAAACATGGAAGATCAATATTAAGAAGAAGACAATAAGGACATGATAGATTAGAAGTAGATGGAAATGATAGATCAAAAGAAATAAGAAGACAAAAAGGACATGATATACCAAAATTGGATGTAAATAGTAGACCATAAGAAAGAGGAAGACAAAATGGACATGATAGGTCTGAAGTAGATTGATGTGAAAGACCAAAAGTAAGTAAAATGAAAAAATAATATGACAAACTAGAAGCAGCTAGAAGCTAATAAAATGCTTGTTGAACAGAAGAAGATGAAGAAAAAAAAGATGTGATGCAAGAACAAGATAGAAAGAGAGTGATAAATCAAAGACCTTCTATTTATTTGAGGTACTCTTCTTTTAATTATATATGTTTTTCTTGCAATAAAGTAGGACACAAACTCACTGAGTGTAGAAGTATGCAAAGGAGATGTGTTTTTAATGGAAGATGTTATCATTGCAATTAAATAAGGCATAAAGAATTTTACTACAAAAGTAGAATGAATTTAAGTAGCATGAATCTAAATAAATGTGTGAAGAAGCTCAATGGATATTTCTATCATTGCAATGGATATGGGAACACAAAGGTTGAACGCAGTATAAATATCAATGTCAAAAATAATAAAATTACAAAAATAAAAATGGATGGTCTAGTGTACTATGAATGTAACTTGATAGAACACATTGAAAGCTTCTACATGGATAGTTCACTTTTTCTATAAATATAACTTGACTGAACATATCGCAAATTTCTACAAAAATATAGAGAAATAAGATGGTTTTTTGATGATTGCAAATGATTCAAAAGAAAGGAGTATGATTCATTTTATATGTGACATAGAAGGTGTTTCTAATGGTGGTTTGGCATCCATTCGAGATGTTATTTCCTCCTCTATTAAATGAATCAAACTGCACGGTCTGAGGGGGAGTTTTCATATTCATTTGTTTTCCCCCTTATGGAAAGATGTTGGGTATCTTCTTAGCATGGTAATAAGGCATGAAGAAATCTCTAGATCTAAGATTTTTGTTTTGTTGCCCATGAAAGATGACTTCTTGGTTCAGTAAATAATGTAATATATGTTTGGTTGTTGTTCTTTTTGTGTTACATTCAAATTTGGGATCAAAATACATGACATGTCTATTTTTCTCATATTAAGATGTATTTGAATGACTTAGATAACAATGCTATAAATTGTATAAGTTCTCTTAATAGGATAATTTTGTGGGACAATAAGAGTAGATGTTATAAAGAGAATATAAATTCTAATGATGAATAACATGAAGATATTAATGAGGAGAAATTTGCTTCTCTTGTCTATTTAGATAAAGTGTTTATGTCATATTAAAAATATTTCTACCTTACTGAAGATTGTTGGAGATATGTTTTATCATATGATAAGAATCCTTTCATTTTTTTGTAGGATATGCTTAAGGTTGTTTCTCCTCTTTTGTCTAACTTAATGCATTAGAGTTGAACATCTATTTAGGAGAAGCTTTCAATCTTATTTTTATTCGAGATTGATGTTGGTGCTTGATTATTAGACTTCTGCAATGATAAACTTATTTTTAAGCTTTTTCCTTGATGGAAAATGGACAAAAAGATAAGGAAAATGATTATTTATGTTTTCTTTGGTTGTTTCAGTAATTGATATTCCTATCAAAAAGAGTTTGGTACGTTTCTTTCCATCAATGAATAAGGGGGAGATTGTTGGAAATATATGTTTGATTACATCTATTTTCATTGATGTCAAACACTGTGTTTCTAAAGTACACTATGTCCTGGAAGTATGTTATATTTGGTAACAAAAGATTGGTACTAAAAGTATAGTATAGTATGTATTCTGGTAGTGGAGGTCAATTATCTATCCAATCCTTTAGTATAGTGGAAGACAAGTATGTATTCAATGCTTCACTATAGTGGAAGACAAGTATGTATTTAGAGCTTTAGTGTACTAGAAGATAGTTGTATCTTATTATCATGTGAAGACAATGTTTAATATTTCTTATGTATTATATTTGTACATCCTAAATACTATGTGGTCTGGATATATACTTCAAAAAATAGAAAAATATAGTTTTACAATTGTAGTTAACAATGCATCATTTGTGCTTTCTGAAAGGTTTCTGCTCCATAAATTAGGGTTAAAGATGTGTTGGTACTTATGTAGAAGGATTCAAGTTTTGGTCTTGGTTTTGGAATTCTATAGTGGTTTAGAAATTATTTCTAGTGCTCAAAAAACTATGTTATCCAATGTTGTAGTTCTGGTCAATTGATGTTCTGGTCCATAAACATGTGTTATGATAAAACTTTTGACATGGACTATTGCCATGTGTTAGTATTTCTGACACAGCGTATGGATCTCACTGTGCCATGTGGAGGTCTAGATTCAATTGGAAAGCTAGGTGGTTCTTTAGCCAGTATTTTTGGATACGTTTTATTTGGCTTTCATTATTCTTGTGATTGTGAATCTTGCATTGGATTATGTGTAACATGTTCATGGGTAGTGGATCATATTTGTTGATGTAGATCGCAGGTATTGTATTTAATAATTATCTCTTATTCAAATGTGTTCGTGCTAAGTGTGACCTATGTAATTAATATTTATCTCCCAATTAGTATGGTCTAGTCTATGTTTTTCTCCAGATGCTTCTTGCATGGGACCTTATTGCATTTTTTAAAATTTCTTGGCCGACCTTGTTCTAATCTCCCATGATATATATTTTGTATATAAGTACAATTTGTGCTTTAAAAATGTAAGCCATGAAGCAAGTGAACAATGTGCAAACTTGTGAAGGTCTATAGTCAACAAAGTAGAGTTTAGTGATTGTGGTAGTAAAAAAAGCACTAATAGTGTGCTACTAGGTTTGTGAATGTTGTGTAGATTAGTTGCATTATCAGGATAATACCTCTTGATTATTGTGAAGATTAGTATGTTCATTGTCCCTAATATAGTGAGTCTTGGGTGCACAAATTTGATGTTCTCTCTTCTTACTTGGGTATTGAGCCTCTATTCTCAAGTCTGAAGTAGAGAGCTCCTATTTGTAATCATTGTTCTATTGGTAGTGAGCCTTTGGTTGTAGTTCCAAAGTAGTGAGGTCCTACCATCTTTCATAATCAGATTATATACATTAGTGAAATATTCTCTATGGGCAAGTGCTCACCTTGGTTTCTCCCAGTTTTTTTATTCCATGTATAAATCTAGTATTCATGTGTAACTGGTTATGTTATTTAATTTCTTACTATTTTATGTGGTGACTAATCAAGTTAAGTAGTATTGGTTTGGATTATGTCGATTCAACCCCCCATCTCCCCCCTTTCACCAGACTAGACACTACAATTTACCTAGTCATCCAAAGATTTTCTTTCAGTTAGATAGTCCCTAAATACAATGACATCACATGGAGTTGCAAGATTAATTTTAATGGAAATGGAGATGTAGAAATGTAAAAGGAAAGACTAGCATCCCATAGATTTGTATAGCATTGAGTTGATTATAGTAAAATGTTGTACCCCTAGAAAATATTAATACTCTTAGAAGGATATGAGGTAATATAGATCAAAATAATTAGAAGGTCCTCAAAATGGATTTTGAATTAAATTTCTTAAATCGTTTACTAGAGAAAGCTTTCTTTATGTTCAACAATGATAAGCATATGAAGTAAAATGGTATGAAGACAAGGTTTGCATGTTGAAAAGGGTACTTTATGCACTCAAAAAATGACATGATTACACTATTCGTAAAGATCAACAAGAAAGCTCTCATATTTTAATTATTTTTTTCTATGATGATGATTTGATCATTACTGTCCATTTTGTCTATATAGACATATTTGAATCTATCATAAAAATGGAATTTGAAATGATAGATTTTCAATTAATGAGGTATTTTCTAGGAACTGGAGATAAATAATATGATAAAGGAATTTTCGTTAGAAAAATAAATATATGTAAAAGATGTATTGAGGATTTTTAAAATGACAAGTTGTAATAGATAACATTTACTCCTATGACAATCGGTACAAACTTGCAAAGAATTTAAAGGGTACAATATTGATACAGCCATATTCTGAAAAACCTTTTTGGAAGTTTGACGTATCTCATAATAACCATGCTATGTTTTATGTATGGAGTTAGTTGGATATTTAGATTCGCCGACTCATCCAAATATTCATATTAACAATAGAAATTTAATATTGAGGTATATTGTAGGGGCTATATAATATGAGATATTGTATTATCAAACATATAATTTTGATTTGATTGTATGTATAGATAGAGATTTTGTAGGGAGTATATATGAATGAAAGAGTACACCAAGATATTTAGTTTACTTTGGAACAAGATTTATGGCATTAACATCAATAAAACAACCTATTGTGACAATCTCGTATCTAGAAGTAGAATATGTAGTAGGTACATTAGAAACATGCCAAGTACAATCAATGTGAAGAGTTTCAATGAATTTAACAAATGATTAAAAAAAAAAGTCTACAATTGCATTTAGGAAAAATATTGATTTTCATAAGAGTACATATATTGATACAAGATATGATTTTATTTAATGGTTCATGAATAATGGAGAAATCAATCTAGAGTATTTAAAATCCAAAGATTAGTTAGTAGACATATCCGTAAAATCTTTAGAAAATGAAGAATTTGAATATTTGAGAGAAAATTTAGGCACTGTAAATATTAAGGGGATGTGTTAGAATATTTTGGTCATCTCTACCAACATCTATAGTGTTTTTATTTTTAATGTTTATCATGTTTGTTTATGTATCTATCAAATGTTATTATTGGATGTCGATCTTTTCTAGAAATTACCTTATATTTTTTAAAGCTTTGTCTGAATAGAGGCAATCAAAATTATTTTAATGTCCAAGTAAACATAATCTCTTTGTGGAGTGGCACATTTGTCATTCATTTGTTAGTATTTTCATTTTGCCTTTGCCCACCTACAAATATGTTTTGTTTTATGAATTTTCTATATTTCAATATTCCATTAAATATGTAAGGTATTGTCTGGTAATTCCCTTTGTATAACATACAAAAATTACTTGGTGCTCAAAACTTATCCATGTGTTATTTGTTTTCTTGCTAACGGGGTGTGTGTGTGTGTCCTAAAAAATATTATATTAATTTGAAATAGAGCAATAGAATATAGTGTGAAACTATAACAAGAAAGTGTATTGAATAATACTATTATTTTCACTTGAAAAAGAGCTGATATTGTATTATCTAATTCTTCAATAGTGAACTCTCCCATTCTCTCAACATTCTTCTCACTCAAAAAAATGTCGTAAACAAATCATACTAAATTACTTACATAGTTTATTTAGAATTCTTTATATGTTTTGTAATATGAAATAAAATGTTTTTATTTCAGTTATTCCCTCTTTTGACCTTTTCCATTTACCAATTTCACACGATAAAAACGCCATGGAAAAAAAATGAAAAATCAAAGAACGAATGGTGCATCTCTTCATGTGGCTAATGTGTAACATTCCTTCTAATGGGCCTGTCTTGGCTTAGTACGTATCACAGAAAATCATCAGTGACATCAGAGAATAGGTAGGAAATCTTCGTACATGGAAAACAGCTTTTGTAGTCACGGGCAAGGCAGACCACAGCACGAGCTTCTCCATCTGTTCATCGACTATGCGGCCGACAAACTCCACCGTCCTCCGTTTTCTTTAAGACGATGTCCTTGTTCCACACATACCAACTTGTTTAAAGTAAATAAACAATAACGTCTTCAGTCTCACCATAGATACATCTGCTTACTTTTTCCATTTATTTCTACACACACAGCTTTCCCACACCATGACGTCATTTCCCAGTAGCCACTGTGTTAGAAACTTTCTCTTATTGCTCTTCGACTACATTCCCAGCTCCTCATTATACTTCGACACCTTTCTTCTGTTTCACAATGTGACTTGCGTTCTTTTTATAACATTAGAGGAAGAGTACTAGTTAGTGACTATGTTTCAATTTATAACATTAGGGGAAGAGTACTAGTTACTGACTATGTTTCAATTATCATATATTAGATTTAATAAATTAAAAGTCTATTAGAAAATCATTTATGAACTAATAGATACTTTGATTTTAGAAAATAAAAAAGGTTGGTATTTAGATTAGTTGTAGAAATTTATTGGCACTGGTAGTGCACAATTATGGAGGTATTTAAGGCAAAGTTGCATGATTATTGGGACATTTGTGCAAAATTATTGGATTGATCGTACAGACTTTGTGCATGTCTAAGCAAGTGGGTAATTGTGCAAAAGGAGTCATGTCTCAGGTGACACTTTGAAATAACCACTTTTTGACTCTTCGGTGCTTAGCAAATTCCACAATGTGCATTGTTACTACACATAGAAGCCAAAACAATAGCTATAAGTAGTTAAGTCGCATACGAAGACAACACAAGAAGAAATATCAAAATTTGATGTATAATTTAGGATTTATAGGTGCACAAATTTAGCTTTAACAACTATTAGTGTGCTTCCCCTAGCTTAACAAAATCCTAACAATTAATTCAGTATTTTAGAATTGATTAAAAAAAGTAAAAAGTATAGAAAATCATATTGAATGATTGGTCATATCTACTAACTTTGATTAATACGCTAGTGATACTTGCTCCATAATGCTTTCTTGGGTATCTTTCTTGGGTATCACCATGACTCTTCTTAGGGGTTTCTATCCATCGGTGTGCACTGTCCATTAGTGTTTGTCGTCACTTGGTGTATACTGAACTTTTATGCATTACTGATAACATAACCTTTATCTTGTTGAGTATATATGTTTATAAATGAGTTCAACTAAGGGGCTCAAACCATTGGTTTTTAGGTATAATATACAACCATTCTAAGTTATTTGTATCAGAATGAGTTAAATATGAAATAGATTGTACCAGTTATGGCTTGTTATAAAATAGTGTTGAGATATGTTGGCATGAACCCTTGGTTCCAATAAAGTGGACATTTTCTTTAAATGACATGTATAGAAGTGTACCATGTCATTGTTTCTTCACATAATTTTAATTTCATTGTTCACACTGATGACATGTGTATCAATTATGGATAACAGTTTTCATACATTCTATGAAAATTCATACACAAAAGTTGAGCTAATATAAAATGAATAATTGAAACTAGATAGGTGTCAATAGACTTGAGAGATCTGTATCCTTTAAATGGGAAATGATTGATCAAATGACCTTCTAGATTTGTGTCAATTTTTTTATTTGATTGATTGATATATTATTACCAATGTGATCAATTCTAAATTTGATAATGAAATGAAAATCATGTTTCATGCCAGTACTATGTTTTCTTCAACCTAGGAAAAATCCACAGTCATGAGCTATAAATGATGATGTGGTTGCATCCTAAAAGTGTAGATAATTTTTCTACACGTGTTTACAAAGGAAACTTATTTGTCTTTCCCCATGTCCGAACGTTTGGTGGTGTTGAAAGGTACCTGGGTGCCAGCAAGAAGTTGAGTCCACTTTTTGGGCAAAAAGTGGAAGTGTTTTCCCTGATTTTCAAGTTGTCTGTCAATTGATGTCACAATTTGAGGCACTTAGAGATTGAATATCAAAAAAATCCACTAATAGAAAATGTAGTTCTCAGAGTCTATTTTTCAAATATGTAATTTATTTAAATACCCACATAGTAGAAAATATATTTAGTAGGCA
>MU213105.1:197430-239178 GCA_018584345.1 Thuja plicata | reverse complement strand
ACAATTTATTTTAATTATATTTAAAAAAACTATAAACATTAAACAGAATATACAATTTTTAACATTAAACTAATTAAAAACAATAATAAAAAATATTTTTAATAAAAAAAAAATAAAAACAATAATACGTACCTGGAAAAATGGTAGCAGGGGAGTCGGTGGTAGCTCTCAAAAACTATAAACATTAAAGACAATATAAAATTTTTAATATTAAACTAATTAAAAACAATAATAAAAAAGATTTTTAATAAAAAAAATAATAAAAACAAATAAAAAACAATAATGCATACCTGTAGGAGGAAAAATGGCAGCAGGGGGGTCGGTGGTAGCTCTCAAAAATGGGTACCCGTTCAGATAAAAACGTGATCCCATTTTGCAAATTGTGAAAATGATTTGCAAAACGGTTTAAAACAAATTTTAAATACTTTTACAAAACGGGCACCCATTTTTTAAAAAAATGGGCACCCGTTTTTTAAAAATGGGTGCCCGTTTTGCTACGGGTACCCGAACCAAAACGGGTGCCCATTTTGAAAATGGGCACCCGTTTTATATTTACGGCTCGGGCACCCGAACCATAACGGGTGCCCGTTTCTGGTTGCCAATTTTTTTTGGCCGCGAACTTCCGCAGAATTGGCACTCAATTTTGTGCTTGCACCCACCTTACAAGTAATTTCTCATTGAAAAGAATTGAAGAGCTCAATTTAAGTCTAGATTATGAGTGAAGAACTTAAGGTGATGTAGAGGATCAAATGCATGCAATGTATGTAGTGTTTTTCTTATGTACAAATTGTACTAATGATTCAAGTGAACATGCTTGATGCTTGTTTGAAAATTCTCTTGCATACAAGTCAAATGTATTTACGTAAATATGTTTTATCGATTCACAATCACATAATTTGATGCAGGAGCATCTTGGGATCTTAGCAATCTTGCATGAACCAAAAACATTTGGTTTCTAATTTCATGTTTGATTAGTCTCTGAGTTTCTTTCTGTGTTTGTTCAGGTTAGATCTTTTCTAGTGGTGATCCTTACAACGTGTTTGTGGCATCATGGTGAACCTTCTTCTAGGTACCCACTTCATTTGGTTACTTCACGCATGACATCTAGCAAATTCTTGGCGGGTCTATATTCTTCTTCATATTTTCCTTCCAGTGTGTGTTTTTCGATCTTCTGAAGGATTTCTCGATGGTATTATATTTATGGCCGACCTACTTGATGAATCGTGATTCTGATTTCTTTCATTTGAAGTGGATCCTGATGATTTGCGTCCTGGCCTATATTTTGTAATATGTTTTCTTGTTCTTGGGAAATGTTATCATTCTTGGTCGACCTATTATTTGTGAAGGCTTTATAAGCTTATAGATTTAATCCTTAATGGTAATAGTTGATAACCAGAAAGGGCAGCTCTCATTAGATTATCGTATTGTAGCTTGAATCAAGGATATTGTAAGGAATTTTGATTATAATAAGGCCTGTATGCCTGGCATGTATGATTACATGTTGCAGATCTATTGTATATGTTTTTTATGATAATAAAGAATATTGATCTTGCATATCTCTTTTTTGTTACTTGTAATAAATTTCCTTGTGTGAATCATGTTGCAATGATTTAACAACTCTCTTTGAGTTTCCTCCATTCTTGGCTGCACCAAGTGGTATCAGAGTGAGTTTATGATTCTATTGAAGAAAATCCTAGTTCTTAAGATTGTGAAGTCCTAGATTTATTTTTTTTGGGGTGGAAAGGAGAGTATCTGACCCATAGTTGTAGAGGACTCGTGTAAGATTGCTTGAAGAGGAAATTCTAGAGGTGGAAGGAGAGATGTAGATTTGGTTGTGTTGGATATGTTAAGATAGATTATAGCTAGATTATATTTTGTTGAAATGGCCCAGGAAAGAGTTCGAGATGTTGAAGATGTAAGTGATGAAGAGGAAGAAACAAAAGAAGAGCTAGTCAAAGGAGGTGAAGAGAACCTTAAACTTGAACTTAAACAAGGAGATGATAGGTTTATAAAATCCCTAACCAGACTTAATGCAAGACCACATAATAATCTACCTCATTATCATGGTAAGTTTGTTAGGATTAAGTAATACTTAGAGGGGGGTGAATCAGTATTACATCACTTTAAATTAAACTTAAACCAATTCCACATAAACCATATGATTGTTGAAATGAAAAGAACATAAGAAAATAACACACAACTCATTACACCAATGTTTTGTTGTCAAGGAAACCCTGGCCAAGGGAAAACCCTGATTGGGATGGTACCCAAAAGCATGCACTAAAGTATAATCTCCCTGTTACGAGACCTAGCCATGTTAGGAGATGAATATTACATAGTACATTTCCTTGTTAAATGAATAACAACCATGTTAAATGTATAAAACATTATGTTAGGGGCAGACTAAGCTTACAACTCTTACAATCAATACTTCAAAAATTATTCTCAGAAATGAATAAAAATGAGCATCTCTAGTGCTTAGATAGTTCCAATTGTAGCTCTCTATAATCTATGTCAATCTCTGATTTGTCATCTATCATCAGACATCTCATTCACATACATATCCATCCAGATACCATACATAGATCTTACCATGTTCTCTTTACAAAATATTCTCCATATATATATATATATATTTTTTCATCATCTAGTCGGCTCTCTAATACATTATCTTCGAGTCCGCTCTCTATTACAAAATAGAATTAATAATTTAAAGAGTAAATATAAAGTCGGTGCTCTTACATTACCAAAATATATTTTATCCATAATCATGATCCAACTTATCATGATAGGAGTCCACATCATACTCCCTTGATCCTCACGACTGTTCAACTACTTTGTTTCACTGTTCTGTTGTCTATGCATGTCTTTAAATCACTCTAACTCTATGTAATCATCACCAAAACCAAATCAATCTCAGGTGGAGGTCATACATACTCCATAGTATCTTCCTCTAATTGTACTAGCCATCAAACATCGTACTCCATCTTCGCTGTCCAAAACAATATTGTTATACTCTGTAAATTTGTTTCTATACTTAGTCGATTTCATAACTGAATCATCAAAACTATAATTATCTTGATCATACTATTAGATGTGTTGCCATAAATGAAAACCATTAAGTGTCTCATAACATACCAAAAACATCACTTGCCAACAATCTCTCCCTTTTTCATTGATGGCAACACTTATTGAAAAGTGACTAAGTGTTCCAATACAAAACTATTCTCTTCTCTACTACTTTTTTTATTTTTATCTTCTCTCTTCTCCCCCTTTGACAACAATGGAAAAGGTGCATCCAAAATTTACAAAAATGTAGAATTAAGCTTCCTCACCAGTTTCACAATATCTTGAAAGGAATCTTTCAAGATCTTCACTTCTGCATTCCATTACTCTACCAATAATTGACTAACATGAATTAGTCCATTTGGTGCATATGATGATGTCTCTGCTTTTTTTAACTCTATGGGTATAGAGTTTTTCAATGATTTTGTATTCTTCTCCATGTCAAATAGATGAGCTTCAAGAATTAATAGCTTAGGAGTAATTAGGATCTTCAACAAACCAAATATTGTCATTACTCTCCCTTTCTCTATATCCAATACATTAAACTTATCAAGAATCCTTGTTATCTCTCTGTCCATCTCTATTATAGATTTTGAGGTCTCACAAATGTCCATCATGTTGTTTAGAGTTGTCATGTCCTTTGTAATAATGTCTTCAATGTTCTGAATGTGTCTGATAGGGTTCATGCAATAGTTGAATAGCATCCTTCCATGTGTAACACAACTTTTGGCCTTTGATGTAGCTGATCTCAGAATGCCCAAGTCCCATAAAATAGACTGGGATACTTCCATCAACTTCTTTTCTAAATAACTTTTCTTTGCCTTCTCTTCACCAATATTCACTAAGGACTCATAGTGACCATCAAAATCATCTAGGGCCAATTTCAAGTTCTCTACTTCATCTTTACTTTGAAAAACAATAGGTAATGGAAGTAGTTTATTCACAATATCATTTTCCCTAGTCATCACGGTAGTCTTCTTGTTACCTTTCTGTTCAGTTCTCTCTTCGGCCTTTGAGAATGCAACGAAGGATAGTCTCATCAGTTCATCCTCATCCATGCTGTCAACATCTGTGATTATAGATTTTTCTTTACTTTCCAACAATAGAATAGTAGATGTGCCAATTTTAGGTTTTACTTCAACTCTTGCCTCTTCTTCTTTCTGCTCTACCTATTTCGGTTCTTCCTCTTTTTTTTTTCCTCTTTTTGTTCTTCTCTTTTTTTCTCCTTTATGTTCTTCTTCATCGGCCAATGTATTGTCGATTTTCCCTTCAAATGGATCTTTCTCATCAAGTGAAGTGTCAAGGGTCACATGCACACCAAAAACATAGAAATTAGGTTATATGATATCTTCTCTCTTCGCAACACTTACCTCAACTATCTTAGTGATCTCTCCAATTCCTAAAGGTGTAGGCATAGTAGGTTGAGGAGGTGGAGTCTTCTCTCGAATATCACTCACAAGTATTTGATCTAATGCCTTCTATGTCTCTTCTAAGACTTCTTCATATTTACTGCCCATAATTTTCACTAATCTTGCTTTGGTTCTCAACAAAGGTTTGAGTGCTCCCAATATTCTCTCTCTCCTATACTGAAACTACTGGCAACTGTGTGTGTGACTTTTGTACTTGTTAAGAGAGACACAACACTTCAATAGATCATTGCATTAGGGAAAACAAGGGGTTAGCAAGCATAGCAATCACCAAAATTGATCTATTACTTCCTATCTAGGAGGAGTATGAAAAATAACATAATAGCCCTCAGATTATGCATATTCCAGTGACAAATACAACCTAAGAATTGAAGATTCAAATGAAACGTAATCTAAATATGATCAAAATCATAAGAAATATGCTTAAGAAACATGCATCCTAGCTCTAGAAATAAATATTATAACAATACAAGATGTCAAAACTATGATACCATATAAATGTATATAAAAATGAGTAGCATAAAAATTCTTTAAACTCTTCAAAAATTAGGATCATTACAACAATCTATTTAAAAAATGAAGGGCCATTTGAGCTCGAAATCCATCCTATTTATAGAAGAAATGGAGGAAGGGGAGAAGACTCTAGAAGGGTTTCCATTAAGGAGGGTGTAAGACTCATTAATGAGGAGTGTGGAAGATAATGTGTAAGAGCCATTAATTCTTCATTTATGAAAGTATTAATGAGGTATGGGTGAGGGTTTAAGAAGCATGGAGGAGGGTTTAAGGTCCAACTTGATAATTTTGACTTTAGAGGGAGGGTTTAATTCCTAATCATAGATTTAGTATTGTGACAAGCTTAAGGGTAGATTAGGATTAGGATTAACGCTTAAGGAAGGTGATTAAGGAGATATAGATGGGACGAGAGAAAATGAGTAGAGGGGTATTAGCTAATTAGGGTTAATTAGCTAATTAAGAAGAATTAGCATGTGAGAAGGGGTTTGGATGAGTTTGAACTCATGGTTGGGTAGTTGAGATTGGTTAAGTTAGAGGGAATATTAATGAAATGAATTGTTGTAATAACATATTCACTCAATAATATGGATTTAATTAATCATTTAAGCTTTTGATTGATTTGTAATAATTAATTAGGATTATAGCCAAATTGAATAAATTAGGCTAGGGGATTGATTTTGCAAGTGATGAGGTATAAATAGGATTCCATTTAATTCCTTTTAAATTAATTACCTTAGCCAGGTTATGATTTGAATTGAATTAATTTTATTGGATTGGCTAAAGTGATTAATGTAAATTAGTGATTAGATCACTTAGGAGATTAAATCTGATTTTAATGAATTATGTCAGCCGATTGGAGAGTTATTTGGACATAATAGGGGGTATAATCATACTTAGGGAAAATAGGGTCTATGGTCAGAGCTGATCAAATATAGGTGGTTACATTTTCCTCTCTTTGAATTGATGTGCGAGCAGCCATTGATTCAAAGAAATTTTTTGATGTTGACTTCAGAAAGATTGAGAATTTCGCTCACAATCGAACGAAATGCCTGATGAGATCAGCCTTGCACTTGATTGAAGTAAAATGATAGAATTTACTTTGAACTTAGTTGTTGTCCAAAGGTCAATAAAATATCTTAAAGATACCAATTCATAACTTGGTTTTTGTCCAAAGATTGATAATACCGATTCTGAACTTGGTTGTCGTCCAAAAGTCAGTATAAAGTTGTCAGGAGCTTAGTAAGAAGCTTTTAAAATGAGGAAACACAAGATATCCAGCTTATGAGAACCAAATATTTCTATCCAACAGTTCCGATTTAGTCAAGAAAATTGTCATGCCCCTTGTTTGTTTGATAACAAAGTCATTTTAATGTTGTTTTGAGCAAAAAATTGATTGATAATAGTGTGATCATGCCCCCTCAGGAACAAAAGAAAAGGAAGAAGAATAAAATCCCTCTGTTGAAATGATGTATCACTTGCAGTGATTGGGTAGGGGAGTGAAAGAATAGATTAGAATAATAGAGAAGAAACGGGGGTGTGTTAAGAGTAAACACACGAGAACCAAGTTAATTACGTTTTAAAATGTGAGTTTGGTTTCGTTCCTAATTGATCAAAGATTTTGGGAATCATGGATATGTAACTATCTTGGGTTTCAGATGAATCAAAAATAGAAAGGATTTTTAGCTCAAATTCTTATGTTGTTCTTTCAAAAATGAATCATGCAATCTCTAAATGCATCTATATGCAGACTCTTAGGACTATCACTGATTTGTAGATATTGGAACATTTTTATCATCATTGGGTCCTTTTTAGAATGGATATCACCTCATAGTACAAAAATAAAAAATACCTACTGATATTATGAAATTATAAATACTAAATGTTGAAAATAGACTTAGACATCAAGGCATAGAAGTCAAGATAACAAAATAGTCACCTTCCTTTTACTTTATCAGAATCTATGTAAGGAAAAATATTGAACCTGCAATGACCTTGAAAATTCATATTCTTGGATACATTATGCTTCGTATACCTTTGTGATAATCTAACTTTGAGAAAATAGACAAGGAAATTGTTTCAAATTCACCGTAGTTTACACATAACAAAGATTGAGATATATACGGCTATCCACTCATGGTGGCAGCTCTTACCATAAACAGCCAAGTTAGGTGAAATTTATAGGATTATTTGGAACAATAACCAAATGCAGGAAACCAAGAAAACATTATTCCCCCTGTCCTTGTGACTCTTTGTCTTTGCGCAGATGTCATGGGGTAACTAGGAAGACATAACAACTATCAATTGGGAATCAATCAAATAAAATTCATAACTGCTTAGATGCCCCTAGTTAAAACATCATGGTTATATAAAAGAGTTATAATCAAACCAAGATCAAACTGTGTTTAGGTAGTATTGAGAAATACTATTGATTCATTTTGCAAGCGGAGTATAGATTTATCAATCAAAATTTGGAATTCAAGCAATATTTTTCCCATGTCTGTGTATAACTTTCTCCCTATTTGCAATCCAATGTTGGTTGTAGGAACACCATTCGTGTTAGTTCAATGTTTGTGCCATCCTTGTTTCGTTAAAGTGACAGTTTAGTGAAAGCATCGTGATGCCCCTAGTGTAGAATGATTTGTTCCCTAAGATAGAAATGTAGACAAATCCCAAGCAAGGATAAGATTTTTGTAAGGAAACAAAGTCAACTTTTAGCACATGTGTAATCATGAAGGCCTAGTGTCAGTGATGTATTGATAGATGGAGCACAAAATACAAGTGATACCTAATTGCCAGGTTTTCACCACTTGGAAAAACTTTTATTCTTTTTGCTACTAGGATGCCCGTTTTACCAAGTTGTCATCAAGGCACTTTTCTCTTTTTCAATTTTTTTTTTTCTTTTTTTTTTCTTTTTTGAATGTTTTTGTAGTACCAAGGTGCCTGTTTGCTAGGTTTACACCAAGGATACCTTTCTTCAGGACTTTTTCCATTGTTTTCGAATTTCTTCAAGATCAATTTTCTGAATTTTTTTGGTATTTACTAAGAAATATTTACTATACAGGCTCTGCTAGCCAAAAATCAAGTGTAAAACAACTTGAAATGTAGAGTATTGACAAGATCTAGAAGGACATCTCCCTCAGGTATAGTCAATTGATAGGCTCCAGTCCCAAAAGTAGCAGTGATAACATAAGGTCCTAGCTAGTTAGGTTCAAATTTTCTTTTTTGTGCGCAGTTAGGCTGGTTCTTAGGATTCTCCTTTAGGACAAGATCCCCCACTTGAAATTGGTGTGGTTTGACCTTTTTATTGTATCCCTTGGACATTCATGCTTGGTACACTTTCAGATGATCAAACACCTATTGCCTACGCTCATCAAGTAGGTCTAAAGAATTCACCCTATCAATGTAGTATTTCTCATCAGTAACAAGACATTGTAAAGATATCCGCAAATTAAAGATGGGATTTCAACCTCAATAGGTAGTACTACTTCAGTGCCATAGAATAGGGCAAATGGCATGGCTCCGATTGGTTTTTCGATGCTTGTTCTCTAGGCCAAGAGTGCCAGATTCAGTTGTAAATGCCAGTCTCTGCTAGAATTACTTACAGTTCTATGTAGGATCTTGAGAATATTCTTATTAGAAGCCTCAGTATATCCATTACCTTAAGGGTAATAGATTGAGGAGCATTATTGCGTGATGTGGAACTGTTCGCAAAGGTCATCAATGTCTTGATTTTTAATTTGGCCCCATTGTCTATTACAATTGATGAGGGTATCCGATATCTACAGATAATGTAGTTCAAAATGAACATAGCCACATGTTTTCCAGTGGCTTTGATCAGTAGCATGGCCTCGACCCACTTCGTGAAATAATCAGTGGCCGTAATGATGAACTTGTGTCCATTTAAAGAATTGGGGTATATTTGTCCTAACAAGTCAAAGGCCTATTGCTGAAATGGCCAATGTGTAATGAAAGGTATAAGTTCTCTGGTAGGAGCATGGATGATATTTCCATGTTTTGTGCATTTATGACATGTTTTGGAAAATTGAATAGCATCTTTTTCCATGGAAGGCCAGTAATAGCCTACTCTGAGTAGTTTCTTTGGTAAGAAAAGTCATTTGAATGTGATCCACATACACCTTCGTGGACTTCTTTTAACGTGCAATCTGACTCTTTGAGTTCTAAACATCTAAGAAGCGTATCATTGAGAACTCGTTGATATAAGTTATTGGTTATGAGGACATAACACGATGCTGTCCTAATCAAGGCTCTTTTTTCATTTCTTGATAGATTGTTGGGAATGGTTTGGTCAGTGAGGTAAGCAATGATATTAGCATACTAAGATTGGTCTGGGGTGTTCAAAGCACAAATTACTTGATATTAAGGGGTATCAAAGGCAGGATAGGATAATTCTTTGACCAAGAATTCATAGTGGAATTGATGTTCCTCCAGTTGTAACATGGATGCCAATGTAGCCATAGCATGTGCAGCTTTGTTCTCTGTTCTGGGTATCTGCTGGAGTGTTATGAAGACAAAGTACTTCTTTAAGTCATCAACCAGTTGTTTGTAGGGCATCAACTTGTCATCTTTCATCTCATAATCTCCATGGATTTGATTGATAATGAGATGGGAGTTACCATACACATGCAACTCTACAATCTTCCATTCCATGGAAAGATTAAGACTGTTTACCAGTGCCCCATATTTATAAATGTTTTTCATGCATGGAAACATCAATTTGTAAGACTTGTGTATCTTGTAGCCTTGAGGAGTTATGAACAGAACTCCTATGCAAGAGCCTTGTTGCATGAAAGAACCATCAAAGTACATCTTCCATGGATACTCAGTTAGATGCATAATGGTCTCATCAGTGAATTCAATCCTTTAAGGTTCATCATCTTGAAGTGGTGAATTAGCTAGTTGATCTGTGAGGACTTGTCCTTTAATGGCCCTCCTGTCTACATACTCAATGTCGAATTCTCTCATAATCAAAACCCATTTTTCTAGATGTCCTCTTAATGCTATTTTTCTTAAAAGATACTTTAAAGGATCAATTTTTGCAATGAGTCTGACTGTATGTGAGAGCATGTAGTGTCTCAGTTTTTTTGATGCAAAGAAAATTGCTAAGCATGCTTTTTCAATAATGTTGTAATTGAGTTCATAGGAGACTAGTGTTCTACTGATGTAGTAGATCGCTCTTTCTTTCTTAGTTTAATCCTCTTGTGCTAGAAATAATCCTAGTGATGTAGTTGTAGCTGAAATATATAGGGGTAATGGCTTCCCATGGATGGGTGCCATAAGAATAGGAGTAGACAGATGCTCTTTTAGTTCTCTAAAGTTGGCTTCACAATACTCATCCCATTTGAAGGTGACACCTTTATGCAATAATTTGGTAAAGGGTTGCGCTCTATCCAAAAGTTGTGACATGAACCTCCTGATTGATTGTAGTCTCCCTTGTAACATCCTCATTTGACTAATGTTGTGTGGAGGAGTCATCTCTAGTATAGCCTTGACCTTTGCAGGGTGTACTTCAATTCATTTCACTAAAACAATGAAGCCTAAGATCTTTCCTAATTGGACCCCAAAGGAAGATTTCTTTGGATTGAGCCTGAGTTGAAATTGCTCCATATGATCCAATACTTTTCTTAAGTTAGTAATGTGAGTGCTTCTTTCCTTATATTTAGCTAAGGTGTCATCCACGTAGTCCTCCATGTTTTTATGCATCATATCATGGAATATGGTAGTGATTGCTCTTTGATATGTAGCACTAACATTCTTTAACCCAAATGACATGACGTTCTAGAAAAATGTGCCCCATGCGCATGTAAATGCAATCTTCTCTTGATCCTAGGGAGCAATTTTAATCTGATTATAGCCTAAGAAACCATCCATTAATGAATACATTTGGTAGCCTATTGTGAGGTCTATGATCATATCAATATTAGGGAGGAGAAAATCATCTTTAGGACATTCCTTGTTTAAGTCTTTGAAATCTATACAGATCCTGATAGATTTATTAGATTTAGACACTGGGACCACCTTGGAGATCCATCCTACATAAGCGATGACTCTGATGAATCTAGCTTTCAACAATTTCTCTAGCTCTTCTTTTACTAACAATGCAACATGAGGATGCATCTTTCTACTTTTTTGTTTTATGGGTTTGATCCAAGGATCTATAGACAAGTGGTGCATTATCAATTTAGGATTGAGTCTAGGCATATCTGTATAAGACCATGCAAAGTTGATCTTCTTCTCTTTCAGGAACTCGGTGCACTATGTCTTCTCCTCTTTTGAAAAATATTGTGCTAGATGAATTATTTGAGGAACTTCAGCTATGCCCAAATTAACTGGCTGTGTGGGTTCTATCAGAACTGAAGACCTTTCTTGAAAGTGCTCAGGGAGGATATCAAGAATCTCATCCTTTGGCGCTTCTAAGAGGTTTTCACCATTAGATACGTCTTTTGTTTTTACTATTTTAGGATCTGACACTGCCACAACATGGTTTTCACCGTTAGTTCCCTTTTTTTTTTATTTTTCAATTGTTGACTAAGAAAATTGATATCCTCCTATGACATATTCATGCTCCTTCCATTGGTGGAAGAAGGGTAGGGTTTACAAGGGTTTGGATAGAAAGCCAAGGTGTACTCATTGGGAAAGTTGAGGATAGGAGTAGGATCTGTATTAGTCCAATCAATTAGGTCTGGATTTATCAAAGACAAGGAGTCATACTCTGGGAAGGACAACATCGCGTTAGCATCAAGACTATTAACTAACATGACATGTCATGTTAAGTTAAGTTCTTTGATGTTTAGATCAATAAGAGCTAGATCATCATTAAAAGGGTCGTTGTTAGTTATATGTAGACCAAAGTCTAGTGACCCGTCAGTATAAATTTCATCATCATCTCTTTGTAAAAGGAGGCTTCTTGCTTGTCACCTCTAAAGTTCTTCTAGACTAATGTGAACACCAGTCTCTCCATAAATGATTGGGGGAAGGAACTCTTCCTCTGCTTTAGGAATATCACTATTGTTAGGAGCAGTGTTAGGATGTTTTTTGGGTGTTGATGGAGCTGCAAACATGAGAATCACATCTATTTCAATCTCCTCTATGGTGACATATAGCTCATCCCATTCATAATCATGAGAGTCTATTATTTCATCATCAGACCTGTTTAAGAATTTTGTAATAGTTATCTGATGTACTCAGTTAGCCACCTGTGGATCAAAGTGTGGTAAATCAAGGACATGTGTTATTATGACCAACTACCCCAATTGGGATGTAAATATTTTTGTCAAGGAGTGCTCTCAGTAGTCATTTCTATCAATAGTACCTCTTGATCCTCTTCTATTATGTCTCATACCTCTTGAATAGGAGCTTGTGCTATCAAAGGTATGTGAATATCTTGTGGTGCGTCAAAGCTTGGTACATAGCACTCTCCTTGATAGTCAGGATTCTATAGGCCAACATGTAATAATATTTCATAGGACCATTTTTCTAGTTCTATCTCTTCTATTTCATCACTCCCTTTGTTAGAGATCAGACTTTCTTTTGAAGTAGGTTTGTCAGATTCAGTATTAAAACCTAGTCCTATTTTATCTCTAGTATTCCTGAATTCCATGTGCATAGGTTCAATAAGTCCTCTTCCTGAATCACTTAGAGGTCCTTTTCCTTTGTATCCTATTTTTTTGAGGAGGTCATATCCTTTACCATACTTCTCTGGGGATATTTCTACATTTTTGACCTCAGCTTCCTTTGGTTCTCCTTTGTAAAGCCAGTCCAAGACTGCATGTTCTTCTGTGTTATATAAAGAAGATGTGGAGACCTTAACCATGCCAGTTGCTTTGTGGATTTCTAGCATTTGAGATTTAGTAGGTGTGAATGATGAGGAAGGTTTTCCATAGGATCTTGGTGATACTAGTAACTCTGTCAGTGATGGAGTCATGTCTAGCTTGTATTCTCCCACACATGTTTCTTCAAGTTTTAAGGTTTTATAAAACTCTTCATCACCATGTCCTTGGTACTCTTAGGAGAAATCTCATCCATAGCTTCCTTGTTATGTGGAATCATACTGCCTTCTTTGATATTGTTGCAAGTATAATTAGCATCCACAGGAATTGTTACTTCCACCCCATTATGTTGTAACTTGATACATTGGTGGTAAGTAGATGACACGACTTGCATTTTGTGAATCCATGGTCTCCCCAATAGTATGTTGTAAGCTAGGGGTAAATCTAGAACTTGACATCTGACATTCTTTCAATCAGCCTGACTCTGATGGGTAGAATAATAAGACCTTTAGAGGATCTTTCTTCCTCATCATAAGCTTTGATAGTGATTTTGCTTCTAGATTCGATGGTCTATTCTAAAAGACCCAGTTTCTTGATTAGATTAAGGGTAAAAATTTTCAATCATGCACCTCCATCTATCAATACATGTCTAACATGGGATTTATGAATGAGGACCTCAATATGTAGGGGTTGATTATGTGGATGTGTCAAAGATTTATCATCCTCTTCAGAAAAGGACAGGTAATGTGGCCCTGAGATGTGATTAACCATTGCTTGGAATTTGTCTATATCAAGGTCCTTTGGCACATTAGCAACATGTAGGGCTTGTTCCAGGATTTACCTATGCACTGTGGATATTTTAAGCAACTCAAAAATGGAAATTTTAGCAGAGGTTCGTTGCAATTGGTCCACAAAGTCATACTTTGCTACGGGAATAGTAACCATGTGTTTTGCTGTCGGTTTTGGGATAGTAACAATAGGAACCTTAGACATTGATGTTGGTTTTGATGTGGAATCAGGTCCTTTGATTGTTACCTGCGCTTGGCTCCAAGTTACTGCATTCGATTGGAAAGAAAAAAATTTGGTTGTGACCACATTAATTGATTTAGTTTTAATGTCTAGCATATTGATCATGTTATCATTATTTGAATAGGTGTAGTTTACTTCATTACCTTTTCCTTTAGATACTTCCCCTTTCTCATAATTAGGGAATGGTTTGTTAAATGGTATATGATCTTTGTTAGTGGTGTGTTCCTCCACTTTGATCTTGCGTCCTTCAATAAGGTCTTGGATTACATGTTTGAGTTTAAGACATTTGTTAGTTTTGTCTCCTTTGTTCTTGTGAAAGACAACAAGAATTGTCATCCCACCATTTTGGTTTGAATTCTAGCTCCCATGGTTTGGAATCTGAGATTGTGAGAACTTTGTTGTCTAATAGTGTCTTCAAAATAGTTTCAAGAGGCTCTCCCAAAGGAGTAAATGTTCTATGAGGTTTGGAAGTCCATGGCCGACCTTTACCATTATCATTGTTTACTTTGGGTATGGAGGTCATTACCTTGACATCTTTCCTTACTTGCATGCTATTAATAAGGTTGAATACCTCAGGTTTAGGACCAACATTGGATGCATTTAATATGCCATCGTTGACAACATTTTTGTTTTTCTTCCACCATTTAGGTTTGGAGTTGGAGTTGTTAGATTTTTTCCACTTTAAAGATTGATCTCTCCCTTCTTGAACATAACTTATTCCATATGGATAGCATTCTTGATCATCCTTTCGAAGCTAGGGGAGTCTTGCATTTGTAATGCATAGTTCAACTCAGGTACTAAGTTATTGATAAAGATTTCCATTTTCTTGGATTCAGGAATAGCTCTTGAATACCGTGCAAAGATTTTCCTCCACCTTTGTAGAAAGTGGGTAAAGGATTCACCAATCTTTTGTTTAGTGTTGAATAGATCCATCATAGTCACGTCATGCTAGAATTTATAGGAGTACTATTGGATAAAATATTGTATTAACTCCTCAAAAGTTTTGACCTTAGGTGTTAGTTTTGAGAACTGTTCCATGGCGTTGCCTCCTATACTTCCAGGAAAAATCTGCATGAGGTAAGTAGGTTCATGCATGTACTCTATGCTAAGAGCACAAAATTCTCTACCATGATCATGTGGATCGGTCTCTCCCGTATAATTGTCATATTTTGGCTTTGCTATGTTGGGAGGGAGTGAAACCATAGTGATACTCTTGTCAAAAGGAAATAGACAAATGGATTCCACAGAGTACTTTGTTTTGGGTTTAGCCTTCTCTTTCTTGAGAGTTGCAAGCTCCATTTGCATTAAGGTGAGTTGTTTGGTGAGAAAAGAAATAGGAGTCGGTATATCCATTTCCTTTTGTTATTGCACATCATAATCCTTGGGCAAATTTACACCAGTGGATGCTAGATGGAGAAAGTATTTCTCTTTATCTTCGTCAATAATCTTTTCCATTATCTTGTGGAACCTCTTGCTCTATTTGATTTTATCGTATTCTTCTTTAGTGATGTCTTCCTCACTACCTGATTCAAATAGAGGATGTTCAAATGTTGGTTCTTCCTCCTTCATTGATATCTCCATGCTTTTGGTTTTTTCTATTTTCATATTCATTAAAAGCCTCACTCCATCTGCAAGTGGATCTGTCCATTTCTGGAGAGTCTAGATTGAGTAGAGAACTGTGAGATGTTTCTCCTTGTTGAAAGTGTCATGATCTAGGAAGTACTTTTGATTCTTTAGACATGTACTTATTGTGTCTTCTTTTAAGCATGAAGTGGTATGTCAACTTTGTCAAAGTTTCCCGATAGTGTCAAGCAGAGTCTCAAATTGTTCAAGTGAGTGTGTCTAGGTAGAAGTGTTGTTTGTGTTTTGGTGGAAGTAAATGATTCTAGCGTCAAAGGGTTAGAATGCCCTCATATTGAGCTGGGAATCAAGTTGTTGTAAAAAAGTGGATAGACCACACGTATTGAGATAGATTGTAAGAGCCTGATAGGACATGCAAGGTAGACAACTGAGAAATTTTTTGATATAGCCACATTGAGACCAAAAAAAGAAATAAGGATAGATTTAAAGAGTCAAACAGGAATCCAAAATAGACTATCTTCCTCTGAGAGACAATGATGCAAGTTTCCACTGTTCAAATGTTGTTAGTTTTTTTTTGGAAGTGCGTGAAGTTTGTTTGATCAAAGATTACGTTTTGAGATTTTTCAGTGAGTGAAAAACACATGTAGACCAAGGTTTGAATTTTGTTTCTTGTTTGAAGGTGTTATCTTTTAAATGATTTTCAATTACATCAAGCATTATTACATTGTTAAAGGGTGAAAAAATACATCCTTATGTCTTATTTTCTAGGTAGAGGATGAAAATCCTTTCTCGTTGACTTAGGTACACACTCAAATGCTAATCAGAATACAACCATCACCAAGCATGCAATGTCTCTAGTCATGATGTTGTATTCGCTGACTCCAAACGCAAGTGAGGGCATGATATGATGAGTGTCTTGGGGCAATTACATTTTGCCTTGCAGAAGGATTATCACCCTTTCAGAGATGAATCAGGAATTATTTCAGTTTAAGTGTTGTTTATGATTGGGCAATCTATTCGAACCCATCCCCTATAGAATTTCACAAGGAAAAATTGAGGCATATAGCCCTATGAGTACTCAAATATGTGTAGTCTCGCAAGAAAGATTCAAGCGGCTCCACTCTACACATACCCAAGCATGTTCAAGGAATGATGTCAAAATTCTGAGAACAAAACTGGCTCTGTCTTTCGAGGCTTTGGCCTATGAGGAAGAAATTATTTATAGTGAGTTGGAAGGGTTGGAATAAAACCTGTGCTCACTTGGGTCATTCACGAGAGATTTTCTCCTCAACCAGTAGGCCCTCTACTATTAAATTAGCGTACAAAGGATTGGAGAGCGTAGGACATCTAGATTTATGATTCCTCCAAAGAAGAAGAACATACTCTCCTAATCCATTTCATTTTCTCCCAAAACAGAGTCAATCAAATAGTTTGTTCCCTCAAGCAATGTTGTACTCGATTTAAGATGTTCATACTTTAGGGAAAATAGAATGCTTGAAATTAAATTTGTGTTGTTCAATTTCTATCCCAAAAAGAATTAAATGATGTATTTGTTCATTTATTTCACAAATTTAGTGCTTTGAGTTTTTCATTTACTAATCCAAAAGAAATTTAGTTTTGTTTTCCTTGTTCAATTCTCTCCAAATTCCTTTCAACTCATAAACTGAATTGTGAGTTTTTGATTTTCCTTAAAAGGAAAAGAGCATATTCCTCTAGTCAGTTTAGTAGAAGATTAGAAAATGTAATTAGTGTAAAAAGAATGAAAAGAGAAGTCAAGATGGGGGTTTGGAAACCTGAAAAACCGCAAGGTAGTATTCTTTTTTTTCTCTCTTAGCTCTAACAACAATCTGCAAACACAAGTTAAGCTGCTAAAAATGGGATCACAATCACGAAAACAACAATGTTAGCAAGTTAGAAATCAAATTTGTTAATGACAAAACTCTGTATTTTTTCTCTCTAGATGCCAGACGATATTCCAAAGACACAAAATGATAAACATAGAAAACGATAAATTTTTTACCCCAAATGATAAACTTCACACAGGATGATAAGACTTTTACGCAAAATGATAGCACGTACCAAAAATGAAAAATAAGCTACCAGAAATGATTTTAAGCCAAATTTTCCATTCTAGAAATGCAATGACAGACGATATTAAATCTCCTAGAAATGATAAAAGATTGACCGGAAATGATAATTTTCTCCCGAAAATGATAAAAGATTTATCGAAAATGATAAGTTGCTCCCAGAAATGATAAATTGCTTACAAATTTGAAAATGTCAAGGGAAGAGAGTAGAATTTTGTGAAATTTTGAGCAATCTTGCCCCACAGTGGGTGCTAGTGATGTGTGTGTGATTTTTGTACCTATTAAGAGAGACACAACACTTCAATAGATCATTGCATTAGTGAAAACAAGGGGTTAGCAAGCATAGAAATCACCAAAAATGATCTATTACTTCCTATCTAGGAGTATGAAAAATAACATAATAGTCCTCAGATTATGCATATTCTAGTGACAAATACAACCTAAGAATAGAAGATTCAAATGAAAAGTAATCAAAATATGATCAAAATCATAATAAATATGCTTAAGAAACATGCATCCTAGCTCTAGAAATGAAGATTATAACAATATAAGATGTCAAAACTATGATGCAATATAAATCTATATGAGAATGAGTAGCATAGCAATGCTTTCAACTCTTCAAAAATTAAGAGCATTACAACAATCTATTTCAAAAATCAAGGGCCATTTGAGCTCACAATCCATCCTATTTATAGAAGAAATGGAGGAAGGGGAGAAGACTTTAGAAGGGCTTCCATTAATGAGGGTGTAAGACTCATTAATGAGGAGTGTGGAAGAGAATGCGTAAGAGGCATTAATGCTTCATTTATGAAAGCATTAAGGAGGTATGGGTGAGGGTTTAAGAAGCATGGGTGAGGGTTTAAGGTCAAGCTTGATAACTTTGACTTTAGGGGGAGGGTTGAATTCCTAATCCTAGATTTAGGAATGTGACAAGCTTAAGGGTAGCTTAGGATTAGGATTAAGGCTTAAGGCAGGTGATTAAGGAGATAGATATGGGAGGAGAGAGAATGAGTGGAGGGGGGATTAGACAATTAGGGTTAATTAGCTAATTAAGAAGAATTAGCATGTGAGAAGGGGTTGAGATGAGTTTGAACTCATGGTTGGGTAGTTGAGATTGGTTAAGTTAGAGGGAACATTAATGAAATGAATTGTTGTAATAACATATTCACTCAATAATAGGGATTTAATTAATCATTTAAGCTTTTGATTTCTTTGTAATAATTAATTAGGACTATAGCCAAATTGAATAAATTAGGCTAGGGGATTGATTTTGCAAGTGATGAGATATAAATAGGATTCCATTTAATTCCTTTTAAATTAATTACCTTAGCCAGGTTATGATTTGAATTGAATTAATTTGATTGGATTGGCTAAAGTGATTAATGTAAATAAGTGATTAGATCACTTAGGAGATTAAATCTGATTTGAATGAATTATGCCAACCGATTGAAGAGTTGTCTGGACATAATTGGGGGTATGATCACACTTAGGGAAAATAGGGTCTATGGTCAGAGCAGACCAAATATACATGGTTACAACAACATGTCCTCAATAGCTTGATTTCTTATATCCTCATCTTCAATATGTGCAAGTTGTTTTCTAATTTATAGATTTCCATACAATTCCTCAGATATATTGCCTTCTATCTCTAATAGATTCTTTTTTAAAACCAGTTAAATGGTTAATTACTATGTCCTCAATCACTAGTTTGTCAGATTATTCAACCTTTCATAATATTTGTTCACTAAAATAGGATTTCCTTTCTCAATATCTCTCTTCTCTAACATCTTTATATCAGGCTTCCATACTTATATGTCACTTGTGGTCTCTTTATCCACTTTCTTTTCTTCTACTTCTTCAGTCCGCTGCTTCTTAGGAGGTGAGTCCAGCTTAGTGGACCTAGTGTTTCTATAAGGAACAATCTTTTCTCACTGTGAAGTCTTTCGTGGTGGTGAGGGTGTAGTTACATCAATAAAAGTAGAAGTAGGACTAACTATTTGCTCAATCTCTGGAGGTTTAAGGGTTACAGTAGAAGTAGTTTCCAATCAAAAATATCACTCTTCTATCTTCTTCCTTACTTCTCTCATCTCTTCTTTACTAATGCCTACCTTAGTTGCACAGTCATCAACTATATTCTCCACTCTTCTCTTTCTTAAGCCTCTACTATGCTCTTGTCTGACCTTATCTGATTTATTTTTATGTGTCCATCTCTCCTCAAATGTGTCACATATGCCAAGACATGTTCAATTTGCATAGCCAGAACCTCTGAACTGACTTCATAACCCATGGGGTAACACCATTTCTTTCTTGGTACAACTGCCTCAAAACATACACAATCAGTTTCAACCATGAAACAAATTGTATCCTTATATTTCTCAACTAACTATTTAGTAATTATGAATCTCTCTTTGATTTTCCTCTAAAGAATCTTGATCATGCCAAACAGTTCTCCATCAACCCATGTGTTGTTTTGTCTTCTGTAGCTTTATGAAATTTGAATACCAATGGGTATGCTATCATTCCATGCTCTAGAGTGCATGCCACAAAACTTATTATCAATGTGAATATACATATGAACTAGAAGCCAAATCTAAAGGTCTTAGATTTATCCTTCTTCACTAGCTTTACATTCTCCAAAAATTGATGTGCTAGAACCTTGCATAGGTTATATGTTTTTTTCCTTTACCATCATGTAAGCCATCATAATAACTCCTACTGAAACTAAATTAGGTCTACTGATGTAGTAAAATTTTTATCTAAGTATGATTGCAATTAGTCTAACATCCTGCTGGAAACTATCATTCATTGTCATAGCTCGTCCATCCAATTTAGAATTTTTTAGGGTTTTAACTTGTTTCTTTATGTGCTTCTCTACCAAAGGGATAAATCCAATGTTGTCTAACCCTATTATATCATGAATCAACTAACTACATATATTTATAGGTTTCTCTCCTATCCAGATGAATTGATCATGAACTCTACTAAGTAAGATTTTGAACCATTCATCTTCAATCAATTCATACAAATCTAACAATTTCATAATGCTCGTGTTGTCTATGTTTTTGAATTCATCCTTCCTTTTACCATCATCAGTCATGTATTCTATTTCAGTATAAATCTCATCAATACCCAATATATCATACTTTAAATGAATGTAAGCTCTAATATCCTCTACATTCAAGACGTCATGTGGTGTCTTGGAAAATGCTCCTTCAGGGTCGTCTTCACAAAACTTAAATGGATGTTTCCTAAATTTTTATCTAGATCGATCTACAACATCATAAATCAAAGGTGCATCCAAAACTTTTTTATGAATAGATGATGTAAATACCTTAATCACGCTGAATTTTGAATTCTCGCTTTGATTGATCACACATTATAGCTATTAGATAGTCTGATACTCTTTAATCTCTACTTTTCTTAGGTCGATGCTCTTCAAATAGTGAAGAAATAGGCATCTCAGATATCCTTTATTCATCATTAAGTGTAAAATTCACATTACCCAATACACAACTTCGTACACTATCTAGTCAATCACAAATCCAGCGATCACAGAATATGCATCGTCCGGTGTTGCGCTCTCATATATTAGCTCTATGATGTTTGCACATATCATAACTAATCTCATTGGAGCTTACTCCTCAGAATCAGGGGATGGATATACTCTTATATCTTCATCCAATTTTCCCCCTAAGGCCATGATCAGCCACTTAGATCGATGTGTTCACATCAGGAAAGGATCCAGTAGCATCTATTAGCTTTGCTTCAACCAATACCTTACTTGACTCTTTGACTTTCCATACCTTACCACTACTATTGTCTTCTGGTTTCTTGAAACAATTTTCAAATTCATTTTTGTAATCTGCAAGACTATTACCAGTATCACTGTCACTCCTCTTTGTATTCATAGGAGGTGGTAGTCTTTTGTTGTCTTCTCTATTGTATCTACAAAACTTTGCTATATACCCTGGATTGTTGCATTTGTAGAATATAGGAGGAGGTATGTTCTGATTTATTTGTAACTTACAATATTTTGCAATGTGCCCCAAGTTATTACATTTGTAACATGTGGCTTTAACTATTGATTCTCCTCTAATGTTATCCTATCTATATCTAGATTGATTAGGTTTCCTACATTATTCTTTCTTGTGCCCATATGCATGACAATTAAAACAATAACCAGAAAAAGGTTTGAAAGAGGCATTACCTCTGAAATATCTCTTCATGTGTCCAAACTTGTTACAACCAAAACATATTCCTCTGAAAGGTCTAATCTATTCTCTAGGTTTGTCAAGAATAGGTTTTTCATCATCAGTCTTTGCATCAGGTTTCTCTTCTTAAATTTTAGAACATTCAACTTCATTGAAGCCAACACCAGTCATATATTCTTAATCTCTCTATTTGTCTCTTTGTTCATCGATCAATTCACTTCTCATGTAAAGTCTCTCAATACATTTATTTGTCTCAACAAGTTCACCTTTTATGATATGATTATATTTCTCCAATTCTAGATACTTGTTCTTGTAATGGTCAAGATCATTCTTCATTTGTCCCTTCAGAGTATTTCCATTCTTTAAAGCTTTTCCAATCTTTTTTTTTTGTATCATTTTCTTGTTAAATCTATTTAGCCATTGTTTCATTATTAAGCTTCAGAGTATCATTCTCTTGTTCAAGTTTCTTTATCTGACCTAAATTATCATTGTCTGAATCTTCTTTTATCTGAACCATAAGATCTTGTCTTTGATTTCTAGAAATTTCAAGTTGATCTTTCAGTTTCTTAATGAATCCCTCTGCTCTTCTTCAATTAGATCTCAATTCACCATTCTCTTCTTTTGCTTTGTCAAGTTCTTCAAGTGTTACTTCAAAGTTTTCTTCCAAAATTATTGAATGCATCTTGATCTCCCTTAAGTTGTTAAACTCTATTTTCAAGGGCCAACAGTTCTGATATCAATTGCTAGGATTAAGTAATACTGAGAGGGGGGGTAAATCAGTATTACAACACTTTAAATTAAACTTAAACCAATTCCACATAAACCATATGATTTCTGAAATGAAAAGAACATAAGAAAATAACACAACTCATTACACCATGATTTTTTGTCGAGGAAACCCTAGACAAGGGAAAACCACAGTGGGGATGGTACCCACAAGCATGTACTAAAGTATAGTGTCCCTGTTAGGAGACCTATCCTTATTAGGAGTTGAATATTACATAGTACATTTCCTTTTTAAAGGAATAACAAACATGTTAAAGGTATACAACACCATGTTAGGGGTACACTGAGATTACAACTCTTACAATCAATTCTTCAAAAAGTATTCTTAGAAATGAACATAAACAAGCATCTCTAATGCTTCGATAGTTCCATGTGTAGCTCTCAATAATCTCTAATCTCTAATCATCCATTAGACATATCATTCACATGGATATATCTTTTTCATTATCTAGTCGGCTCTCTAATACATTATCTTCAAGTCAGCTCTCTATTACAAAATAAAATTAATATTGTAAAGAGTAAACATAAATTCAGCGCTCTTACATAAACAAAAGATAGTTTATCCATAGTCATAATCCAGGTTAGCACGCTAGGAGTCCACTTCATACTCCCTTAATCTTCACAACTATTCAACTGCTATGTTTAATTGTTATGTTGTCTATGCATGTCTTAAAATCACTCTAACTCTCTATAATCATCCCCAAAACAAAATAAATCTTAGGTGGAGGTCTTAGATACTCGATAGTTTCTTCCTCCAAGCTCGCTAGCCATCATTCATTGTCCTTCATCTTGGCTGCCCAAAACAATACTATTATACTCTGTAAATTTGTTTCTATATTTATTCAATTTCAAAACCGAATCATCAAAATTTTACTTATCTTGATCATACTATCAGATGTTTTACCATAAATGACAACCATTAAGTGTCTCATAACATACCAAAAACATCACTTTCCAATAAACTTGGACTCATATGAATCAGTTGATTGGATTACAGAGATGGAGAAAGTAATTTTATTATGAAGGTAACGATGAAGACAAGAAACTAAAGTAAGCTTGCAAAAAATTGAGAGGACATACATCTTTATGGTGGGATAATTTGGAGACTCATAGAAAAACAAGAGGAAAAGACAAAATTAGATCATGAGATAGTATGGTGAACAAATTAAAAGATAAATTTTTACCTTTTGATTTCCATGTAATTTTTTTTAGTAAATTGCAAAATCTAAAGCCAAAGGATCTTAGTGTGAAAGGTTATACTTAGGAAATCTATAGGTTGGATATTAGATTTGGACATACTAGTGATGAGGTTGAAAGGGTTGTAAGATACCTGGATGGTTTGAGGACATCTATTCAAGATGAGATTAGTTTGGTGAAATTGCAAACTTTAGAGGAAGCTTATCAATATGCCCTAAAAGATGAGGACAAAATGAATAAAAAACATGAACAAAGAGAAAGAGGAAGAGGTGGAAGATCCCAGAGAGGTAGATATTTTGGAAGAGAAGTCATACTAAAGGGATGATAGAAATTTCCAGAGAAGAGGTGACTCAAGTAGCTACAAGAGAGATGAAAGAAGAATGTTTAGAGGGACTTGTTTAAGTGTGGCGGTGAAGGCGATTGAGATTTCTACACTCAAGGAAGTTCAAGAAAGAATAATTAGAACATTGGAAAAAATGCTATTGTGTAAGAAGAGACTATGAAATATTTGAATCAACATGAGGATAGAGAATCCTGAATAGAAAGAAGATCCTTATATTATGAAGAGATAGATCAAGATATATTACTGAGAAGAAGTTTGTTCAAGAAAATATGCAAAGTTAAAGGAAAGTAGTTCAAAGTGATCATTGGTAGTGGTAGTTCAGATAACCTAGCCTCTGAGGAGTTGCTGAATAAGTTGAAGTTGTAGATATTGAAGCATTTGAAGCCTTATTAGATAGAATGGATAAAATATGATCACAAGGTACTGGAAAGTTAACAATATTTTGTGAAATTCAAAATAGGATCTTATCATGATGAAGTTCTATGTGATATTATGCCTATGGATGTTTGTCATGTTTTCTTGGGTAGAGCATGACAGTATTATATGAAATATTTATATGATAGAAGAAATAATAAGTATATTATTGTGGATAATGGAATGAAACAAGTATTGTTACGCTTAATTGAGACTCATAATAATGATAATCGCACTAGTGTCAAAATGTGTTTGGTGGAAGGAAGGAAATTATTTTATGGTTTGAAGAGTGAAAAGATGTGTTATTCTTTGATTCCTAAGAAGTATAATTTGGAATCCGAAGGAGAACGTGCTGTGAAAGTGAAAGAATTTCTGACAGAGTATGAGGACATAATTTCAGATAATGTACCTGATGGATTGCCGCTGATGAGAAGTATTAGTGATTTCATAGATTTAATCCCTGGAGATAATTTCCCAAATAAAGTAGTACATCGGATGACACCTGCAGAGAATGATGAATTGAATAAGAAAGTGCAAGAGTTATTGAGGAAGGGTTTGATCAGAGAAAATTTGAGTCCTTGTGCAGTACCAGCAGTGTTAGCACCCAAGAATAATGGATAATGGAGAATGTGTACTGACTCCATAGTTATTAATATGATCATAATGAGGTATACTTTCCCATTGCCTAGGATGGATGACATAATGGATTTCTTGAGTGGAGCAAAGTAATTTACAAAGATAGATTCGAAGAGTGGTTATCATCAAATCAGAATCAAAGAAGGAGATGAGTTGAAGATTGCATTTAAGAGAAATGAAGGATTCTATGAATGGTTGGTGATTCCTTTTGGATTTCTTAATGCACTAAGTAATTTCATGAGATTGATGAATGAGGTATAGAAGAGATTCTTGGATAATTTTGTGATTGTTTATCTTGATGATATTCATATTTTTAGAAAGAGAAAGGAAAATCATTTGTTGCATCTAAGACAAGTATTGCACAGATTGAGAGAGGATAAATTATTGGTAAACATAAAGAAGTGTTATTTCATGAGGGAAGAGATAGTGTACTTTGGTTTTGTGATATCTTCTGAGAGATTGAATGGACCCTTTGTAGGTTAGAGAAATTGTTAATTTGCATGCACCTAACAGTGTTGGGGAGGTAAGATCATTTCATGGATTGGCTATTTTTTATAGAAAGTTTATTTTCAATTTCATTTCAGTTTTTAATCTTATGACCAAGACTTTGAGATGATATAGGAAAGAGGTCAAGTGGGCACATGGAGCACAAAGGATTTTTGAGTTGTTGAAATAAAAAGTGACTGAACTTTCGATTAATCTTATGGAAAGGTAAGTGTTGAGATGGGAGGGGTGAATCAGCACTTAAAAATTTTTAACCATTATTACTCTTTTTCACCAAAGTAAATATCATTCATGAAAACATTGAAAAGCACAAAACTAAAATTAGACAACCATGACACATAACACCATGATTTTTGGTCACACAAAAGTCCTTGGTTAGAGGAATACATTGCAGTGGGGATGACACCCACAATCCTTCACTTCTGGAGAATAAAGCTCACTCAGTTAGAGCTACAATGTTAGCTACTTCTGGTAGCTTACCCTATTAAGAGTATTATACACAGTCAAGAGTACAAAAAGACTTGTTTAGTCTACTTGGTTAAAGGATTTTAAAATATCTCATCTAAGAGATGTACCTGGTTAGAGGATTTACAAAATAAGATTTTTTAGGGCTTACCCACTAGATGGGATTTCTAATCTCCTAAATATTAAAAAAATTATTAAAAAAATGTTTGCTAGTATGAATCGACCATAATGATGTTCAAACTCTTTATGCTCTACAAGTGCATTACCCCTTTCTTCACTTCATAACTTATCTGTCCTACACCCTATATCTTCTTCATTGTGTCTTTATCTATATCATTGTAACTACTTCTCTCTCTCACATAAATATTTTCCCTCTCCTCTGTCTTTGTATACTATTCATCATCCTTCTTTTATCTTCATGTTTTTGTTCATTTTTATATTATCTTAAGGTGGTTAACCTAATTAAATCCTTCTCCTTCTGTGGTGGAGGTGAGGTGGTGTAAGTTTGGTTTCATTCCCAACACATTTATTGTTCTTGAATATCATTTTTTGAATTACCTCGTAATGATGTGCAATCATATTGGTGCAATCCCAATGTTCAACCTAACTTCTATCTGAATACTGTTAAAGTTTTCCTACGTGATGTCCATGTTCAATGTATTCAAATTTAAATTTTTATGTCAGGTCTGTTGTTTTTAGTGACATGCTTTGATCTTTATTCGTTACATAACTGTCTGCTCGGTTACTAACTCTTCTCGGTGACTAATTCTTCTCTATTTCTCAATAACTAAATTTTATTTGTGTCTCACTGACTTACTCTACTCGGTATCTATTCACTGCTTAACTCAGTAACTTGTTAGTGTTTGGTGCTTAGTGTGATTGATACTCTACTTTACCGACTGTCTTCCTTAGTGTATTCTCCTTCTTTACTGATTGTCTTTATTTAATATTATGACTTTGACAAAACTAATGACAACAGAATAACTCATGGGAGTATCAATCTCCCCCTTTTCCATTATTTGGCATTTTGACAAAAACTTCAAAGTCATCAAAATTGTGTGTAACTCCCCCTATACATATTATTATATCTTCCTAACCATTATATCTTCCTTTATACTATATTATCCCCTTATGTGCTATATTAATACATACTATATTATCCCCTTTTTTTGAAAAATATGTCAAAATCAAAATTTCTTAGGGCTCAGTGGGATATATGACACCTTCTCAAAAATGCGAGCCTACTTCTTCTTTATATCGGCTAGGGATGAGTCCCATGCATCTTTGAGTGTCTGAAGTATAACATGTTGAGTAGGAACATTATCTGCCAATCCAATGATGATGTCAAGTGAACTACCATAGGGGGTGTTGACCAACTCTTTGGCCTTCTTCAAACTCATTTGCATGGATTCCATGTGGGGAATCAAAAGTGGTTGCATCTCTAGAAGTTACATCCTTCTCTATTTCTCTTCTCGTCATAGATCTTTTTGAATCCACATCAGGTGTATCAACCTCGAGTAGTAAACTTGTAAAGAACTAGGCTCGGTAGAAATATATTTCAATTACTCGGTCAAATGAATCTCAACGAACTCATTGTTCTTCTTGATATCCTTGATAAAGTGTCAATATAAAAAACATTCTGAAATATTAAAAATATATGAGACAACTTAGTATCAATCATGGTAGATGCCTCAAAAAGTGACACCTTATCAACTACAATATTGTCTAGAATGGATTCAAACATTTTTGTTCCATTTTCCTCGAATGAATCTTAATCAAGTAGTCAGTAGTGTCTTGATTTAGATTTCATACTTTCTCTACTAGTCCTTCTACTTTACAAATGATATCTTATGTTTCATCATTAGTGGCATATCAAATAATGTTATATAGGACATCCTTCACGCTTTCTAATACATTAGTCTTCTTTCTCTTCTGAAGTAATTTGTTTTTCATTTCCTTATGTTTCACTAGTTTAACATACTCAGTCATTTCATTATAGGACATAGTGGATAGCTCAACATTTGGTAAAATGATCAGTTGACTCAAATCTACATGTTTCCTCGTCTTTCCTTTCATCTTTTGTTATTTCTTCTTTGGTGATTGTGATGCCTTCAATGAATCAAATACTATCTCTATTGTACTTTTTCTATCTATTTTATCTTCTTGTTTTCTTTCTTCCTTCTTCACTTCCTATTTCCCTTATTCTTTCTTTTCTCCTAGTGTGTCATTTTTCTACTCATTTGTATGCTTCTCGGCTTCCTTACATTTATTTTGTTCCTTTGGTTCATCTTTTTTGAGCTCTTGGCACTGTGAAATGGACTCAATTTGGGGAACCAATTCGGTCTTCAGTGTTTCTTCCTTCTCAGTAGCAGTATCCTTCTCGATGTTCATGTCTATCTCTATTTCCTTTTTCTTTTCCTTCTTTGTTTCCTTTTCCTTCCATGTTTCCTTTTTTTGGTTGGTTTCTACATTCTCTATATCCATAGAAACTAGATGATTATCACCTTGATTTGTGTGATAATCTAGTAGTTGTTCCAATATAGGTTGTAGAGTAGTACCTTTATCATTGATGTTCATTTTTCCTATATTGCTGTCCTCGGTTTCCATAGCATTCTCATCTAGTGATGTATCATCTCTGAGATCTTTGTGAGTAATATCCTCAATAAAAATTTCATCAGTTTCAATTGTCAGATCAATAGGGTTGTTCTTACCTTGATCCTCTTTGGCAACTTCATTGGTTATGTTCTCATTTTCTTGTTTAGCTTGGGATTCACACTCTTCAATGTGGAATATCTCTCTCCATTTTGCATCGATTTCCAACTATAAACACTCCAAGTCTCTTGTCATAATCCTTAAAGATATTTCCTTAACAAGGAATCATTTAGAGTTTTGTTTTAAGGTCTCCTCAATTTCTTAAACAGATAGATTTGGTATAGTTAGAACAAGAGATCTTTCTCTCATTTTTTTTCAGCATTCATAGCATATTTCCATCTTGCATCTATGTTGTTGTATAACTCAATAGGAGAAAACATGATAACTTCAAGTGGTGTCAATCTGAAATTGTGTAAAGCATAAACAATTGCATCTTCAATTTTTACCTTGTTCTCTTTGCTTTGAGTATTGTACTTTTCTTGCCTCATTCCTCTGAATGTTTTATACTTCTTCATTATGTCTAATATTTCATCTAGACTTCTTGGTGGTGTAGGATTTTTCTTCACAACTATTAGTTTTCTCAAATCTTCAGTCTCTAAGTCAGTATCTAGTGGTAACTTGAATTTTCTCCTTCATCTAGTGTTTGCCTTCTTGCCTCTTACACATGTCTTCTCTTTTGGTTCAATAAAATTCTTCTTTTCTTCCAGTGATTTTGTAGACCTTGTTGATGATCTAGTAGATTTGGGGCTCGGTTAAGGCTTCAATACTTGTGGTTTCCTACCTTCCACTCAAGATGTTTTTGCCTCATTTTCTTCATTATCAGTTCCAAAATCCTTAGTAAGATTAGTACTCATCTTGCTAGATTTTATTTGAATTTTAGGTACTAAGATACCTTTCTTAATCTTAGCCTTAACTTCTTCATATGTTCCATACCTCTTGTAATGTAGGAGCATTTTGGTTTCTTTGCATTTCTGTATCAACCAAAAATATTTTTGTTTTGGTTTGGTAGCTTGTTGGAGACTGATTGGTAAAGTGCTTGGTAACTCGTCTTGTTTTCCCGGTTGAAGACTTGTTTGTTCTCCACTCAGTTTCAATTTATTTTTTCCTAGGATGCTTTACCGATTGGTCTCGTTAGTTGTTTAGCTACTTAGTGGATTTTCACCGAATGGTCTCTATGCTCGGCTGGCTTCTTATCGAGTTGTCTTTGTGGTCGATTGGCGTTCTTACCAAGTTGTGTATTTTGATGTTGGATCTTCTTTCTGACTTCTGCATTTAATTTCCGTAGCATAATTAATGTGGGATCTCTCATTTGGATATGTGTGGACCTTAATCTGGGTCTTTGTTGTTTCCTATGTTGCATCTTTAGGATCTCAGTGCCGACCTCTTTGGTGGACTCTTCTATATATTTGGTTTTTAGTTCTTAGATTCAGTAGCAATGAGGAGAATCAATTTGATATAGAAGATTAGGTGTTATCATATTTGGATTGTAGGTCTGTGACCTCGCATGTTTGAAGATTATTCTGTAAAATATTTGAATGTATATGATCGAAGCTAGGAAGGCCTTACAACCCAACATGTATGATTTTTGATGAAATAATATAAATTTCTTCTGTTTCTTCTCTCTCTTTCAGTGTTGTTGCTTCCAAGTTGTTTTGAAAGTTGGTTTGGATAGTTGGGAGTACCTTGGGCCTTATTTTTCCTACCCTCCTTGCGTCATCTTGTCTCTTTTATCAACAAGCTTAGATAAGAGAGTTTTTATTTGTTGAGATGCAATTTCAATGTTTATCTCATATCCCATAGGATCTAGACATATGCTCCTAGTCTCAACTATATTGATAAAGCATTAGTTGGTATCAACCTAAAAATAGATAGAACCGTGATATTTCAAATTGAGGTGGAACTCTGAATTTCTAATGCATCCTTGTTTGGAATTTAGAGAATTAATCGTTCATAACAATTTCAATATTCTCTCCTAGAATCTTTATGTATTCACTGATTTGATAAACGACTAGTTTATCAACACTCCATTTCACATTTCCAATAGATGGAAAGAATTTTTCAATGTAAAAGTATATACATACTAGTAGTGAACTGAAATTCAATGTATTTGTCTTTGCTTTTGTCATAGTGTTCATGTTGTCTTCAAGTTTTTTCAACAATATCTCACATAGATCAATCTGCATTTCATTCTTTACAATCTTGTAAGCCATATCTACGGATCCACAAGATACATTGTCCACTCAGGATGATTGGAATACTCGGTAGCACAAGATATTGCATGCAAATTTCAAATCAGGGTCATCAGTGGTATAAATCCTCAGACCTTTCCCATCCCATTTGGCTTTGGTTAGCTCACTCAGCTTGATCTTCTCAGTATGTTTGAAAGCTTTAGGATTGTCTCCAATTAGGTAAATAGTTACAATATGCAACACATACCTTGTGATCTTAATAGGTTGATCTAACCACATACATTGATCGTGTACTCAGCTAAGTACCATCCATATCTATTAAATCTTGAATACCCTTGGGATATGAAGGGCATGTGTCAAACATTTTGACTCGAGATGAACATGATCACTCTTTATATTGTTGTCTGCACATAAGTTCTTGTAATATGAATCAATCTCTTCTTCAAAAATATCTTCAACCTTATAATGGGTGAAAGTTCGCACATATTAGATCAATAGAACTCTTTCTAGAATGGATGAAAGTTCTCCCATCATGTCTGCTTTAGCTACCTTCATAGGTGGTGGCTTGTACTTAGAATTCACATACTCAACATTCTCAACCACAACTGGGTTTCAAGCTTTTTGGTCCATATCCTCTTTTCAAATACAAAACCTTTTGAACTAGGGTTTTGCGTCAAAGACTCGGTTGCACTAACACACCTAGGGAAACACCAAGAATACCTTGAATAGATTCAAATATTCTCAAAGTGGTATAGGATTACCTTCACAATTTCTTGTATCTTCTTGAGGACTTAGTTATCCAACTTTGCTCACACTTCTCTAGAAAATGTTAAGTAATAATGATAGACAATGTAGTCTATATATGGCTATAGTCTATATATGGCTATTTCTAGGTTTAGGGTTTCCAATGGTCTAAAAGTAGAAATTAATGCTCAACTGACTTACTTTATTGAATACCTAACTTTATTTTCCTTTTATCAAATAAATGTGAAACATAAACTCAATAGTATGCATCCAAATGCATCTAAGTATGCTCATATGGATCTCTACACATATACTATGAACCGATTAAGATTTGAATTTTAACTTGTAGTTCCTACTCATACCTCTTACCTGATTAGGTAGATTCAATTGCACCGAATCCAGAGGACAAGATTCCTTTAACTATTCTGAATGATGTTCCATTATCCATGGTATTTATTATCTATTTCTTATTCATCTGATCTCTCATTTCTTCTATATTCACTTTAGGTTTGTCAGATGATTCTTCCTCGGTAAATGCTTTATCTAAGTACCTACAGTCTTTAGCAAGGTGACCTAGCTTGTGACAATGTAAGTATGTTATTCCAGAACTTCTCTAAGATCTTATGTTGTTCCTTCCATGTAACAACATGCAATTTGTAGAAATGTGTCAATATCTTCCACAGATTAAACAAGATATCCTTGTTTTATAGTCTCATGCTATGGATGTACCCTCTTAGTTGTTTGGCATATTTTATCATTCTAGTACCCATTTTTAATTTCTCTTTTGTGGTCTACATTCTTCATATTTGTGACTGTACTTGTTGCAATTATTGCAGTAGCCATCAAAATTTGGATTTCTTATGTTATTCCTAGTCCTTTATCTGCATTCATGTGATCGGTGCCCATACTTGTTATAGTTATAGGTCAATGTCCATCAAACATGGGTGAATTTGGTTAGTTGCCTCTTTTTCTTCGACATATGTTTGTAGTATGTCTAGGGTTCCCCTAGTAGTGACAACTAGGTTTGTTTAACTTCAATGGGGTAGAAATTCCTTGATTGTCAACTTGAGTAGAGGAATCTCCTTTCTCGGTAGTGATCTTACTATTGAATCCAAGTCTAGTCTTATCTACCAGTTGTCTTCAACCTTTAAGTTGTACATCCAATGATCTCAGTGTTTCTTCATTTCTCTTTAGTATCTCATTTTCTTCTCTTTCATATTTTATCTCTTTGGTCAATCTATCAGCTTCACACTTTAGTGCTCTATTCTCAAATTGTTTTCTGGCTAACTATATATTAGCACTCACTAGATGATCAGTCATATTATATTGTACTTTCATCATCCTTATGAGTTCACTATCTTTCTAAGCTATTATTGTTTCAAAATTTCTTTTGTCTTCTTCATCTATTCTCAGTGCATTTTCAACTGCTCCCTTAGAGTCAAGTATCTCACTCATTCTCAGTGCTTGTGTTTCTTGATTTATCTTTGCCAAGTTTAGTTGTTTGGTGAGTTTCTTGTTCTTTTTGGTGACTTCCGCAATAGAAAAATGAAATTCACCATTCACACTACCTTAAGATGTTGTTTCAAGAGTATCAACATGCTCTTGTGTTGATTTTAGTTCACTGCATAACTACTTCCTCACTTTTAAGGACTTTTTCTAACTTGCTTTTGAAATCTTCAATAATTTCTTGTACACTCTCCATCTCGAACTCAAGACTATCAATCTTCTTATATTTCTTGTAACTTTCCATGGTCTTGATCTTACTATCAGGTGTTTAAACCTTTATCTCAATAGACTAGCTCTGAAACCAATTATTGGAGTAATCTTATGGAAAGGTAATTGCTGAAAGGGGAGGGGTGAATCAGTACTTTAAAAATTTTAACCACTATTGATTCCTTTTCACAGAACTAAATATCATTAATAAAAACATTCAAAAGCATAAAACATAAATTAGAAAACCATGGCACATAACACCATGATTTTTGATCACGCAGAATCCTTCGGTAGAGGAAAAAACCATGGTGGGGATGGAACTCATAATCCTTCACTTCTTCAGAACAAAGGTTTCTCTATTAGAGCAATAATGTAAGCTACTTATAATAGCTTACCTTGTTAGGAGTATTATAAATGGTCAAGATTAAAAAAAGACTTGTTCAGTCTACCTGGTTAAAGGATTTTACAATCTCTCATCTAAGGTATGTACCTGGTTAGAGAATTTATAAAATAAGACTTGTTAGGGACTACCCACTGGATAGAATTTCTAATGTCCTAACTATTACAAGTACTTATTAAAAAAAATTCTAAAAGTATGCATCAACAATAATGTTGTTTAGACTCTTTATGCTCTGCAAGTGCATCACATATTTCTACACTCGGTAATTTATATATCCTGCACCCTATATCTTCTTCATTTTGTCTTTAGCTCTATTTTCATAATGCCTTCTCTCTCTGTACTATTTTCCCTCTTCTGTATCTCTGTATATTATTCAACATCCTTCTTCTATCTTCATTTTTTTTTCATTTTTATATAATCTTAAGGTTGTTAACCTATTTAGATCCTTCTCCTTCTGCATTGGAGGTGAGGTGATGCAAGGTTGGTTTCATTCTGAATGCATTTATTATTCTTGAATATCATTGGTTTTCCCTTGTGATCATGTGAAATCATATTGGTGCAATCCCAATTTTCAACCTAACTTCTATCTTGAATACCATGAAAGTTTTCCTGCTTGGTGTCCATGTTCAGTGTATTCAAATTTGAATTGTTATGTCAGCTCTGGTGTGTTTGGTGATGTTCTTTGATCTTGTTTAGTGACATAACCATCTACTTGGTAAATAACTCATCTTGGTGGCTAACTCTCCTCTATATCTCAATAACTAACTTTGCTCTATGTCTCGGTAACTAACTCTGCTCGGTATCTATTCTGTACTTTAGTAGGTAACTTTCTACTATTTGGTGCTTGGTGTCATTGATATTCTTCTTTATCAATTGTCTACCTTAGTGTATTCATTATTTACAAATTGTCTTTATTGACTATTATTACTTTGACAAAACTAATGACAAAAAAATAACTCATAGGAGTATCATGAACAACATATGTTAGCTTTACCATATTTTAATAAAGTATTTCAAGTGGACTGTGATGCAAGAGGAAATGCAATTGGAGTAGTGTTACCTCAAGAAGAAAGACTGATTGCTTAGTTCAGTGAAAAGTCTAATGATTCTAAGAGAAAATATTCAATTTATGAACAAGATTTTTATGCCATAGCTCGAGCTTTGAAGAAGTGGAGACATTATTTTTTTCCTAAGGAATTTTTTTTACTATATTGATCATCAAGCATTGCAATATTTTAATAGTTAGAGTAAGATGAAACAAAGGCATATGATATGGGTTGAATTTTTGTAGATTTATACATTTGTATTGAAACATAGGAGTGTAAATCAAATAAAATTGTTGATGCTTTGAGTGGAAGATGAATTTTGGTGACAGAGATGAGACTTGAAGTGCTAGGATTTGATGAATTGAAGATATTCTATGAGGAAGGGCCTGATTTTGCAAAAAACCCAGAAATCTTGCAGAGAACCTATTATAGAAGACCAGTGAAAATGGTTGGATTATTTCATTCAAGAAGGTATGTTATTCAGAGTAATTCAACTATGTATATCTAGGAGTTCAATGATACATAACTTTGTTAAGGAGACACATTGTGGAGGATTAGCTGGAAATTATCGGAAATAATAAGATAGTGGCTTTGATGAGTGAAAGATTTTTTTTGCCTCGGATTCATAAGGATGTAAGGAAATTTCTGGAAGGATATGGAATTTGTGAAGTTTAAAAGGAAGTAGTCAGAATAATGGATTGTATAGACCTTTGAAAATACCAACTAAACCTTGGGAAGATATTAGAATGGATTTTGTACTTGGATTGCCAAAGACACAAAGAGGTAATAATTTTATATTTGTGATCATAGATAGATTTTCAAATATGGTTCATTTCATACCTTGTAAGAAGATAACAAATGCAGTACATGTAGCTAATTTGTTTTTCAGAGAAATTTTGAGATTGCATAGATTGCCTAAGAGTATAGTTTCAGATAGAGATAGTAAGTTTGTTGATTATTTCTGGAAGAAGCTTTGGAAGAAGTTGAATACTGAGTTGAATTTTATTTCTACATTCTATCCATAGACTAATGGAAAAAAATAGGTTGTGAATAGACGTTTGGGTAATTTACTAATATTTTTGGTAGGAGAAAAGATAGGGAATTGGGACTTAGTTCTTTCACAAGCAAAATTTGCATATAATAGTTCAATGAATAAGAGTATAGGAAAGACACCATTTGAGATTGTTACTGGTTTCAATCCCAAGGGAGTATGAAAATTGAGGGAGGGATATTATTCATAAGAACAAGAGGAGTGTTGAAGTAGAAGAATTTTTGAAACATGTGAATGAATTACATGTTTAGATAAAACAATATTTGGCGGATGTGAAATAGAAGTATAAGGAGAGAGAGAATATGAAAAGGATACATAAGGAATTTTTAGTAGGAGATGAAGTGATATTTTATTTTAAAGATGATTAGATTTCCAGTTGGAACATATAACAAGTTGAAGATGAGGTAGTTTGGACCATGTTAAATCTTGAAGAGATTTGATTTAGGAAATACATATGAAGTGCAGTTACTAGAGGACATGGATATATCACCTATATTCAATGTTGCATACTTGAATGAGTATCATGAATCATATTTTTGTGTGAAGGATGGATTATAAGTTGAACATAAATATCCTAATAAGATGGATGAGATAGACGAGATTTGCGATTCTTCTTAGATTTCTCAGGCTAAGGTTGACTGTCTTGGTTATCCTTTAGCCCCATGAAAGTGAGAGGCTCACTTTTCAAATAACCCCAGGTGGTTAATGACAGAGCATCTTGGGATCTTAGTAGTCTTGCATTAACCAAAAATATTTAGTTTACATTTTAACTGTTTGATCAATCTCTGAGTTTCTTTATGTGCTCATTCAGTTTGAATATTTTAAAGTTGTGATCCTTAAAGCAATTTCATGACATCATGATGAACCTTCTAGGTTTGTTCTTCATTTAGTTACTTCACGCATGAGATTTTGCAAATTCTTGGTAGGACTATATTGTTCTTCATGTTTTCTGGCCAGTTTGTGTTTTCCAATATTGCAAAGGATTTCCCGATCAACAAACATTAACAAATCATTTCTTGATCATATTATGTTTGTGGCTGACCTTCTTGAGGGATCATGATTCTTATTTCTTTTATTGGAAGTAGATCCTGGTGATCTGGGTCCTGACCTAAATTTTGTAATACATTTTCATGTTCTTGGGAAATGTATACTTTCTAGGCTGACCTATTGTGTCCAAAGGCTTTATAAGCTTATGGATTTTTTTCTTAATGGTAGAAGTTTATAACTAGAAAGGGTATCTCTCATAAGGTTATCTTGTTGTATCTTGAAGCAAGGATATTGTAAGGAATTATTACTCTAATCAGGGCTTAATGTGTGGCATGTATGACTGAATATTGCAGATCCATTATATATTATTTTTATAATAATAAAGAAGATTGATCTTGCATATCTCTTTTTTATTACTTGTTATTTTTGTTGTGTGACTCATGGTGCAATTATTTGAAAACTCTCTTTGAGTTACCTCCATTCTTGGTTGCACCAAGTCGTATTAGAGTGAGTTTATGATTATATTGAACTAGATCATGGTTCCTAAGCTTGTGAATTCCTAGATTGATTTTCTATGGGGTGGCAAGGAGAGTATTTGACCCGCAGTTATAGAGGATTCATGTAAGATGGCTCAAAGAGGAAATTATAGAGGTGGAAGGAAAGATGCATATCTGACTTTGTTGAATATGTTGAGACAGATTATTGCTAGATTAGATGTTAAAATGGCATAGCGAAGAGGTTGACATATGTGTGTGTGTGTGTGTGTGTGTGTGTGTGTGTGTGTGTGTGTGTGTGTGTGTGGGTATGCATATGCGTATGCGTATGCGTATGTGTATGTGTATGTGTATGTGTATGTGTATGTGTATGTGTATGTGTATGTGTATGTGTATGTGTATGTGTATGTGTATGTGTATGTGTATATATGCATATGTTTATGTGTATATGTATATATACATACACACATATGCATATTGTATAATTAAAAAAAGTGGGTAAAAGGGGGATCAATCCTATCTACTATTTTTCATTAGGAAGGAGGATGACCCACTAGGCTGGAATGGGATCAAGTGCTTAAAGTGTATCTCTAATATTTCACCAATATGAAAGGTTGATTAGGGGGTATGATCGAATGATACAAGGTACAAGAAAAAATAGAAAAAAATGATAAGTTACAGAATATACAATCTGATAGGAAATGGAATTCTCTGTACGGTAACCATACATAGGGTCTAGAGGTTGTCATTTCTCTATAAAATTAATTTGAATAAATTTTGGGGTGAAGGGGTTGCTTGGGGCATCGTCATTCTGGGAAGAGGTCACCTTGGTCATACTATTCATTGCACTTTTTGGTGATTCAAATTGAAGATTATCCCTGACGTTATGTACTTCCCAGATCCAATTTGGTGCGAGCACCATCTCTTCCTACACACAAAAAGAAATAAATTTATTGTGTAGAGAGGATTTTTCCTCATTCAAACCCTGGTTGAGGAATTAACCTTTGAAATGGATTAAAATATATTTGAAAGAAAATTATGGTGATATGAAGCTAGATAAATTATCTTATAAGTTGATGGTGCAATGTTTATTTGGACGTAATCACAAGTGTTAATGCAATAGGTTCAGCTCCACAAAAACCCAAAATGAAATCATGAAAGATATGCCTTGCATAATCATTTTTGTATTTTTCCATAATGCTTGATGATTAACAAGAAGAATATTTTAAAGGTTTGAAGACTTGGATGCTTGAACTGATATTATTTCAAGCATCCAAGTCTTGAAGATATATATGTACATATACATATATATGTATGTACAAACACAAATATGTGTGTATGTATTAACGCACACACACACACACAAAAATGTATATACAGATACATATCCATATACATATACATATACATATACATATACATATACATGTGTGTGTGTGTGTGTGCGTACACACATAAATGTATTTAGTGTACAATCTAGCTTCTAGTTTCATATTTATGAAAAGAAAAAAAAAGTTAAAAAATATCAACTCCAAAGTGGAGTTACTTACACGAATGTAGATTTAGCAGTGACTAATTTAGTATTAAGTGGAAATTAATTGAAATAAGATGAATTGAGTTGGCAATAAACCCTTTTTGAATGGTGAGGAAAGGGGATATTGTACAGATTGAATCAAAGAGAAAGGATGTGATAGAAAAAGAGAAGGGGAAGAGGTTCAAAGGAATTCGTTGATGAAGGAAGAGATTTTAAATTTTTAACATTTTTCTAAACTATTGTATGTATAATACCTTAGTCCATTTTCTTAAATTTATATTTAGTGTATTTTAACAACATTTATTTTGGAAAAACAACATAAATAAATTCTATTACATTGTGTTGATGATGCAATCAAGAGTATTTGTGATAAATGAGGTTTATTCAAAATATATTAGAACCCTTCTATTGAAAGGTGAAAGTATTGAATGGATTAATCATTCAACCATTTAGGAAAAAGTTTCTAAATTCTATCACTAGTATAGGCTCTCTCAATGTAATATTTCTTGAAGTATTAGTTTAAATATCCATAAGGGTGTTCCCACAACAGTGTATCCCACTTTCTTGCCAACTTTGACACTGAGATGAACATTCCAAAAAAAAATCACATTTGGACACCTATTGGTGAAAAACCATTAGGAATTAGAAGATGGTATAAACTAGTGCTTTTTAGCATTTTGTGTGTATATATATATATAATTAGAATTGATTTGTATCCATTTTTATATATCCTTCAAAAAGTAGTTTCTAGAAATAAACAACCTTATTATAGAGTGACATTCATTTAGTTGAGCATAACTTTTTTTCTATAAAAGATAAAAATGTAATTTTTTTTAATTTAGGTTCGTAACACCAATATCTAGTGTATCCAATTAGTTTTATTTGATTTGGTTGAATATTTAATATTTTAAGTGAAATTAACTATAATTTAGACACAAGTTCATTTAGTCCTAACTTATCCTTTATGTATTGAAATTATTATTTTTTTTTTAGAAAGAGGGCATCAATAGCTACTACCTAGATATTTTTCATTTTTTTTAAAACTTAGTTTACTATTTTTTCATAAGAATAGAGCACAGAAGTTGATATATGGTGAAAAAACTATTAAAACTTAGTTTACTATTTTTTCATAAGAATAGAGCACAGAAGTTGATATATGGTGAAAAAACTATGTTTGACATAACAAAATAAATATATATTAAAACCATAATCATAGAAAAGCTAATTTTAGGTAGCACCAACTTACACATTGGAAATCCCAAATCAATTCATTTGATCTCCCAAAAGCTAATGCCAAACTGATTTCTTGTCAGCATATTGATAGGTGCGGTAGAGATTCCATTATGGGTATGATTGAAGAGTAGAGGGGTTCTATAAAAGAGAGTTTGATCTAAGAGGATTTTATATAATCCTCTTTAATTAATTCCTTCAAATGATACCTCTCAAGGCTTAAACCATTATATTTTCTTAAAAATATTTGATTTCAGAAAAAACTGTTGGAGATTTGATTCTGAATAGTTGATTGTTTGTATGTTTGTCATTGATGACAACATATAATACATAGTATTACTTCTGTATGTAATTATCCATATGATGACATGAAGACCAGCATGGATAGATACATGTTGTTGACATGTTACTATGCTATCTTCATACACGCAGACCCAGATATGAAGTTTTATTAAAGATATGTAATTTTGTTATTGACGGTTACAGTTCTGGAGGAATAACGGTTTAAGGCCGACGTATGTAACATGTTGATCGAGTTGCACCTATCTTTAGGCTATGCATGTGTATATTTATGATGAGTTATGAGTTTTTTATATTAATCTAAATGCGCCAAATGTGTTTCAATAAGATTGCAAAGTTATGGTTAAATTGATGAAGCCGACTTAGTGAAGTGACACATCTATTCAGTTAGTACTTGTGCAGTTGTAATTATGCTTGCGTGCTTAGTAGAGCCGACAAGGATGTTAAGAATAGTTGTCCTACAGGTCCCATGATCTCATACTTGGTGTATGTACTTATAGAAGGTCATTTGTGATAAGAAGAGTTGTGAAAGACAGAGATTAGAAAAGAAGAGCAGAGTGTTAAAGCAACAGAGCTATATTTATCATATGTTGATAATATAGATATTGAAGTTGAAGCTTTCAGAATACAGATAAGATTGTTGTAGTTCTTTACAAGAGGTTAAATCATTGGCACACAAAAGGAACTGATCAGACAAGCAGTGTCACAAACAACAGTTCACCTTGTTGATATAGTGTGTATCAAATAACTAGAAGGTTGTAGCCTTCACCATTTGGATAGTGAGTCCACCACCCCTAATAGGGTTATTGTAAAAGACTCCTAATAGGGTCCAACCCTTAACCAGGTCACTATACTACTGCATTGTAATGTACAACTCCTAACAGGGTTGGAAGATCTTTTAACAAGGATCACTATAAACAATATAGTTCTTTGTGGGTACTAATTCCCACCGGGGTTTTTACCATTTGGTTGCTCCGTAACCAAATTAATGTGTTGTGCAATGTGTTATCTGTATGTGCATTTACTTTGTATCAATCTAGATTAAAAGGTTTAAGATAAATATTTAAAGTTGCTGATAACTGATTCACCTCCCCCTCTCAGTTATCCCTGAAGTATTCTAACAATTGGTATCAAAGCCAAGTGCCTTGGAGAGAAATCCTAACAGCTTAAGGTAGATCAGATGGCATACTTTAGAAAAGAGATCCCTAAGTTCGATGGAGAGAACTATCTGGATCGGAAGAACAAAATGATAACACATCTACAGTGCATTGGATTTGAGATCTTTGAGATTGCTACACAAGAAGTTGTAATTCCATCTCTGAAAGACCTTGCAAAGGATGATGCTACTAGAAGATAGAAGGA
>MU213105.1:180512-195255 GCA_018584345.1 Thuja plicata | reverse complement strand
GAACAACAAATTACAGAGGAAGAAATCACACCTAAGGTTCCTAAATTTACATCCAGATACCACTCTAAAAATGATATCATTGGAGATCAGAGCAGCAGTGTTTTGACCAAATCAAAAGCAAAGAATCTAACAGTGGATGAAGAGGTATGTTTACTCTCATAGATTGAACCATTAAGTGTTGAAGATGCTTGTAATGATTCAGATTGGAAAAATGCAATGAAAGAAAAACTAGATCAGATAATCAAGAATGAAACATGGGAATTGGTTCCTAGACCAAGTGATAAAAATATAATTGGAACAAAGTGGATTTTCAAAAACAAAATGAATGAAGAAGGTACAGTAATAAGAAACAAAGCAAGATTAGTATGTAAAGGATATGCATAGAGACAAGAAATAGGCTACACTGATACATTTGCCCCTGTGAGAAGACTAGAAGCCATAAAATTGTTTTTGGCATATGCAACACTAAAAGACTTTAAAGTTTATCAAATGGATGTCAAATTAGCCTTTTTGAATGGTGACTTAAAAGAAGAAGTCTACATAGAACAGCCTGAAGGATTTAACCTTTCAGATAGACCAAACATGGTATGCAGACTAAAGAAAGCACTTTATGGACTTAAATAGGCCCTAAGAGCATGGTATGAGAGACTAGATGGTTATCTCACCAAGATTGGATTCAAGAAAGGAGTAGCAGATTGCAACTTGTTCATAACAGAAACACCTGATGGATTACTATTAGTTGCCATATTTGTTGATGACATTATCTTTGGAGGTAATGACAAGCTTAGTATAACATTTGCAAAAGAAATGCAAAATGAATTTGAAATGAGTATGATTGGTCCTATAAAATACTTTTTGGGATTAAATGTAAAATAGACAGATAAAGGAATATTCATTAATCTGTCAAAATATGTAAAAGAAATATTGAAAACCTTCAAGATGGAGGATTGCAAGCTAGTATGCACTCCTATGATCATAGGAAGTAAACTTTCAAAAGATGATGACTCCACAGCAGTTGATAAAACAATGTATAAATCTATGATTGGAAAACTTATTTATCTAACTCAGTCAAGACTTGACATATCTAATGTAGTTGGCATTGTTTGAAGATTTGCAGCTAAACCCAAGCATAATCACTTAATGGCAATCAAGAGGATATTTAGATATCTTAAGGACACTATAGACTATGGTTTATGGTATCCTAAATCAGAGAATACACAACTTCATGTTTATACTGATGCAGATTGGGTAGGTTGTATTGATGACAGGAAGAGCACTTTAGGAGGAGTAGTATTTCTTGGAGAAAGATTGGTATCTTGGACAAGCAAGAAGAAAAACTGTATTTCTCAATCAACGGTAGAGGCAGAATATGTTGTAGCAGCACTAAATTGTACAATAATTGTTTGGATCAAGCAGATGGTTAAAGAATTTGGTATTCAGGTTGACTATCCTATTGTTATTCACTGTGACAAGTGACAACACCAGTACTATTAACATGTCTAAGAACCCTATGATGCACGCAAAGACAAAACACATATAGATCAAGTATCATTTTCTGAGAGAAAAAGTTGCAGACAAGGAAGTGACATTAGATTATGTAAGCACAAAAGATTAGTTAGCAGAAATTTTAATGAAACCTTTAGCAAAGGATACTTTTGAGTATCTAAGGGAGAAGTTGGGATTCATTACCTCTCCTAAGTCTAAGTAGAGAAAGCAGCAAGTACATCAGTCCTGTGTGACTGATGAATGGTTGACTACTCTACTTCTGGAGTAGTACCTGTGCAGAATGGTTTATGGCACCCTTTTCCATTGATGTCAATGGGGGAGTATGTACTAAAAAAAAGGAACACAAACAAAGAGCTAAAACAAGGAACACATACAAGGATCTTATACTCTGGGGGAGTATACACAGTCTAAGTAACTGCAGCGGTGTAGATGAATCTTTGATGAGGATATTGAGAATATTGTAAAAGAAAGAAGACACCATGAACATAAGTTGTTTTTATCATATGTTTCCATCAATGCCAAAGGGGGAGATTGTTGGAGATTTGATTCTGAACAATTGATTGATTGTATGTTTGTCATTGATGACAACATATAATACATAGTAGTACTTCTGTATGTACTTATCCATATGATGACATGAAGACCAATGTGGATAGATACATGTTGTTGACATGTTTACTATGCTATGTTCATACAAGCAGACCCAGATATGAAGTTTCAGTTAAGATATGTAATTCTGTTATTGACGGTTACAGTTCTGGAGGAATAACGGTTTAAGGCCGACGTATGTAACGTGTTGATCAATTTGTGCCTATCTTTAGGATATGCGTGTGTATATTCATGATGATTTATGAGTTTTTTATATTAATCTAAATGCACCAAACATGTTTCAAGAATATTGCTAAGTTATGGTTAAATTGATGAAGTCGACCTAGTGAAGCGATGCATCTATTCGATTAGTACTTGTGTGGTTGTAATTATGCTTTCACGCTTAGTAGAGCCAAGAAGGATGTTAAGAAGAGTTTTCCTACAGGTCCCATGATCTCATACTTGGTGTATGTACCTATAGAAGGTAATTTGTGATAAGAAGAGTTGCGAAAGCTAGAGATTAGAAAAGTAGAGCATAGTGTTAAAATAGCAGAGCTATATTTATCATATGTTGATAATATAGATATTGAAGTTGAAGCTTTCAGAATACAGATAATATTTTTTTAGTGCTTTACAAGAGGTTAAATCATCGGCACACAAAAGGAACTGATCAGACAAGCAGTGTCACAACCAACAGTTCACCTTGTTGATACAGTGTGTATCAAATAACAAGAAGGTTGTAGCCTTCACCAGTTGGACAGTGAGTCCTTGGATAGTGAGTCTACCACCCCTAACAGGATTATTGTACAAGACTCCTAACAAGGTCCGACCCTTAACCAGGTCACTATACTACTGCATTGTAATGTACAACTCCTAACAGGGTTGGAAGATCTTTTAACAAAGATCACTATAAACATTATAGTTCTTTGTGGGTACTAATTCCCACCGGGGTTTTTACCATTTGGTTCCCCATAACCAAATTTATGTCCTATGCAATGTGTTATCTGTATGTGCATTTACTTTGTATCAATCTGGATTAATAAGTTTAAGATAAAGATTTAAAGTTGCTGATAACTGATTCATCCCCCCACCTCTCAGTTATCCCTAAAGTATTCAAAGAAAAACAAGGATGTGCAAAAAAGTGGGACACATTTTTGTCGGACCACCCATAAGATTTTTTTTCATCGGGCTTTACCCTATTAAAGGAGTATATAGTTTCAAAAGATATCCTTTTGACTAGATAGCTTTCCAATGAGAGCACTATTCAAATATTATGTAATACACATGATTATTTTCATAGCATTTTCTAAATTGATAAATTTAGGTAACCCTATATTTAAATATAGATATTTAATCTTATAAATTTTTCATTAGATTAAGTAAATTACGTCAAATCTTCTCCACTTTACTTAATGTTAACATCAATCTATCATATATTTAAGCTTATTTCTTAATATTTAAATTATCATTCATTTAATGAAGTGGTTTAACTTGATGTTTATGGTTCAATCACACAAAGCTATGAATAATCTCCAAGCACACCACCTAGAAATGAATGAGATCATGTAAATAATCTACTCAACAACCTAAGAATATTGTACTGATAGACAAAACAATATTGTGCAAATGAATGAATGAATCCTTATTAAAATGAAGAATTAAAGCAAAGGATAAAACTTAAATCAAGATTAAATTAATTATTTTCAAGCGTCATATGATTATAATGAATGAGAAAAATTAAGCTCTTATTTGCTTAATTTAATAAAAGGAAAAAGTGCCTAAGTTTATTTAAAGTGAATTAAATAATTAAATGACCTAATAAATAAAATAATTCTAGATAATTTCCAGATTGCTTCAACACCCCCTTAAGATTGACTTAGGGAGAAGCTAAAAATTTATTTAAAAGTAAAATATTTAAGCATAAATGGGTTTCAACAACAAGGTATGATTAGGTACACATGTACAAATTAATGCAACTCTCACAAATAGAAAAAAAAAACAAAAAAAAATAGTAAAAACATAATGGGATAAAAATCATCTTTGAAAGAAAGAAAAAGATGTACAAAGGAATGCATGTGAAAAGAATTCAATACTTAAGATGTCCTCCTAAGTTCAGAATAGGTCCCATAAGCATGTATATATTTTCCCTAATAGGGGAGAAAGGAAGAGGTTATTTGTCCCCCTAAAAGAGAAAAGATTCAATACCAAAGATGAAGTCTAAACGACAAATATCAATTATATTCAAGAGGAACAAACCATGTTCCTTTCCTTACGAGTAAAAGAATCAAATGGAAAAGACAAAAGAAACTCCATAAAATAAGATGAGAAGAAAGGCATGGTGATGTGTGCCATTATAGATAGCTCAAAATTTCACTTGTATTTAAATCAACATACTTCAAATAAGATAAAGAAAATCTAAATAATGTAAAGATGCATGATGAACAACCTCAAAAGGAGCAAAACATTGGATGATAGGTATGTTGATACTATGGAAATAAAAAAATAAGAGGGGTAGGGGGTGAATTAGTTGTTCCTAGACTCTCTAAATTCAAACGATTAAAATTGTGAACCCTTAAATATGATTTGATTAAATGAAATAAAGAACATGCAAGTACACACAATAAGAAAATAATTTATTAGAAGTATAACTGATTACAATGTATATGGGGAATGCACTTGCATTCAAGATCACTTCTTAGAGCTCACTACTCAAATTAAAAGCCTTGGGCTACAACCCTGATTAAGGATCACTTCCTTATAGATTTGATCACTACAATGATCGATCATACTCCAATTTGATAGGATTTTCAGAACTATTGAGAATGACAACCCCAATGTTTGATTACAGTTCCTTATAAGAACACTTTGCAGATCTCTGTTGAACCTCTTATTGAAAACACTTCTAATTTCACTAAATTAAGCTCTCCCTCTACTATCCACCTCTAACATCCACACCCACAATCTACAACTTGAATTTTCCCTAATCATTCATTTTATACCCAGAACTAGGTTGGCAAAACCTAATTCATGATCTCTCTAGTTTACAGGCCATATCTGTTGATGAATTCATATATGATTTCTTAATCTTTCCCAAATACTATAACCACCTCCTTGAGACCACAAATCTCATAGATATCACATTTTTTACTTGCGCATCATGATTCATAAACTAGGTTGGCCAAGAATAAGTGTTACAAATGAAAATAATAAGATTGACCAAAAATTCAACCAATTGGGTCCTTATGATCAATGAGGATTGCCAAATCATCAGGCACATACCTTGAGAAAATCATACAACATCATGAAAAATACTCATCAATTCAAATATGTTACAATGATTGGATTTTCCAACTCTTTTTAACCATGCCCTAAAGAACATTGTCATCGAGCGACTAAGACAATAAGATTATGCCTTGCGGAGCTCTAAAGGACAAAGCCTTTGAGTTGAATCTACCTGAGTATGTACCAAACACAATCCTAAATTTGATCCATAAAATTCTTACTCTTTTGAGCACACATGACTATTTTTTGGCTTTTAGTTAACAATGTCTACCACCTTTTCTATCAGTCAACTTTTGTAACCTGTTTACATGTGCAAATCTTCATGAAACATTACAAAACTATGGGTGAACATGGTAAAGACCTTAAAAATCATTCCACTATATGCACAAATCCATATCAAGCATGTTCTCTTCTTAGTAGACCCTTTGACATTGTACTCCACTTGCTAACCTATAACAATTACGTTAGCAACAACCAATATATTCTTCTCATCAATTCGTCTTCTATGTTGACACCAGTGCCAACACATTCATCTTCCAAATTTTCCATTATGCAAAAAATCTTCCCCTTTGGAATTGATGGCAACATGTGATGCAAAAAATAAGTAATACAGGGTAAAAGCACAATAATCTGTCACCCCTAAGTACAATCATAAATCAATAGTTTTACTCCAAGAAAGATAATCAAGAATACTACTAGAAATATATTGTTAGTAATAACTAAGAGGAAGGAGGAATCAATAGCCTAAAAAACATTCCACTAATAAACCCAAAAAGTTAGTACCACAATATTAATCCTCTATTTATCTTCATTCCTATAAGATGAATGCCTTCAATTACAATTTCCAAGTTACCACTACTCGAAATGCTTTGTTAAACCTTATATTGTATGTTTACCGAATAGCAGTCTGTTAATTTACCGAAAGATAGTAAATTATCTAGAGTATACCGATCAATCTAGTTAAGCTATGTGTATGGAAAATAATAAATTAATGAATCATAAACACATTGACACATGAATTTTTAACGTGGAAACCCTATTAAGGGAAAAACCACTTGGGACCGGTAGCCCAAAATTTTCACTCTTTTGTAGTGAGATCGGTGAAGAGCCAACCCTATTAAAGGTTACAAACACACTGTTAGGTGTGACCTTGTTAGAGGATTTAAAATTTTAGTCTGTCACTTGATATCAGGCATCTCTATACTACCTTCCTTAATCAAACACTCACTTGGCCTGTCAATAGGTATTTGGCATCTCATGTTATCTTCATGATCAAACTTTTTGATACTCCTTGGGATGTATCTCAATATAGAAAGGATCTTTAAATCCCACTCGGTTAAGAATCAATGGTTAAACTAAAATAATATGATTTGTTCACATATACAACTTATACCTGTACATTTTTAGATCTATTGTAATCTCATAAAACTAATCTGATCAATATATCTCTTTTAATACCTTTACTCCACTTTAGTTATGCTTAATGATGTTCTCTATTTCTCGGTGTCTGCATAAAACTTTAGCTCTTTCCTCAGCTTGATTGATTAGGACTGTATGAAGTTTCTCTTCATCATTTTCTCTTCAACATCCTATTTTCATTAATTCACGCACTCAATTCGTAATGAATTAAGTTGTCTCTTTATAGACATGATATCATCATTGTTAGGTTCTTGATTTTATTGATCTTGGCATGATCCACAATCTTAACCAATTAGATTTAAAGAAAAACTCATGTTTTATCTCATAGAGATCTTCTTGCCAACTGGACAAAACACCTTTACATCCTTTACTTATCTCTAGCTTTATCTTGTTGATGAAAACACATATAACTATCAGTTAAGTCCATATTTAGCTCTGCCAGCTAGATATTTTGTCATTATTAAACTCAAGTTAATTTTGGTTTTTTAACTCTTTGATAGATTTGGTGAACACTCCAGTTCTCCTCGGGCTTCTCCATCGGTTTACACTATGTTTTTGTCCATCAGTTATGCTTGTGATTCTGCTCATTGGTAATGCTCGTCAGTGTTCTTGCTTGGGCATCACTATGACTTGACTTTTGGTGATCTTTTTCCTTCAGGTTCCACTAGCCATCAGTGTTTGAAGTCACTTTGTGAATGCTTGTCTGTTATGCATTACTGATAGCATAATATTTTTCTCTTTGATTCTCTAAAATCTTTGACACTTTGGTTATTATTGATTAAATTATATCAATTTGACATTAATGACAATACAATCCATTAACTGATTTAATGTCTTGCATTATCATTCCGCATTTCGGTGATCAACTTAACATCTTCAAACATTCAATCAGTTACATGTCATCATATATTTCTTTATGTTTCAGAGTCTCTCTAATAGCACTTCTTCTTCTCCCCCTTGGAATTTTCTTGACTTGGTTCCAATAATATTACTATTCTCTTCACCATCTTCTAGCCTTGGATGTGTACTCTTCTTTTCAGCTGAATGCTAATCTTTTGGTACAACAATATGTACTCCTTTTTCACATGCTCTTCTCCCCCTTTGATATAAATGAAAAAAAATTATTAACTATTCTCATGAAATTATGCTTTTCAAGTTAACTTTATCTTCCTTTTCCTTTTCATCTTCTAGAACTTCATATTTCTTTCTTTGCACATGTTAGCACTTGTAAAAGTTTTGCTAGGTTTCATGTCTTCTTTCCTGTTTTGGCCATTTGTCTAGGTCTCTGGTCTAAATATCCTAAGTCTTTGTGAAAAAAACCCTTGAAATATATTGCAAACCCTAGATACACATGACATGTTATAATTGTGCATTACTTTTTGAAGCCACTTAAATTATTTTGAGTCATGTGCATTTATTGCTCTACCTTTATCTCACAATCTCCTAACCAGGAATGAATATTCCTTTTCTTTCAGTGACTTAGCCTGACTCTTTATCTCCTAATCTCGCAATGAAATTGAATATGCTCTTTTCTCTTGGAGATTACATGCAGGCTGTAGATATTTTCCTAATTGTGTAGTTCACAGCTAGGTAGCGAGATAAAATCCAAGTCAGCTATTTTTGTGGGAGATTCAACGTGGGTATTTGATCTTGTTAAGTAATTGCATTCGTTGTGTGGTCTATGCCAAGTCTCAAAATAAACTCCGAGGTTAAGAAATATTGTCATGACTTAGAGATCACACAGTCACATAATCTCTAGATGAACTCAGGGTTAAGTTAAGCCTCATTAAGTTATTCAGTGACTTTGAATCCAATTTTTTTACCCAAGTTAAGGTTAACTGTCCAGGGTTATAAATTTCCTTTAGTCGCCTTATCTCTATATTTATGCTTGACTCAAGAAAATTTAAGGTGGGACAGACAAGCTTAAGTTAGGACCATTGATTGAATCAAGATCTTGTGGCTGGCGTGTGATCTCACAATTAAATAGTCAAGTACAAATATATGTAGAGATTAAGCACAAGTCATTCATGGATATTTGATCAAAGAGCTTGCACATGATCTTGTGATCTAACCCAAGTTAGGGAAAGTATCTCGCAACTTGGAGATTTCTTTAGTCACACAATCTCATAATGTTCCCATGGTTTGCTAGATCAGGTTGAGTTATTCAGTGATGTCTCTTTGTCGAGATTTGACTCGAATTAAATTTAATTTGCCGAGGTTATGGTTTTTTCTTTAGTCGTGCAATCTCGAGACAAGATCCTGGGTAAAGTTAAGCCAATATTGGGTCAAGTTAAGCCAAGATGGATTATCAAAGATCAAATTTGAACCATCCATGTAATGTTGATCTTAAGGCTAACGCATGATCTTAGAAAGAAATGAGCAAGTACAAAAGTATTTAGAGACTAGGCGAGGATCATATATCACAATCTGATCATTTTGTGTGTGTGTAATCTCAAAGCAAACTCAGGGTAAAGTAAAACATTTAGTGTCTTCACGTGATCTCCAAATGGCTTATGGTTAGTTTCAAGGCTAAGTTAGGTTTCTACATATTTGACATTATGCTTCCATGTATTTCCAAGGATAGATGAATATGAGGGCTTGCGCTAGATCTTTGAATAAAGTCTAAGGTTAAGAAAAGTTCTCACGACTTGGAAATTCTCTTGTCACGCAATCTCATAATGAACTAAGGTTGTAATAAAGTCAAGTAAATTTGAAAGTAGGCCAGCCAAGATCAAATATGAATTGCGGATATAGTGCTGATCTGTGGATAGCGTGTAATCTCATAATATTTTGGTAATTTCATGTAAAGTCTCAATATTCAGTACTAACCGTGGATTGAATCAAGATCTTGTGGCATGTCCTTAATCTTAGAATGTGATCAAAGTTAAAGGATCTATTCAGCAACTTGGAGGTAGCATTGTCGTTGAATCTCCAGATATAACTTGGGTTAAGACAAGTCTGGTTAGGTTCTATTTAGCTATTTAGAGGTAAGAATGATAATGAATGATAAGTTAAGGTGTAGGTTAAAGTTACAGAGTATAGAGGCAGGTTTGATCAGATGGTAGGCATGATGGCTCAAAGACAAAGATTAAGGTTTTTAATGTTCAAGGCATCACGTTGTTGTGCCACATATCTAACGTGGGTCCTTTCCTGCATAAAGGGTAAAGTAAAGTTTAGGAAAGTTCAAAAAGATCCTATGGTATGCGTGAAGCCTTAAAAGAAAATTGATTGATATCTAATGATCAAGGAATTGCGTCAAGCTGCCACCTATCCAAGGAGGTCGTTGGAGATCCTAGGTAACCTGAAAAGAGATCTACGATTGAATGTTAAAAGAGATAAAATTCTTGATCTTGATTGTTAATACTATAGCTCGCGTCTTCTGTGACCATTTAACCCCTTTTTAGATATTTAAATCTTCATCTTAGGATTTTTAAGCGGTGGATCATGTCTTATTACAGAGTATTAATTAACATAATTTTATCTTTGTGGTATTTCTTGTACACTTGTTGGAAGCTAAGAGAATGAAAGTTGGGTGGCCTTGAATGCAATTGAACAAATAATTTTGTTTTAGGGCCCTGGACAATTTATTAATCAAGTTTTATCCCTGTCTCTTCTCTTTCCCTTTAATGACTGGTCTTTTCTAGAATTTTAGAGGCCAAGAATAGATTTTATTCTTGAAAGGCTGAGCTTTTTGATACTTTGTAGATCTTAAGATCCAAGACTTTACCGTGGTATTAAATATAGATAAGACATTCCATTCCTATTCCTTCTGCAAGGTTTGTTCTCCAAGGATGAATGTCGGCTAAATCAAATCAGATTATACAAGAATATTTTAAGTCTGAACCCAACTTATTGTTGACATAATTGTTTATTATTGAAATACATTATTTATTTTTTTCAAGTATTATATTAAGTTTTATCCCTAACCCTAAATGATTTGAAGCTTGTTGTAGTCCTTGGCTTATAAAAGGACTTCCAAGATCATTTAGTGGTGGCTAGGGGGGAAATTTTGGGTAAGTAGCATAAGTCATAAACCTTTTACTATTTTCTAGTGAGTGTAGTAGATGTATATCTAGAGAGTATTCTCATAGAAGTAAAAGTTAAAAATATTTTTCATTTATTGAATTGGTGTATGATTTGAAACATTTTTGAATTGAAATTGGTCTCTTTGTACTCAATACAACAATTTTGATTCAAGTCTCTCCTTTTTACTTGCCTCTTGAGTTTTGAATCTTCTGGTTCACTGCATAAGATTTCTTTATGTATATGCTTTAGTCCATAGTTTTGATCAAGGATCAAATTAAAACCTGCTTTGGATAAGACATAGACTCTTTGGGTTTGTCTATATAAGGATTATTAATAAGTGTTTGATCTGGAGTTATCTATATTTATGGTTTTAAGTCCTTGACAATAGTTAGTTTCTATGTCCTATATCTAAACTAGAACCATTACCCAATGGATAAAAATCTAATCAGTAATTAGTATCTTCTACTTTGATACATATCTAAATAGGTTTGTCTAGACTCTTCCCTGTCAAAACATCAAAACTATTTTCAGTCCTTTTAAGCTTTGTGGTTGTTGGTTATGGTCATGCATGGTAGAGAATAGTCACTGAGTGAGTGGTTATCATTCCATACTTTCTTGCCATTTATCTGTTATTAAAATCCATAGTACATAAAGCTGTAAAAAGTTAAATATTTGTCTGGATTAGGTTAACCCAACTTGGTTTTACAGAGCCAGAAGTGTAGAGGACAATCTTGTCCTATAGTTGCTCCAGTTACCTTGCAGATCTCTCATACTTGGAATTAACCATTCCTAATATTAGTCTCAGGGTATATTGGTTCCTTTTACAACATAAAAAGTTTCAAACACCAACAAAATGATGAATCTGTTGGGGAGTTGAATTTTAAAAGAACTAAGATAGTTTTGTTTAGCCATATTGCAGTATTCATATTTGGTTGTGTTGTATTTTCCCAATTTGTGGTGGGTGGCAACTTGAATAAATCTCTGCAAATCGGTGCTGAGTAATATTTATTTTTCATAAACATTTCTCAATATGAATACCAGATCTAGGGTGAAAAGGAATCCTAAAGTTGAATTGGAAGGAGGATTTCTAACTACTTCTAGGACTAGATAGTCTTGGAGAGAAAATAATAACAAAGAAAATCCATCACCAATAATACAAGAGGATGACACTAAAATAGAAGATTCAATCCAAAATAGGCATGAAGAAAATACATCAGAATATGAAGAAGCTCCAGAATTAGGACTAGGGACATATGGAGATTACAATTCTCCTATTGAGAAAGGAGAAAATGAATCTGATAATACTTCCTCAGAGTTTGAAATTTCCTCTGAAGATGAAGATGAATATAATAGATTCCTCCAGGAGTAGTGGGTTATCAGAAGACAAAGAGATAAAGAGATGAAAAAGAATAAAAAAATAAATGTCTGAAACAACAAGAAATAAAATATGTTGAAAAAACTAAGAAGCATAGAGATAAACATGTCACTCACCAAAGTATTGATGCTCAAGGTTATAAAGATAAAGGAAAAAAGAAGGTGACAAGAATTGAAATGGATGAACCCAAAAGTCACAAAGTTCCAATAGATCAAATTTCTAAGCTGGACATTGACCTTGAGAAATCCAAAAGAGAAAAGGAAACCATGGCCAAAATGCTGGAGAAAGAAGAAGCAGATTCTACTACTTTAGAAATGAAGAAGAAGATTGATTTCCTCATGCAATGTTATAGACTTTCTCATGTTGGTGCTGAAAATACTACAACATCAAATGTCAAAGCTTCTACATTCCAAGATGATAATAGATTCCAAAGGAGACCACTTCATGGAGAAAGGTACAAATAATTTTATTTTATTGGTATTCCTTGTTATCCTAATGTAGTGCCAAATGAGATTGGGGATAGACTTCCCAAATTTTCAGGAAATAATCTTATTACTTGTGAAGTACATTTAATAAAATTTATTGATATCATGGATGACCTTAACATCATAGTTGAAGATGTCTTGATGAAACTTTTTGTTCAGTCTCTAGTTTTAGATGCTAGGGAACAATTTAGAGGGTTATCTCATGGTTCTGTAGGGTCTACAAAGGAACTGATAGATTTATTTAAAGATCAATATGGTGATAAGAAAAATGAGGGATTCTTGTTGAATGAATTTAACAATATTAAGAAAAATTCAAATGAGGAAGTTGCTGAATTTAATACAAGATTCCAAAGAGCCATGCATAGGATTTTTTAGAAAATAAGGTTTGATGAAAAGGTATGCCTTGCTATAGATTTAAATATTTTTAATTCTTAAATGGGATATTCTCTCCGAGACAAAAATCTAACGAGCTTTACTGAAGCTTATAATATAGCTGTTAATATACAAATGAATAGAAAAGTATCAGGAAAAATGGGTAAAATAGATGATGGGCGATTTAGTAGGAGCAATCAAAAGGAACCAAAACATAAATATTATAAAGCTCCATATAATAATAAGCCATCCCATAATAGTTATAGTCAACAGCCAAAAATGCAAAATTATCCTTATGGTACCCAATTTAAGGATGGGAAACCTATTATCCCACAAAGAAAGGAAAAGCCTGATAATAGGACTCCTGATCCTTTGCATAAAAATTCTGTCAATATGTGCAATTATGATTATTGGTGTGAAGATTTTGAAAACCCACATAATCCTAGTTTTTGTGTTGTTGCTTTAGATATATATGGAAATGAGGAATAGGGAAAAGAGGAATGTGGGTTATGTGATAACACTTGTTGTGCTATGAATTATTCTCATTCATGTTCTGATGTAGATTCTGATAATGAAATTGAGAACCATGATATGTATGGTTCAAAAGGTAGAGTAGAAGTATATCATCAACAAGTTTTGTCTAATAGTGAAGAAGAAAAAGTTGATAATATAAGATGTTATGCTTAAAATAGTGAGGAGTTTACAAAAATAAGAAGACCCTCTGATAAGAAAAGAAAAACAATTGTAGATGATATGGTTACTAAAGAAAGAATTAATTATAACTTGAGAAATAGAGTAGTTGGTGATGCAAGTAATAGTTTAGCTTGCATTTTTATCAAATAAAAAAAAGAAGATGTCAAGCAGACACATAATAAGGAAGGATCTAATGAGAATATAAGTAAGGTAGAAGTTAAAAGTGTAAAAAATCAAGTGTTTCAAACATTGTATCTGAGGTAAAGGTTAAAACACTAGAAATAATTTGTTCTCCTCCTAAAATGGACAATAATAAATCAAAGGAGAAAGAGTCAACCCTGACCATTCAAGTTGAGTGTTAGGGATTTTTCTTGTATGAATCACAGTGCTTGAAATGTCTATTTGAATCTTGTACCTTTACTTCTGATTCAGAGATAAGAAAAGCCTAATTTCTAAGGACTGGATAAGGTCCTTCTTCGTTTTCAAGATCCACAACTACTTAGGCAGGTTTTGCCTTTTAAGATGGTTGTTAACACAATATTTGTTAATGCGGTCACTAATTTGTCATGTATCTCTAATGAACAAGCTTATAAAATACCTTGTAAATGACCAAGCATAATCATATACAGGATTTAACCATACAAATCATAATCTTAAATATGACAAGAAAACCAGTGAGACAAGGATTTCAATCCTTCTTCCTTTTCTTGATAGGAGGGACAACCTAAATGATTCTCTCTTCAAGGAATCAATAACATGGACTTTGTCCTGCTGACAGAGGTCCTTCAAACAAGTTTAGCTTATGTGTTCTTGGTAACAGAGTATTTAAAATTGATTTGGTAGTTGAAAACTTAGAACACATGTGACAAAGATAGGTATTCAAATAGATTCCTGAACCAGTGCCTATCCTTTGGGCTGCAGAGTCAATAATAAGCAATGAAATTACATAAACAAGATACACTGAACTGCCTTACAGCTCAAACAATTAGGATAATCT
>MU213105.1:149521-175637 GCA_018584345.1 Thuja plicata | reverse complement strand
CGACCTCGTGACATACCTTAATCGCTTAGTCGGAAGGACTTTTTCCCTGGGGCACTTTTATCACCAGACTACGCGACCACCGTTAGATCTTTTTACTTCTTCATCGAACGGCTGTCTTTTAATCGCTTCACATTTCCTTATGCCCTTAAAATATCAAGAGACTTCGTGACTGAGGGTGAAATGACTTAGTCTCCTTATCGCTTGATCCCTTTTCTTCATCTGGCGACCTCCCGACAACCACTAGCTCTGTGACAGATGTCATCTTTTCTTTCGTCCACTTTATGCATTCTGGAAACTGAGTCATCACTCCTAATCTGGCGACATCCCGACTGAGTAAAATTACTTAACATGAAACCGTTAGTCGCTGGGTCGGGACTGTTATCCATTAACCGCCAAATAATCACGAGACCACGCGACTGAAGCAAAGCTTTAACTGTTTCAATGTACTGATCTAGCGACCATGCGACATGAAGTGAATCGCGAAGTCAGAGGATATTTCTTTGAACTGTTGACTCTTCTCGCGATCACCCGACTGAAGGTGGGTCCTATTCCTTTTAAAGCTTTATAACATGAGAATCAAGCGACAACCCGACCAAAGAAAGATCGCCAAGTCTCGAGACATTGATGGAATATTCGATTTCTTAACGAGACTACGCGACATAAAGGGAAAGCTAAGTCGGGAGATCATTTGGAATATTCGATCTGGGTTATGCGATCAAGTGACCTGACTTAACCTTTTATATAGCACATGCCTTTAGTGACTGAAAAAGGTAACGAAGAAATAGAAAGACATGGCTGAGGTTTTAAAATGCATCGTTTAACACTTGGTTGCTAGGGTTTTTGCAGGGTTTATCAGGATTTTGACAATTTGGCAAGGAATAAGCATGAAAACCTGAAAATTTCACAGAGAGCTAGACAAGGAACCAGACATAGCAGAAAAAACAGGAAATACAACGAACATTGAGGATGGTAATCTTAGTCTTGAAAAGAAAGAACCCTCTGATAAAAAATATACCCCTTTTGATATGGGGAAATTGTTGCCACAACTGACTGTTAAGGTTCCATTTTTAGAAATGATGAGAATTAAGGAGCATAAGAAGAAAGTCCTCACAATGGTAGATGGTGTTTCTTTAATAAGATTCCAAAAACTATAAGGTATTGAAAAGATGAAAAATGTACAAGATAAGTCACACAACAAGGGAAAAGAGTCTGAAGGAGTGATTTCAAAAATCCCTCAAATTTATTTGAATACAAATCATGTAAACAATTCCTCAGGAGTTGTTGATCCCTTTTTATTAACTTTGGTCATTAATGGTAAAATGCTAAAAAATTGTATGATAGACTCTGGAGCATCTAACACTGTAATGCATGTAGAGATAATGAAGTAAATGGGATTACAAGTTGACACTCCTCATGGAAGATGTCAGGTAATGGACTCAAGAGAAAAACCTGTTAGCAATATATCCTGACAAAATGCTAATAATGGGTGACTTGGTTGTTGATATTCCACCTCATTATGATATGTTTCTATCAAGAAAATGGAGTGCTTCAATGGGTGGAAGTATCCAATATGATTTTTCTTTTTCTAATTTCAATATTGCTGGTGATAATGTCAAGGTGTCCTGAGAAAGTAGGACTCCGGATATGATTGAAGTAAATGAAGATACTGACATGATTTATTTTGTTGATACTGATATTGGATCTTTTCAAGTTCAAGATAATAGGGTTGAAGAAAGAACTCATCCTATGTTGTTTTCTGATGATAAGAACATTTTTGTGGACCAGTGTGATTTGTGGACCATGTATTTTGATGGAACAAGTTCTAAGGAAGGAGCTGGTGTAGGAATTATATTGATAGCCCCTAGTGGTAAGACCTACAAGTTTTCTTTTACATTATTGTTTACATGCGCAAATAATGTTGTAGAGTATGAGGATTTGTTAATTGGTTAGAGAATAGCCTCAAAAGATAAGATAAAAAGTCTCAGAGTGATTGGAGACTCTGAATTGATAATATCTCAAATTAGGTCTAGATATGTTTCAAAGAATCAGAGACTTAAGAAGTATAGGAATGGTGTTTGGGATGAGCTAGAAAATTTTGATGCATTTAGTATTGATTGGGTAGATAGAAGTAAAAAAAAAATGGAAGACTTATTAGTGAACATTTCTTTAAGACCTAAAGATATTACATTTGTAGGTATTTCTAAAATAGAAATTCAGTCTAGGCCTGCAATACCAAATAATGTTGAGAATTGGAAAGTTTTTGAAGATGACTTAGATATTCTGAGATTTTTAAATTGTGAAGCAAACCTTTTAAACAAAGAAATGGATTTCAGTGGATGCATTGAAACCGTAGATAATAAGGATACCATTTTTGGTAAAGAGGTGCTTCAATTGAATTCAAACAGTGTTTGGAAGGGGCTAGTTATTCTTGAGAAGGATTTTGATAATAAAGACAAATCTTCCTCTATGAACAAGGAAATAAAACTTGAATATTTTGAAGAAGTAAACATAGGAACACTTGAGAGCCCTAAGAATGTGTATATTGGTAAAAGATCAGTTCATAGAAATGTTAAAAGTGATTTTAAAGGCCGCCAGTTTGATACTTTATGATTAAATTTCACAATGTTTTTTACTTAGAGTGTGGAAGCAAGTCTGAGGTACATGAGAACTTGAAGGATGAATAAACTAATTATTGTTGACTGGCATGACATCATCATAGATATGCACAAAATAAATTTGCTGATAAGGCTTTAAAACCTTTGTATGAATGCAAATATGGAAACATAAACATGGTGGAATTCTAAACCATTTCAAGATGATCCCAAAGAAATAAAAATTCACAATGTATAGTTTGATGTCTGTCCTGGAGTTGAAGGAGGTGTTGTGTTAAAATGGAGATTTGAAAACAAAGTGCATAAGGGAAATTTAAAAAGTGTTATAAAGTTTAAGACAAATGCAAATACCAAAGAAATTGCTATTGGCAGGGAGTAGTCTTAAAGCTTTCAAGACCAATGCCATTGGCAGGAGTATAAAAATCTAAGAAAAGTTGCACAACATACAAGAAGGAGTTTTAAACATTTGCAAACACAAAAAAAGTTTACGCATTTCCAAGGAAGTGTCAATGCAAAAGCACAAGCATTTAAAAAGACCCTGTGCAATGTATAAAATAGACCCCATGCATGGTGAAAGATAGCACTATTTTAGAATCTTAAAACAAAAAATAAAAGTGGTAGATGCAATGCTAAAAACTATAGGAGATTTGTGCAGTAGAGAAGACACATTAAAAAGCAAATGCAATGGAAATACTTAGTAAATGGACTGTGTAGACATCAAAAGATGGAGGCATAACATGATTTGTTGGAGGTTGTGTTTAAACCAAAAGGAGACTTACGAAAACAAAACATTGCAAATTCAAGTTCCCTAAGGTGCTGCATTGGATTTGGGGGAGTCTTTCACATAACAATGTGGAAGTAAAAAACAAAACATTGCAAATACAAGTGAAGGTGTAAAACCAAAGTAAATGTTGTACAGTATGCTATAGACCTAGCGTGGGGAAATGGGAAAGAATGCTATGCAGAGATCAAAGAGGCATGTGCAATAGCCTATGCTAGAGACATGGTGGAGTGTTGTTTCATAAAGATTTAATGCTAATGCAAAAGGCAGGTGTGTAACCATAAGAAACCGTGCATTTGAAAAAAGACTATGCATATGGAAGGAGCTGCGCAAAATGTAGAGGAGATGAAGGAAGTTCCACCGCATGTAACTAAAGGAGAGTCTATGTAGAAAATAAAAGATCCCATGCATTTTTTAGAGGTACAATGGAAGAAAAAGCCAATGCATTGGCAGAAAATAGAAGAGGTCGCGCAGGATTAGAAGGCATGCAAAAGCTAATATCCCACTTTTTCTAGGGAAGAAACTTCTGAAGTCTTTTTATATGCAAACACTTGTATTTTAGTTTGAACTAGAATCCAAGAGGCTCCTTGGTGGCCCCTTGGCCAGTGGAATGCATGTGATGGTGAGCCCCAAATTTTGGGCACCAAATTGAAAAGCTTTAAAAAATTGAAAGTGTTTAGTCACACATTAGTGGGGAAGGGGAATTTTGCAATGTTTAAAAGGTAAAACACATAGTATTGTAATGTGAATAAGAGTAGGAGGATCTTGATTCTCACACATGAGTGACACCTTGGGAAGCATTCCCATTCTAATGGTAACAAAATTTGGCACTGAGCTGGCAGACAAGTGGTGCTCAGGTGGCGATGACGTGGTGGTGATGAGGAGGCTGGACATGTGGCAGGAGGGCATGAAGTCGCAAGATGAAACCGCGGTTAGGGAAACCATTCAGAGATCATGCCTAGTAGTCAACTAATCTCCATGCTAGGTCACTAGATGCTAGCGGTAAAGTACCAAACATTCAGAGATTCTACACAATAGTCAACTAACTACCACGCTAGATCTCCAGCAGTCAAGTAACCACCATGTGAGGTCACTAGATGCTATTGTTTAAGACCAATTTATTCTGAGATCACGCCCCAGCCATTTGATTGAGATCAAGATCAAGGGCTCCTACTGAATATCCCAATAAACCTATGGTTAGGAAATAGATTGAGAGACTTAGATACTACCTTATCTATTGATCTGCGGATAGACCAGGGTGAAGGATGAGTTTAGGTTAAGTCTATTAGGAGATTCAGAGACTAATGCATTCTCCAAGTCTCTGGATAAACCTTGGGTTAAGAAATGAATTCAGAGACTTAGAGACTAAGTGATCTCCCAATATCTAGATAGACCATGGTTAAGGAAGATTTCTAAGAGCTATTGAAAGAGAAGCCAACTAGTACTTGACAAGTGGCGAAATATGGTAAATTTTGGGCAAGAATATGGATAATAAGAGAAATTCCAAGACAAGGAATATGAAGATTTAAAAGGTAAAAGGATTTAAAATGACTATAGTCTATGCAGAAATATAAAAGGGGAAGTTTAAAGAAAATATGCATGGAAAAGTATATTAAATGCAAAGATTAAATTAATGTGCAAGATTAAAGCATTAAAACATAGTCTTATTCTATAGTCAGGTAAAATGTTTTTTATTTCAAACTTCAAAGAGAAGCTTTCATGGAAGGTATTTTCAAAGAATGAAATTAGATTTTGAGGAATCCTTGAATCAAATTGGTTAAAAATGATGATTGCAAAGAAGAGGCAGTTGCAAAAGGAGTTCAAATTTCTTGGGAGGAAAAGATATTTATTTGGAAACAGATAGGTGTCGATGGCTGAATTTTGATTTCCTTTTCTCCTATATCTTTATTCTTCTCTATTGTTACAAGGATGTTGAACTTAATATTTCTAGGAAGTTTCTTAATTTTGGAGTCTTTTCTCTCTGAGTTCTTTGTCTTATAAATATGCAGAATCAGATAGAAATTTAATGAAGAACAATGAAATCCTTGTTCAATACTTTTTGATGTCTTTGTGTCTTGTCTTCAAATCTTGTGTGTTAATATGTAAGGCATTTTAATGCACTGGTTATAAGGTAGCTGTGAGTTGTGTTTTTGATTTTCTTTCAAGGAGGGAGTAAATCTTAGAGACAAATTATGAGAGTTCAAGGTTTGCACATGAATTTGATGTCCAGGTGTTGGAGTGAAAAGTGTGATTTTTAAGGTAATTCACTTGGTTTCTGTGTGTTTGGAGTTAGAGGGTTTTCTATGGATTTATGTTTATTTGACTCTATTTCACAATAGATAAGGCACTAGCCTTTACTGGTCTAGCAGTTTTCATCATCAATCATTAAAAATTTGAATATATTTTCATTTTCTATTTAAAAGCATGGATGCTTAGGAGTTGTATTGAATAGTAGAGACATTATTGGTGATTCCTTGAAGAACTAAATCCTTTAGTGTATCCTTCTTGTATTTCAAAATCAAAGAGAAGAAGGATGAATATCCTTATCACATTGGCTATTTTTATGTAATGTTATTTACTCTTGTTAAAATCATGGATTTTCTTTTGAAGCTCTGCATTAGTTGCAGTAAAAGACATTAGTAAATCATTGTGAGAATCCATGAATCCACTATCTTATTTATTGGAAGATAATAAGTCAAGAGGTACACCAGCATGAGTCTAAGGAGCTCAAAGTAGGAGGATATAATCCTCATTAATTAGTATTTTTACTTTCAAGAATCATGAGTTGGGAGTCATAGAGTCAAGCATTGATGCTTCTAGAGATTTCACAAGAAAAAGTACTAACACCTTTGATGATTTGAAGGTCTATAGAGAAGATTTGTTTCAACATGAGATTCCTTTAAAGGAGGGCACTAAGCCTTTCATAAAAAAATTTAGACCTGTCAATCCCACCCTAGCACCAAAATGCAGGAAGAATTAAAGGAGATGACAGATGCTAGGATTATTAAAACCATCAGATATTCTACATGGGTATCAAATTTGGTACCAGTGAGGATGAAAAATGGAGATATCAAACTTTGTGTAGATTTAGAAATCTGAATGTCAGTTCATTAAATGATAATTATGGTTTTCCAAATATGGAATCCATGTTACAATGAGTTACTGGGTCTGTATTAATGTCTTTGATGGATGGGTTCTCAGGATATAACCAAGTCATGGTTAAGGAGTCTGAACAATTCAAGACTGCATTCACAACACCATGGGGTACTTATGTCTATGTGAGCATTCCTTCTGGCTTAACAAACATTGGGGAAACTTTTTAGAGGGCCATGGATGTGGCATTTGTAGATTTCATAAATAACTTTTTTATTATTTATTAAGATGATTTAACAACTTATTCAGCAAAAGAAGATGAACACTATGATCATCTTAAGAAGATTTTTGTTAGAGATTTGGAATATGGGATCTCTTTCAACCCAAAGAAGTGTGCTTTTGGAGTCACAGAGGGAAATATCCTAGGACATATTATATCTAAAGATGGAATAAGAATTGACCCTGAAAGAATTGCTGCAATTGATAAAATCCCTCAGCCAAAGAATGTTAAGGGAATTCAATCCTTCTTTGGACAAGTGAACTTTTTAAGGAGATTTGTTACAAATTTTGTAGAAGTTAGTCTCCCTATTTCAAAGATGATGAAGAAAGGAGCCAGGGTGGAATGGAGTGAAGAAGCCTCTAAAGCATTCTTAGGTATTAAACAACCTATTAAAGATGCTCATGTTTTAAGAACACCTAATTATGACAAGCCTTTGCAGATTATCTCCTTTGCTTCATAAAATAATGTTGCTGTAGTATTATTATAGAAGAATTCAGAGGTTTTTGAACAACCCATTTAATTTTTTAGTAAGTCTTTACAAGAAGAAGAATTAAAGTATGATATTATGGAAAAACAAGTATATGCTCGGGTTAAAGCTATCAAAGCTTTAAGATGCTACTTAGTAGGACCATTTGTGATTTCTTATGTACCTAATGTTGATGTAAAGGATATCTTGATTCAATAGGAATTTTCTGGAAGGAGGTGTAGATGGATAAATAAAATCCAAGAGTTCAATATTTATATTCAAAATACAAAATTGGCCTGAGGCCTAGGACTTGAAAAATTAATGGCTCAAAGTAATTTAGATGTAAATCAAGTAAATATTTTAGAAGAATAGTGGAGGCCCTATATTTGTGATATGGATTATTGTGAATGGTATAAAGACATCATTGGATATTTATAGAGAATGGTATTGCCTCCTGACATGGATGAAAAATGAAAGAGAATAGTCAATTTGCATGCCATTAAGTATGCATTAATACAAGATCAGTTATGGTGGAGGAGCAATGAAGGAGTGTTTCTCAAATGTGTGGACTTTGATAAATCCAAGAACTTGTTGGAAAAAATGTATAATGGTGCATTTAGAGGCCATTATATGGCTAAGAATACTACACATAAGATTATGAGGTCTGGTTTTTGGTGGCCTACTATCTTCAAGGATTCCCATAGCTATGTCAAGAAATGTGATGCTTTCTAGAGATTTGCAGGTAAGATTAAGTTTAGTGGGAATTTACCTTTGAGGGCCTATTGTAGTTGATACACCTTTTCAAAAGTGGGGAATGTATTTCATTAGAAAGATTCCAAAAAAATATACTAGAGGTCATTCATGGATTTTGGTAGCAACTGATTACTTTACTAAGCGGGTTGAAGCAATTCCCACTAAAAAGGCTACTAGTAAAGTTGTTGTTGATTTTATGCTACAAAATATTCTCTCTAGGTTTGGTTGTCCTGAAACTATTGTGGTAGATAATTCTATGTGTTTTAGATCTGCAGAGTATAGTGACTTCTACCAGTAGTATGGAATCCAAATTTCTTACTCTTCCCCATATCACAAATAGGGAAATGGACAAGCTGAGTCCAGTAATAAAATCCTTATCAAGATTTTAAAAGGAATATAGGATAAGAATAAAAGGGCTTGGGATTCAAAGTTGCAACAAGCCTTGTGGGATGATAGAGTAAAAGTGAAGAAAGCCATTGGTTGTGCACCCTTTGATTTAGTTTATGGCATACATGTTAGGTTGCCATAGAATAATTTAATGCAAATGTACAAGTTTATCCAGAAATATGATGATAAACTAGATGATGAAATGAAGATCAAAATGGATGATTTGATACACTTGGATGATTCAAGAAGGGAGGCACATGACAACAATGTTGGATTGCAATTTCAATATAAGGGTTTGTATGATAGAAGGACTGTTGCAAGAAATTTTGAAGCTAATGATTTGGTCTTAATGTGGAATTCCAGATTGGAGGATAAAGGAAAACATGGGAAGTTTGACCCTATCTGGTTAGGACCATATATCATTGATAGTAAGTGGGGTTCTAATTCTTATAATATCTTGAAGGATTTAACTGGAAACTTTGTGGAATTTCCTATTAATGGATAGTTCCTAAAGTTCTATTTCTCTTAAAGTTTCTTTTTGAATCCATGAGTAGTCGGTTGTAAATAAGTTTTGTGTACATATTCCTTGTTTTTATCTTTTATAGGTTAGTGGGTAAAAGAACAAAGTTATGTCATGTTTCAGGACCACTTATTAGTACAACTAAATTTGAGTATTTCTAACTAAAAATTAATTTTTGTAAACATATGGTCTAGCTAGATTCGTTCTATCTACGCTAGATAAGTGGTTAAAATTTTACAATTGGAAATGTCTATTAATTAGAGTCATCAAATCATAATTTCTTCAGCAACTCCTTCAAATACTTTGTCTGAGATATAAATATCCCTTCCTTTAACTGTGAAATCTGAAAGCATAGAAAGAATTTCATCTCTCCTATCATGGATATCTCAAACTCTTTATGCATCTTAGTAGATATTTTTTCACTTAGCTTCTCATTACCCACAAAGATAATGTCATGCACTAATACTTCAACAATAAATACTTTTTCATTTTCAATTTTGAAATACATATTTATGTTAGCATTACCTTTGTTAAAGCCAAGTTTTAGTAAATACTTGTCCAATCTACAATACCAAGCTCTACAAACTTTCTTCAATCCATATAGTGCTCTCTTAAACTTGCACACCATGTCTGGTTCATTAGTCAACTTGAATCTATCAGGTTATTCTATATATACTTCTTTTTCTAAGTCTCCATTCATAAAGGCATATTTTACATCCATTTGATAGACTTTAAAGTTCTTATGAGTGACATAAGAAACAAATAGTCTTACTGCTTCCAATCTTGTCACTGGTTTAAAGGTTTCCTCATATTTGATACCTTCCACTTGTGCATACCCTTTACATACCAATATTTCCTTAAATCCTAACAAATTCTCCATCTTCATCCACTTTATTCTTGAATACCCATTCTGTACAAATAATGTTATTGTCCATTAGTCTAGGAACAAGGATCCAAGTGTTTTTCTTCTTAATTTGTATCAACTCTTCTTTCATTTCTTTGTACCAATTTTCATCTTTGCAGGATTCCTTTACATCCTTAGGTTCGACTTGTGATATTAAGAAGACTTATTCATTTGCAATCCTTCTCCTGGTCTAGACTCCTTTATTTCTATCCCCAATGATTTTATCTTCTAAATGATTTAATCTCACATACCTTGGATTTTTTTTCTCTTACCTTAGGATTTTGTGCATTATCCTCTCCACTTGTATAGGCATCATTAGCTTCATTTACTATACCACCTTGAATTTTACTCTAATAATTGTGTTGTTCTCCCTAATTTTTACCAATATTTTGATCATCACACTCATATCCACTTACTTTGTATAAGCTCTCAGGATTTTCATCCACCATTACATTTTCAATTTCTACTATTTTCTTCAATCTTTTATTATAGCATCTATATGATTTTCTCTTTGTACAATAGCCAAGAAATATGCCTTCATCACTTTTGGTATCAAACTTCCCAATGTCTTTATCTCTCTTAACATTACATGCACTACCAAATATTTTGAAATACCTGACAGTAGGAACATTCCCACGACAATTTTTTGTTGGAAGCTAAAATTTAAACAATTGTTATATTGTCATTAATGTCAAACCTTAACTCATAAGAGAGTTTCTATCTAGTAAAGTACCATATCATTTGATTGATGAAGAAGATTTGAAAAGAGGAGCTAAAAAGAAGACCTAGTTAAATGGAGTTATGAGAAAGTGCAATGGGTACTTGATTAGATTGCACATTGGAAAGATAATGTTTTGTTTATCTTTAACACCAAGTGAAGTATGGAAGACTAAAAGCTTAATCTTGATTGAGAAAAAGAGTAGAAGATTAAGGAACTTAAGTTTAAGAAGTTTATGTCAAGTGATGAAAGTGTTGACCGAGTGCTAGAACATGCCGAGAAAATATAGTGTCGACTAAGCATCAATATTTACCAAGTTATCTAGTGATGACTGAGCAGAAGAACACAGTGATGGCCAAGTGTCAATATTTTATAGTTTGTGAGAGAATTGAGATCCCAGTCGACATAGTTGAATCCTTGGGATATGTAAATTGTTTTTAAGATAAGGATGAATGTCATAGAGAGTTTAATGAGAATTTAATATTTGTTTAATGTTTCCATGTATGGATTCAAAAAGGATTTTTGAGATGTATCTACAAAGTAGAAGGAGAATGAAATGTTGGAAGGATTAGTTGGATCTGACCAAACCCTAATATCTATGGTGATGATTAAGCAAAAAAAGATCAAGCTACCTATTCAGAGAGGTATAAGTTTAACCTAATTGCAGGTTATGTATGATGAGGTTGATTTAGTTGATTGGCTAATCTAAAAATAAGGAAGAGAATGCTGAGAAGAATAGTACAGAACTATGAAGTGGTTATTGCTTGACAGATTTCCAAGAATATCATAGCGATGGAGATGAAAATGGGGGCCAGTCAGTGAATTAGCATTTTAGTGAAAGTGGATCTATATTTGCAAAGTGAGTTGCATGTTTTAGATCAAATTCTTGTTACTCTTTAACCATTGTATCAGTTAAAATCCTTTAATCAAGGTTGACCTAATAGTCATTTGTAAATCCTTTAATCTAGGTGACATTCTAATGGATCTATCTAAGTCATCTAACAAGGCTCACTTTTAATAGGTTGATTAAATCCTTTAATAGGGTCACACCTAATAGTGTGTATTGTAACATTTAACAAGGTTGGATCCTCATAGAGCTCACTCCAGAAGAGTGAAATATTGGTAGAATGTTACTGGTGGTTTTTACCATATTGGGTTTCCACGTTAAATCCTGGTGTCATACTTGCATGAATCTTATTTGATGTGTTGTATTTTTAAGAGTTTTATATTCTGCAAGTTGATTACTTTAGGACGGTGGATTCCAATTTTATGTTATTGATCATATGCTATAGAAACTGAGTGGATTGTTGAGTAGATCTGAGTTGGTTAAAGTGTTTAAAAGTTCAATTGGTACATCTTCACCTAAGGACAACTTATTCACTTTCTCTCAATTATTCTAAATCATTCTATCAATTGGTATTAGAGCATTGTGGTTCTTGTAAGGAAAATTTTGAAGGTAATTGAAGCTAAAGATCAAGATGTATAAAAAGGAGGTATCGAGGCTAAACACGGAGAACTTACCTGCCTAGAAAATTTTGATGAAGCTACACCTAGCTGGAATTGGAGAAGAAAAAAATACTATGTGGAAAATGATTACATAATAATGCCTACACCTTTCGCAACTTAGCAAATGAAGGAAAAACAAGAACACAATCAAGCAATGTTGGAGATTGCATTAGCCCTAGGTTATCCTTAATTTGAAGACATAAAAGACTATACTACTGAAAAATAAATTTGGGACATACGAGCAACTATCTATGGTGGAGATAATGTACTGAGAGCCAAATTTAAAAGCTTGAGAGGTAAGTTTGATGAAATGATAATGTTAGAAGGTGAAACTATTGTCAATATTATAGCCAATTTAAAGAGGTTGCAAATGCTATTAGAGGAGCTAATGGAACTATTGATGATGATATTGTTATTAGGAAGGTATTGATAACCCTACTTTCTATTTATGATATTAGAGTTTCTGCAATCCAAGAACTAAGATGTACTACTGGTAACAAATTAACTTTGGAAGGTTTAGTTGTTAGACTTACTGCTTTTGAGTTATCAAATTTTGATAATTTCACCCCTCACAATGTTGATTCTGCATTCAAATCACAATTGAATCTTCATAAGACTAAGAAATGAAAAGAAAGATGTGTGAAAAGTGACAATGACACTTTTGATGATTATCTTGATGAACTTGAGGCACTTATGGCTAGAAGACTACCAAGAGAAAAAGGAAAATTCAAAGGTAAACTTCCTATGATCTATTTTTCATGTAACAAAGTTGGCCATATTGTAGAAAGATACCCTCACAAGAATGACAAGGATGAAAGAAGAGAAAGAAAGTAAAAATAAAAAAAGGATGAAATAGATTTCAGAAGGTACACTGACTGTATGGACAAAGGTAAGAAATCATGCTATATTGCCGAAGAAGAAACTAATAGAAAATATGATAAATCTGATGAACATGATATAGAAGTTGTTTATGTTGCTATGAAAGATGATTCTGATAAAGATGAGAAAATTGGACTTATTTCATATGTGAGTAAAGGTGATAGATTGATAATTGATTGTGGTTTCTCACATCACATGAATGGTGATAAAAGTAAGTTTGAAACCTTAAATAATTATAAATGTGGTAGTGTTAAGTTTGGTAATGATACACCATGTTTTTTAAGGAAAAGGATAAATAAAATTGATTGATAAGATCATATGTGACAATTATTATTAGGTTGAAGGTCTTAACTGTAACTTGTTCATTGTTTTTCAATTGAACACTTCTGGATACTTATTTTAATTCCATCAAAAAAATGCTAAAATCTTTGATGCTACTGGTGAACTAATTGGAAGTGGAGAACACACAAGAGGTAATTTGTTCTATCTAGATCTTGTAACCACCTGGATTTGTTCTGCTCTGACCATAGACCCTATTTTCCCTAAGTGTGATCATACTCCCAATTATGTTCAGACAACTCTTCAATCGGCTGACATAATTCATTCAAATCAAATTTAATCTCCTAAGTGATCTAATCACTAAATTTTATTAATCACCTAAGCCAATCAATTAAATCAAATCATTTCAAATCAATACTTGGCTAAGGTAATTAATTTAAGAGGAATTAAATAAATCCCTATTATATCTAATCACTTGAAAAAAACCTATCTTCTAGCCTAAATTAATCTAATTAATTGGATATAATCCTAATTAATTATCTAAAGAAATAAAAAGCTTAAATAAATAATATTCCTATTTTTGAATGAATATATTTAATATAACTCATTTCATTAATATTCCCCTAAACCCTAGCCTAACCTACCTCAACCACCTTTACCCTGGGTTCAAACCCATCCCAACCTATTCACCCCATGCTAAATCTAATCCTAATCCCAATCCCATTCTAACCCACCTCCTAATGATGTCACATTCCTAAACATGTGATTAGGAACTCAACCCACTTGAGAAAGTCCACTTTCTCAAGCTTGGCTCTAAACCCTCTCCATGCCTCTTAAATGCTTGCATTTAATGCATATGACCTCTCCATGCCTCTTAAATGCTTTAATTTAAGGCATATTCCTCAAGCCCATGCTTCTTTAAGGCCTTTGGCATTTAAAGCCTCTTACACCTCATTAATGAGTTTTGCAACTCCATTAATGACCCTTGTCCCCCCTCTCTCTCCTCATTTCTTCTATAAATAGAAGTAGTTTTTGAGCACAAATAAGCCCATAATTTTAGAGTTAAATGTATTGTTATGCTGTTGAGATCCTTTTGGAATTCATATTGCATCTTAGATCTAATATTAGGCATTGTTATTATCTTCATTTTTAGAGTTAATATGTATGCTTCTTTGTCATTTAAACTAGTTTGATTAAAATATTTCATGCTAGGTTGTATATGTCACTCAAAAAGGCATAATTTGAGGGCTATTATGTTTTTTTTTCACACTCCTCCTAGTTAGAAAGCAATAGATCAATTTTTTGTGGATTTCCATGCTTTAATAACCCCATTTTCATTAACATAATGATCTATTGAAGTGTTGTGTCACAGGTAACAAGTGTAATATTTTACACACATTTCTAGCACCCACCGTAGGGCCCAATTCTAGATTTTTTCTCATTTTAACTCCATTTTTCACCAATTTATCTTCTTAGTTTTCAGGTCTGGAGTCATTTCTAGTAGCAGAAACTCGCATCTGGGATATGCCCTTGCACCACAAAAATTGAGGGTCACATCTGGGATTTCCTCAATTGTTTTCAATATAGGCTCACATCTAGTGAACATTCTATTGCATCTGGTAGCAGAGGATCATATCTGGTAAACTACATCATATTTTGCATTTCTAGGATTGCGTCTGGTTAAAAGTTTTGAGTACTTCATTTCCTAACCTCTAACAATTTAACTAGTTTGGTTTTCATCTTTTGGACATCTTAATTAGTGTTTGCAGGTTGTCATCAGTGCTGAAAAAGTGGGGAAAAATAATACTAACTTGTTTTTTCCCAGATTACCATCCCCTTATCTTGACCTCCATTTTCATTCTATCTTTCAAACTAGAAACACTTTCTTCTCATTTGTTAAATCAATTAGAGAAGTATCCTCTTTTCCTTTAGAGGAAAATTAGAAAATCAAACATTGATTTAGAATTTGAAAGGAATTTGGGGTAAAAGGACAAAGAAAACTCACCGTATAATTCATTTTTGGAATCAGTAAATGAACAACACAGGTCACCTAAATTTTGTGGGATAAATGAAATTCATCATCTAAATTTGGGATCTGAAATTGAACAAGCAAATCACTTAACATTGCAGGTAATTGAACAACACAAAATTTTCTTTCACGCATTCTATTTTCCATTAACTTAGGAATATCTAAATCAAGCTCAACATAGCTTGAGCGAATGAATCTTTTGATTTTCATGTTTTGGGAAAAAATGACATGGATAAGGAGAGTATGCTCTTCTTCTTTTGAAGAAACAAAAATCTAGACATCCTACACTCGCCAATAGTAGAGGGCCTGTCAATTGAGGAAAAAATCTCTCGGGAACAACCCAAGTGAGGACAGGTTTTATGCCAACCCTTCCAACTCACTATAAATAATTTTTTCCTCGTAGGCCAAAGCCTTAGAAGATGGAGTTGGTTTTGTTCTCAGAATTTTGACATCATTCCTTGAACATGCTTGGGTATGTGTAGAGAAGAGATGCTTGAATCTTTCTTGTGAGACTACACATATTTGAGTACTCATAGGGCTATATACCTCAATTTTTCCTTGTGCAATTCTATGGGAGACGGTTTCAAACAAATTGCCCCAACATAAATGACAAAATTTGTAGACAAACTACCTGATTCATCCCCGAAAGGGTGATAATCCTTGTGCAAGGCAAAAAGTAATTACCCTAAGACACTCATCATATCGTTCCCTCACTTGCATTTGGAATTGGCTAATACAACATCATGACTGGAGTTATTATGTGCTTGGTGATGGTTGTATTCTGATTAGCATTTGAGTGTGTACCTAAGTCAACGAGCAAGGATTTTCATCCTCCACCTGTAAAATAGGGCATAAGGATGTGTTTGTTCCCTTAATAATGCAAATTTTCTTGATGTATCTGAAAGATCACTAACAAAGATAAAATCCTTCAAAATAAGAAAAAAAATTCAATCCTTGGTTTACACATGTGTTTTTTGCCCACTGACAGGTCTCAGAATGCAATATGCAATCAGACAAACTTCACGCACTTCCAAGACAAATTTTTCACAACTGACAAAATCTGACAGAGATATCAGAAACTCACATCCCAGATTTCTTGGCTCATATTTGGTATCTTGGCTCACATCTAGTATCCTAGCTCATATCTGGTCAGCACATCATCGAATCTAGGGTTCAAACTCACATCTAGGGTCATCAGCGGCTTCTATACTATATTTCCTAGCTCACATCTAGGAGCTCACATCTAGGATAGTGAGCACTTGCAGAATATTTTCTCATAAAAACTCATTTGATTTGGATACCCTTTTGGCTCTTTATTCTATCTCTATTGTCTTTTCTGGTCTCCTTGTTGCTGTGTTGAAACACTTTTTCAGACATCTACCTTGTATGTCCTATCAGTTTCTTGCAATCCATCTCAATATGTGTGGTCTATCCTTTTTTAACAACAACTTGATTCCCAACTCACTATGAGGGCATTCTAACCCTCTAACATTGGAATCATTTACTTCCACCAAGATACAAATGATACTTCCACCTAGACACACTCACTTGAATGATTCGAGATACTACCTGACACTATCGAGAAACTTTGACGAAGTTGAGATATAGATACATGGTGAACACAAGACACAACAAGTACACATCTAAAAGATCAAAAGTAACTCCTAAATCACTACACTTTCAAGGAGAAACATCTTGTATTTCCCTACTCAATCTAGATTCTCCAGAAATGGACAGGTCCACTCGTGGATGGAGTGAATCTTTTGATGAATATAAAAATAGAAAAAACCCAAAAAGCATGAAGATATCGATGAAGAAGAAGAACCCACATTTGACCATCCTTTATTTGAATTGGGCAGTGAGGAAGACATCACTGAAGAAGAATATGATAAACTCAAACAAAGAAAGAGGTTCCACAAGATAATGGAAAAGATGATTGATGAAGATAAAGAGAAATACTTTCTCCATCTAACATCCACTGGCATAAAGTTACCCAAGGATTATGATGTGGAAAAAATAAAGGACAAGGAGGTACCGACTCCTATTTTTATTCTTGCCAAACAACTTACCTTAATGATAATGGAGCTTGTGACTCTCAAATAGGAGAAGGCTAAACCCAAGACAAAATACTCTATGGACTCCATTTGTCCTTTTCCTTTCGAGAAGAGTATCGCTATGGTTCCATTCCCTCCCAATGTGGAAAGGCCAAAATAAGAAAAGTATAAGGGAGAGGCTGATCTCCACATTACCATGTTTGATAATTTTGTGCTCTTACCATAGAGTACATGCATGAACCTACATACCTCATGTCACTTTTTCCTGGAAGTCTAGGAGGCAATGCCATGGAATGTTTCTCAAAACTTACACCTAAGGTCAAAATGTTTGAGGAGTTAATTCAACATTTTATCCAACATTACTCCTATAATATCCAGCATGAAGTGACTATGATGGACCCATACAACACTAGAAAAAATATTGGTGAATCCTTTACCCACTTTCTACAAAGGTGGAGGAAAATATTTGCACGGTATTCAAGAGCTATTCCCGAATATGAGAAAATAGAAATCTTTGTTAATAACTTGGTACTAGAAAACTATGCATTGCAAATGTAAGATTCCCCTAGCTTCGACAAGATGATCAAGAATGCCCTCTGTATCGAAGAATTTATGGTCAAGAAGGGGCAGATCACTCTTCAAAGTGAAAACAAATCTAACAACTCCAACAAAAAACCTTAATGGTGGAAGCAAAGAATTTTTTTTGTCAATGATGGCATAGTAGATGCATCCAATGTTGGTCCTAAACCTGAATTGTTCAATCTGACTAATAGCATGCAAGAAAGAAAATACACCAAGGTAACGACCCCCATACCAAAAGCAAATAATGATAATAGCAAGTGTCAGCCATGGACTTCAAAACCTCCAAGAACATTCACTCCTTTAGGAGAACCTCTCGAGACTATTTTGAGGACACTATTAGACAACAAAGTTCTCACAATCCCAGGTCCCAAACCATGGGAACCAGTGGTCAAACCCAGATGGTGGGATGATAATTCTTACTGTGTCTTTCACAAAAACAATGGACACAAGACTAACAACTATCTTAAACTCAAGCATGTTATTCAAGACCTCATTGAAGGAGGAAGAATCAAAGTCGAAGGACACACTACCAACGAAGATCATACAAAATTTAATAAATTGTTCCCTATCTATGAGAAAGGGGAAGCATCTAAAGGGAAAGGAAATGAAGTAAACTACACCTATTCCAATAATGATAATGTAATCAATATGATAGACATTAAAACCATATTAGTTAATGTGGTCACAATCAAAGGTATTTCTTTCCAATCAAATGAGGTGACTCTGAGCCAAGCACAAGTCACAATCAAAGGACCCAATTCCTCCTCAAAACCAGCATCAACGTCCAAGGTTCCTATTGTTACTATGCCTAAACAAGAAGAAAAACACATGGTTACTATTCTTGCAGCAAAGTATGACTTGGTGGACCAATTTCAATGAACCTTTGCTAAAATTTCCATTTTTTGAGTTGCTTAAAATCTCCACAGTGCATAGAGAAATCCTGGAACAAGCCCTACATGCCTTAAATGCACCAAAGGACCTTGATATAGACAAATTCCAAGCGATGGTCAATCACATCTCAGCACCACATTACCTCTCCTTTTTTGAAGACGATGATAAATCATTGACCCATCCACATAATCAACCCCTTCATATTGAAGTCCTCATTCATAAATCCCATGTTAGACGTGTATCAATAGATAGAGGTGCAAGATTGAATATTTGTACCCTTAATCTGATCATGAAATTGGGTCTTTCAGAACAGACCATTGACTTTAGAAAAAAAATCACTATCAAAGCTTATGATGAGGAAGAAAGATCCTCTAAATGTCTTATTGTTCTACCCATCAGAGTCAGACCAATTGATAGGAATGTCATATGTCAAGTTCTGGATCTGCCCCTAGCTTACAACATACTATTGGGGAGACATTGGATCCATGAAATGCACATTGTGCCATCTAATTACCACCAATGTATCAAGTTCCCACATAATGGGGTGGAAGTAACAATTCCTACATATGCTAATTATACCTCCAACAATATCAAAGTAGGTAGTATGATTCCACATAAAAAAGAGGCTATGGGTGAGATTGCTACTAAGATTACCCAAGACACGGTGATGAAGAGTTTTGGCAAAACCTTAAAACTTGAAGAAATAGGTATGGGAGAATATAAGATGGACATGACCTTGTCATTAACAGAACTTTTGGTGTCACCAAGATCCTATGGAAAACCCTCCTTGTCGTTCCCACCTGCCACATCTAAAGAACTAGAAATCCATAAAGAAACTGACATGGCTAAGGCATCCAAAGCTTCTTTAGATAACACAGAAGAATATGCAGTCTTGGCTTGGCTTTACAAGGGAGAACCGACGGAAGCTGAGGTAAAACATGTGGAAATATCTCCAGATAAGTATGGAAAATGATATGATCTCCTCAAGCAAATGGGATACAAATGAAAATGACCTCTAAATGACACGTGAAGAGGACTTATTGAACCTATACACATGGAGTTCAGGGATACCAAAGATAAAATAGGGCTAGTCTTCAATAATAAATTTGAAGACCTTTCTTCATGAGATAGTCCAATTTCTGACAAAGGGAGTGATGAAATAGAAGAAATAGAATTGGAACCATGGTCCTATGAAATATTATTACATGTTGGCATGAAGAATCCCAAACATCAAGGAGAGAACTATGTACCAAGCTTTGAGATACCACAAGATTTTCACATGCCTTTGTTAGCACAAGCTCCTATTGAAGAGGTAGGAGACACAACAAAAGGTGTTTCAGAGATATCATTGATAGAAATGACTACTGAGGGAACACCCTGACAATAGGATTCACATCCTAACTGGGGGAAGTTAGTCACAATCACACATGTCGTTGATTTACCAAACTTTGATCCATAGGTGGCTAATCGAGTACATCAGATAACTATTGCAGAATTCTTGAACATGTCTGATGACAAAGTCATAGACTCTCATGATTATGAATGGGATGATCTATTTTTCTCCAGAGAGGACATTGAAATAGATGTGATTCACATGTTTGTAGCTCCATCAACACCCAACGAACATTCTAACACTACTCCCAATAATAGTGATATTCCTGAAGCAAAGGAAGAGCTCCTTCCCCCAATCATTGATGGAGAGACTGGTGTTCTCATAAGTCTAAAATAACTTCAAAGGAAACAAGAAAGAAGCCTCCTTTTGTGAAGAGATGATGAAAGTTCTACTGACGAGTCACTAGATTTTGGTCCACATATAACTAACAATGACCCTTTTAATGATGATCTAACTCTTATTGATCTAAACCTCAAAGAACTTAACTAAACAGGACATTTCATCTTCATTAATAGTCTTGACACTAATGCAATACTATCCTTCCCAGAGCCCGACTCCTTGTCTTTGATAAATCTATACCTAATTGATTGGACTAATACAAATCCTACTCCTATCCTCAACTTTCCCAATGAATACACCTTGGCTTGCTATCTAAACACTTGCGAACCTTACCCTTCTTCCGCCAATGCAAGGAGTGTGAACATGTCCTAGGAGGATATCAAGATTCTCATTCAAAAATTGAAAACTAAAAAGAAAAAGGGAACTGACGATGAAAACCACATTGTGGCAGTGTCAGATCCTAAAATAGTTAAAAAAAAGACGTATATGATGGTGAGAACCTCTCAGAGGCACCAAGGATGAGATTCTTGATATCCTCCCCAAGTACTTTCAAGAAAGGTCTTTAGTTCTGATACAACCAATACAGCTAGTTAATTTAGGCACAGCTGAAGATCCTCAAATAGTACACCTAGCACAATCTTTGTCAGAAGAAGAGAAGACACAATTCACCGAGTTCCTGAAAGAGAAGAAGATCAACTTTGCATGGTCTTATATAGATATGCCTAGACTGGATCCTGAGTTAATAATGCATCACTTGTCTATAGCTCCCGTGATCAAACCCATGTAACAAAAACTTAGAAAAATGCATCCTCACGTTGCATTTCTAGTAAAGGTGGAGCTAGAGAAATTTTTGAAAGCTGGATTCATCAGAGTCATTGCTTATGTGGGATGGATCTCCAATGTGCTCTCATTGTCTAAATCTAATAAATCTATCAAGATCTATATAGACTTTAGAGACTTAAACAAGGCATGTCCTTAGGATGACTTCCCACTACCTAATATTGATATGATCATAGACTTCACAATAGGCTACCAAATGTATTCACTAGTGGATGGTTTCTCAGGCTATAATCAGATAAAAATTGCCCCCGAGGATCAAGAGAAGTATGCATTTACATGTGCATGGGGGAGGTTTTGCTGGAACATCATGACTTTTGGGTTAAATAATTCCAGTGCCAGATATCAAAGAACAATGACTACTATATTCCATGATATGATGCATAAAAAACATGGAGGATTACGTGGATGAAACCTTAGCTAAATCCAAGGAAAGGAACACTCATATTGATGATTTAAGCAAGATATTGGATTGAATGGAGCAATTTCAACTTAGGCTCAATCCAAAGAAGTTTTCCTTTGGGGTCCAATCTGGAAATCTTTTATGGTTTATTGTTTTAGTGAAGGGAATTAAGGTAGATCCTGCAAAAGTCAAAGCTATACTAGAGATGACTCCTTCACGCAACAATAGTCAAATGAGTACATTACAAGGGAGACTTCAATCAATCAGGAAGTTCATGTCACAACTTTCTAATAAAGCACAACCCTTTACCAACTTGCTACACAAAAGGGTCACCTTCAAATGGGATGAACACTGTGAACCCAACTTTAGAGAATTAAAAGAGTACCTAGCTACTCCTCCTATTCTTATGGTGCCTATTCACGGAAAGCCATTACTCATGTATATTTCAGCTATAGCTACATCACTAGGAGTATTTCTCACACAAGAGGATGAAACAAAGAAAGAAATATTTATCTACTACATTAGTAGAACACTAGTCTCCTATGAGCCCAATTACAACATTATTGAGAAAGCATGCTTAGCAGTTGTCTTCGCATGACAAAAATTGAGACACTACATTTTCTTACATACAATTATGTTCATTACAAAGATGGACCCTTTGAAGTACCTCCTGAGAAAAACAATATTAATAGGGCGTCTGGAAAAGTGGGTCCTTATTCTGAGTGAATTTGACATTGAATATGTAGATAGGAGGGCTATTAAAGGACAAGTCCTTGTAGATCAACTAGCTGATTCACCACTCCAATATGATGAACCTTTAAGGATTGAATTCCCTAATGAGACCATTATGCATCTAACTGAGTACCCATGGAAGATGTACTTTAATGGTTCTTTCATGCAAGAAGGCTCTGGAGTAGGAGTTCTATTCATAACTCCTCAAGGATACAAGATTCCCAAGTCTTACAAATTGATGTGTCCATGCACCAATAACATTTATGAATATGAGGCATTGGTAAACAGTCTTAAGATTGCCATGGAGTGGAAGATTGTAGAGTTACACATTTATGGTGACTCCCAGCTCATTATCAATCAAGTTAATGGAGATTACTAGAAAAAATATGAGAAGTTGACACCCTATAAACAACTGGTTGATGACTTAAAGAAGTACTTTATCTTCATCACATTCTAGCAGATAACTAGAATAGAGAACAAAGTTGTAGATGCTATGGCCACATTGGCATCCATGTTACAACTAGAGGAACATCAATTATACTATGACTTCTTGGTAGAAGAACTATCATATCCTACCTTTGATACCCCTGAATACCAAGTAATCTATGCTTTGAACACCCCAGACCAATCTCAGTATGCAAATGTCAATGCTTACCTCATTGACCAAACCATTCCCAACAATCTATCAAGAAATGAAAAAAGAGCCTTGATTAGGACAGCATCGCGTTATGTCCTCATAACTAATAGCTTATATCGATGAGGTCTCAACGGTATGCTTCTTAGATGTTTATAAATCGAAGAGTCAGATCACGCATTAAAAGAAGTCCACGAAGGTGTATGTGGACCACATTCAAATGACTTTTCACTAGCAAAGAAACTGCTTAGAGTAAGCTATTACTGGCCTACCATGGAAAACAATGCTATTCAATTTTCCAAAACATGTCATAAATTCCAGACACATGGAAATCTCATCCATGCTCCTGCCAAAGAACTTATACCTTTCATAAAACATTGGCAATTTCAGCAATGGGCCTTTGACTTGGTTGGAAAAATATATCCCAATTCTTCAAATGGACACAAGTTCATCATTATGACCACTGAGTATTCCACGAAGTGGGTCAAATATATGTTGTTAATCAAAGCCACTAGCAAATAGGTGGCTATGTTTATTTTAAACTACATTATCTGTAGATATGGTATACCCTCTTCAATTGTAATAGATAATGGGGGCCAATTTAAAAATCAAGACATCGATAACCTTTGCAAATAGTTCCACATCACTCAACATTGCTCCTTAATCTATTATCCTTAAGGTAATGGATAGACTGAGGCATCTAATAGGAATATTCTCAAGATCCTACATAGAACCATGAGTAAGTCTGGTAGAGACTGGCATCTACAAAACAATCATCAAAACACCAGCAAGAGACATGCCATTTGCATTGGTCTATAGTGCTATAGTACTACCTATTGAAGTTGAAATCCCATCTTTGCAAATATCTTTACAAGGTCTTGTTAGATGAGCAATACAACATCGATAGGGTGAATTCTTTAGACCTACTTGATGAGTGCAGGCAACAGGCATTTGATCATCTGAAGGTGTACTAGTACGCATGTCTAAGGGATATAATAAAAAGGTTAAACCATGCCAATTTCAAGTGGGGGATCTTGTCCTGAAGGAGAATCCTAAGAACCAACCTAACAAAGAACAGAAAGGAAAATTTGAACCTAACTTGCTGGGACATTATGTTATCACTGCTACTTTTGGGACTTGAGCTTATCAACTAGCTACACCTGAGGGAGATGTTCTTCTAGATCCTATCAATAATCTACATTTGAAGCAGTTCTACGCTTGATGTTTGGCTAGCAGAGCCTATACAGTAAATAGTTCTTAGAAAATACCAAAAACATTCAGAAAATTGATCCTAAAGAAATCCAAAACAATGGAAAAATTCATAAAGAAATGTATCCTTGGTGAAAACCTGGCAAACAGGCACCTTGATACTACAAAAACATTACAAAAAAAGAAAAAATTGAAAAAAAATTGAAAAAGAGAAAAGTGCCTTGACGACAACCTGGTAAAATAGACATCCTCGTAGTAAAAAGAATAAAAAAGGGGGTTTTCCGAGTGTTGAAAACCTAGCAAACAGGCATCGCTTGTGTTATGTGCTCCATCTATCATTACATTACTGATACTAGGCCTTCACAATTACACATGTGCTAAGAGTTGACTTTGTTTCCTTACGAAAACCTTATCCTCGCTTGGGATTTGTCTGTGTTTCTATCTTAAGGTCAAGTCATTTTTCACTGGGGGCATCTTTGCCAGCATGATAGGTAGTGTCTTCTAGGTCGTCATAGGATGTTTTGTCTTGTGACACAATGCTTCTTGATGCTTGCACCAAACTATCACTTTCATGAAACATCGGTACATCTTTTCAAATCACCTATTTGGCAGAAACATTGCACTAACCTGAATGGTGTTCCTAAGACCTACATTGAATTACAAATAGGAAGAAAGATATACACAGACATGGAACACATCTTTCTTGAATTCCAACTTTTGATTGATGAATCTCTACTGCGCTTGAAAAATTAATCAATAGTATTTCTCAATACTACCTAAACACAGTTTGATCTTGGTTTGATTATAACTCTTTTATGTACCCATGATGTTTTCACTAGGGGCATCTAAGAAGCTATGAATTTTATTTGATTGATTTACAATTGATAATTGTTATGTCTTCCGAGTTACTTCATGATGTCTGTGCAAAGACAAAGAGTCACAAGGATAGGGGGCATAATATTTTCTTGGTTTTTTGTGTATGGTGATTGTTCCAAATGATCCTATAAATTTCACCTAACTTGGATGTTTATGGTAAGAGCTACCACCATGAGTGGATAGCTGCATATATCTTGATGTTTGTTATATATAAACTATAGTAAGGTTGAAACAATTTCCTTGTCTATTTTCTAACTCAGATTCTTAGTAAGGTATATGAAGCATAATGTACCCAAGGATATGAATTTTCAAGGTCATTACGGGTTCAATATCTTGCCTTACATAGATTCTCATATAGTAAAAGGAAGGTGACTATTTTGTTATCCTGGGTTCTATGCCTTGATGCCTAAGTCTATTTCTGACATTTCAATAAACACAATATTCATACTTTCATGATATTAATGGGTATTAGTGATGGTTGTACTATTAGGTGGTATCCATTCTGAAAAGCACCCAATGATGATAAAGTGTCCAAATATCTTCCAATCAGTGACAGGTCCTAAGAGTCTGCATATAACTACATTTAGAGATTGCATGATGCATTTGTGAAAGAAGTAAAAGCATAAGGAATTTGAGCTCAAAAATAATTTCTATTTTCTCTTCTAAACCCAAGTTAATTACATCCATTTACTATTATTGATATTTATATCGTTGCACATCCATAGCATACATTTTGCATTCCTAACATGAGAAAAAAGAAAAATACAAAAACAAGGCAATTATGCATTACATTTTATTTCTACATCCTAAGTGCATCCATACATTTTACTTGCATATGAAAAAATCAAAAAACATCCATTTGCATATTCACATAGTATCATTTGAAACATATTTATATTAGTGATAAATCCAAAACACATAAATGATGTCATCTAATCTAAACTCATCATAATACCAAG
>MU213105.1:136319-149253 GCA_018584345.1 Thuja plicata | reverse complement strand
TCTAACTTCCTCCCTCTCCCTGATCTCGAGGAGGAGGAGGTGGTACAAATGGCGATGGAGGAGGCATAGCTCCCTCAGACTGCTAGGCAACTCATGAATAAGAAAGTGCTCTCTGGCCCTCTATAACTGCACCATGGTATAAAGAAAAGTAATAGGATGCTCTCTATCCCTGGTGGGTGGCTATCCAAGCCTGTGCATCTCTCTCTATACTAAGCATATCACCCTATCTATCTTTATCTGCCCTGAGACACTCTAGCTATGAATCCCTATCTGTCAATAGAGCCTCTAAAGTAGTCATGCATACTCTCAAATGCTCTCTTTCCCACTCACACTGGGATAGTGGGTCCCCATCTCTACCAGAATCCTATCCTGACACTCTATCCTATGATATATCAGGCTACCTCTGCTGCTACTATCTGTGCTATCTCTGCTGCTCCCTCTTAAGTAAAGGACCTAAATCTGTAGTGCCACCCATAGATCCACCTCCCCTATCATCTTTGTCATCATCACCATCATCTGGAGGAGGATGTCTCCCATCTCTACCTCCATCTCTACCTTTGTCCCTCCCTCCATGTCTACCTACACCCCTACCCCTTTGGGCTCCTCCTCTCCCCCTGGTAGGGAAGTCATCCAAATCATAAATCTATCAGGTCCTAGATATGAGGAATAGCCTCCTCTAGAACTATGAATTGAGGAAATGGATGCTGAAGCATCTCTGCAGCATACCCATTAGAAAAACCCACATCTACAAAATCACAGTGAAGGTCCCAATCGACTCCAACCATGTCTCTGATCTCCTTGTGGGTAGTCTCATAACTAAGTTGGGCACCCCACAATTGTGCCTCATCATGGATCTGAGCATATATAGTCACATCCTGGGTCATATCCTACCACCAACGGAACTATCTCAAGACTTGGGTATGTATAAACAACTCTACAATATATCTGGTCCTTCCAATAAGGTACCTACTTTGAAACAAAAATAGAATCTATCTGGCATCTGAGGTCCACTCCTCACAGTCCAAGTATGGTTGTCATACTACCTCTGTCATTTCATCAAAAATTCTCCTCCAGTACTCTACCTTTCTCAAATGGGGCTACTGAATCAGGCCAAAATACATACAAACATAAGGATACTTGGGTGCCCACTGCCTGTCTACTATGGGTCATGTCACTAGGATGTTCTCCTAGGCCCAGATCTAAAGAATCAAAATTCCCATAGTCATGCTTTGAGTATAATGTTAAATAATCTCATGGAGGTCTCAATACATGTGAGTCAAAATAAAGTTGCCCCACATAAATCTTCATCTCGAGATGAGCATCTACTCTAGCATATCTACCCATCTAATGAGGAATCTATGTTGTCCTCTGTCTAGAATCAGGATGCAACCAATCAAACTTGCTAAATATATAGATAATCGATCATAATGATCACACATGTAATCCCAAGAAAGGTATCTCTGATCAATGGTATCATCCTAGAAATACCGACGAGTTGTACCAATTGCCATGGCAAAATTCAACTCAAAGCACACCTCACGACATATAATGGGAACTCACAATATGTGCCATACATCCTCTAGAGTAAATATCATCTCCCCGGTCAGGAGATGGAAGGTGTTGTGCTCTAAGTGCCATCTCTCAAAAAGAGCATTAAACAACCCTCGATTTACCTCTATATTGGGTAAAGTAATCAAAGATCGTAATCCACAACAAACTACTATCTCATGCTCATCATCTGACAAAAGTCTGACCAAGGCAAGCATGCACCCTAGTTATGTACCCTAGAAAGCAACTACCTCAAAATCAACCTATTTTTTAGCAAAATAATAGATAAATCAATGTTCTATCTATGACAAAAATGCAAAAATGTAATATTCAAGGTCAATGGAGAAAAGACAGTTCACAATTTTCAAAAATTCTAAGTCCAAACCCTAGATGTAATCTTGGATATACAGGGTGCAATATTTTTACTAGATGTGATCCTAGAAAAATAGGATGCAATTGAGAATACAGGGTGTGATCCAAGAAATCCCAAATGTAACCCCAAAAATAGGGTGCGATCCTAAAAAAGGGGATATGACATAAATTGGGTTTTTTCTGCTAAACTAAGTCAAAATATGGAAAACTAGAAGTGATCCAGGAAATCCTAGATGAGACATAGAAATATGAAAAATAGGATACGATCTAGGAAATGTTGGATACAATGCAGGTTTGACAGGGTGCGATCCAAAATCCTGGATGCGACCCATAATTGAAAGGCCTCTACAAGCCACAAAAATGCATAAAATTTGAAATTGCAAAATCTGCAAGGTAGTTTTGTGAATACTTACCAGAGCTGCGTAATTGGCATGGCACTGATGACAAAGAATGATCTTGAAATGATACTTCCTCACAGGGACCACCATCTTCTCTATAGAGCTCTCAAATTAACTATAGGAAAAAGTTAAAATGAATAGTAAAATGGTAATTTTTGAGATATATATTGGTCTTTTGAGCTATTTAGGGGTTCCGAAACTCCTCTCAGGAAACTAAAACTCCATTTGTGTTATCTTTTTGATCAATCAAGAACCAACTCGAAGGTGCCTAAGGTCTTTTATGCAGCATAGTAAATTTTTTGCGACAGTTCCTGAAGATGCAGAATTGCTCCATCTATTCTGAAAATCTGTCAAATTGCACATTTCATCAAAAATCTTGGTTTGACATCATTTTATCAGTCTCACCGCTCACATTTTCAAGTAATTAACTTGGCTCTTATGTGTTTACTCTTCACACAATCCTGTTTCTTCGCTTCTTCTAATCTATTCTGACCTACCCATTCCATGCAAGTGTTACATCGTTTCAAGAGGAATTTCATTTTGTTCCTTTAATTTTGTTCTCGAGGGGGCATGATCACACTATCATCAATCAAATTCTTGCTCGAAACAACATTAAAATGACTTCGTTATCAAATAACTAGGGGCATGACAGTTTCATTGACTAAGTCAGAATTGTTGGATAGAAAGCTTTCATTCTCATAAGATGGATATCTTGTGTTTCCTCATTTTAAAAGATTCTGATTAAGCTCCTAGTAGCTTGGTACTGACTTTTGGATGACAACCAAGTTTGGATTAGTATTATCAATCTTTGGACGACAACCAAGTTCAAAATTTGTATCTTTAAGATCTTTTATTGAACTTTGGACGACAACCAAGTTCAAATTCAATTCTATCAGTTTATTTTGATCAACTACGAGACTGATCTCACCAGGCATTTCATTTGATCATGAGCGAAATTATCAATCTTTTTGAAGTCAAAATAAAAAAAGTTTCTTTGAATCAATGCACTGCTTGTACATCAATTCAAAGAGGGAAAAATGTAACCACCTAGATTTGGTCGGCTCTAACCATAGACCCTATTTTCCCTAAGTGTGATCATACCCCCAATTATGTTTAGACAACTCTTCAATCTACTAACATAATTCATTCAAATCAAATTTAATTTCCTAAGTTATCTAATCACTAAATTTTATTAATCACCTAAGCCAATCAAAACCAATCAATTAAATCAAATCATTTCAAATCAATACCTCGCTAAGGTAATTAATTTAAGAGGAATTGAATAAATCCCTATTATATCTAATCACTTGAAAAAAACCTATCTTCTAGCCTAAATTAATCTAATTAATTGGATATAATCCTAATTAATTATCTAAAGAAATAAAAAGCTTAAATAATTAATATTCCTATTTTTGAATGAATATATTTAATATAACTCATTTCATTAATATTCCCCTAAACCCTAGCCTAACCTACCTCAACCACCTTTACCCTGGGTTCAAACCCATCCCAACCTATTCACCCCATGCTAAATCTAATCCTAATCCTAATCTCATTCTATCCCACCTTCTAATGATGTCACATTCCTAAAAATGTTATTAGGAACTCAACCCACTTGAGAAAGTCCACTTTCTCAAGCTTGACTCTAAACCCTCTCCATGCCTCTTAAATGCTTGTATTTAACGCATATGACCACTCCATGCCTATTAAATTCTTGCATTTAAGGCATATTCCTCAAGCCCATGCTTCTTTAAGGCCTTTGGCATTTAAATCCTGTTACATCTCATTAATGAGTTTTGCAACTCCATTAATGACCCTTTTCCCCCCTCTCTCTCCTCATTTCTTCTATAAATAGGAGTTTTTGAGCACAAATAAGCCCATAATTTTAGAGTTAAATGTATTGTTATGCTGTTGAGATCCTTTTGGAATTCATATTGCATCTTAGATCTAATATTAGGCATTGTTATTATCCTCATTTTTAGAGTTAATATGCATTCTTCTTTGTTATTTAGGCTAGTTTGATTAAAATATTTCATGCTAGGTTGTATATGTCACTGGAAAAGGCATAATCTGAGGGCTATTATGTTTTTTTCACACTCCTCCTAGTTAGAAAGCAATAGATCAATTTTAGTGGATTTTCATGCTTTACTAACCCCATTTTCACTAACATAATGATCTATTGAAGTGTTGTGTAGGAGGTAACAGGTGGAGTATTTCACACACAGATCTATATGATGAGACATGTTTATTTTCACAATTTGATGATGTATGGTTATGGCATAAATGGTTGTGTCATGTGAACTTTGACAATTTGGTAAACATTAGTAAGATGAAAAGAGCAAGAGGGTTACCAAGATTGAAGAAACCTAATAATGTGATATGCAAACAATGTTAATTGGGAAAAATGACAAAGTAGATAGTTTCAAGAGAAAAACCTATACTTATGATGATATTTTGGAATTGGTTCATATTGACCTTTAAGGACCTATTGAAGTGAAAAGCTACTGTAGTGAAAAATATTTCATTATGCTTGTTTATGATTACTCTAGAATGATGACTATGATGTTTCTCAAAGATAAATTTGATGTATTTTAGTTGTTTATGTGGTATTTGGAAAAAGTTGAAGAAGATAAATGTAAGAGCTTGAGATGTCTGAGACATGACATAGAAGGAGAGTTTGTATCTAATGAGTTCAACTTATTCTGCAAGGATAGAGGAATCAAAAGATAGATGTCTTCCCCAAGGAATCCCCCAAAGAATGGCATAGCTGAAAGAAGGAATAGATCAATCATGGATTTTTCTAGAACACTGACAATAGAAAAAAATGGTTCACAAAAACACAAGAGAGAAGTTATAAGTACAATGGTCTATACCTTGAACCGATTATAAGTCAAGAAAGGTATAGATGTTACACCTTATGAGTTATGGTATGGTTATGCACTTAATATGAAATACTTTAAAGTCTTTGGAAGTAAATTTTATATATTAAAGGACAATAGGAATGGAAAACTTGATGCTAAAAGTGATGAAGGCATATTCCTAGGTTATTCCACTAAGAGAAAAGTGTATAAGTGTTTGAATTATCTAACTAAAAAAGTTGTGGAAAGTGCAAATGTTAGAGTTGATGAATATGCAGAAAGGAATGAAGTTGAATGCAAGAAATAACTTGATGATTACAAATATTTTGTATATATGAATGAAGGAGAGCCCAATAGTTTAGCTGAACTAGTGAAAGAAGCTACCGAGCAACCATAAGAAATTATCAACCAAAAATAAGAAACTGTCGAGTTAGATAAAGAAGTTACCAAGCATTAGGAGGTAATTTTCAAAGAATCAAAAGAGGAAGTAGAGACACAAAATGAACCCAATATGAATTTTATAGATGAATTCAAAGAAAAAAAATAAGAAGAAAGAAGGCCAGAACCTATATTAGCAAAACATGTGAGGAGACATCATAAACCAGTTCAAATCATTGGAGAAAAAGTTTCTCAAGTTATGACAAGAAGAAAATTGAAAAATAAGATATATTTATTATGTCAATTTGAACCCAATTCGGTGAAAGATTCTTTGGATAATGTATATTGGATAAAGGCCATAAATGAAGAAATTGAGAAAATAGAGAAGAACAAAACCTGGACACTAGTACCTAGACCAAAGGATAAGAATGTTATTGGGACCAAGTGGGTATTTAGAAATAATTTGAATGAGCATGGAGAAGTCATAAGAAAAATGGTTAGACTTGTATGCAAAGAATATGTGTAAGAAGAAGGAATTGACTATGGTGAGACATTTTCCCTAGTTGCTAGATTGGAAGGAGTTAGAACTCTACTTGTGTATGCAACTTACAAAGGATTCAAAATGTATCAGATGGATGTCAAACCAACATTTCTAAAGGGAATACTGGAAGAAGGGGTATACATTGAACAAGCTAAAGGATTTTTTGATTCAAGCAAGAATAATATGGTCTACAAGCTACACAAAGTGTTGTATGGATTGAAGCAAGCCTCTAGAACATGGTATGAAATATTACATAATTGACTAGTCCAAATTGGTTTTACAAGGACAAATGACAATAGTAATATGTACTTAAAGACTACAAAAAGTAAAGGGATATTTTTATCTGAAATATTTATTGATGATATAATATATGGAGGACAAGATGCTTTATGCTAAATATTTTCAAATGAGAAGCAAACTGAATTTGAGATGTCTATGTTTGGAGAGATCAATTTTTTTGTTGGTTTGCAGGTTTATCAGATGAAGAAATGTATCTACATTAATCAATCTAAATATATGAAGGAGACACTAAAAACCTTTGGCATGGAGGACTCCAGACTAGTAAGTACACCCATGGCTACTGGACATAAAATATCAAAGAACAATGAAACAACATATGTAAATCAAACTTTGTATAGGTCAATGATTGGGAAGCTACAATATGTTTTCCATAGTAAACCACATATTTCATTAGAAATTGGGATTGTTGCAATATTCTTTGCAAATCCTAAAGATAGTCACATGATGGGGGTGAAAAGGATACTGAGATATCTGAAAGGAACATAGGATTATAGATTTTATTATAAATAAATTGCAGATTGGACTGGCAATGTTGATGATAGAAAAAGTGCAAGTGGTGGAGCATTCTTTCTAGAAAAGAGATTAGTCTCTTGGACAAGAAAGAAACATAACTATATTTCTCAATCTACAGTAGAAGATGAATATGTAGCAGCAATAGTTAATTGTTCAAACATAGTGTGCATCAAGCAACTGTTGAAAGGTATGAAGGAAGAAATCACTGAGCTAGTTGTTATTTTCTATGATAACAAAAGAATTATCAATATATCAAATAATCCTATGATGCACACAAATACCATGCATATTTCTATCAAGCATCATTACTTCATAGAGTTAGTTCAAGACAAAGAAGTGAGATTGGAATATGTGAATACAAAGGAATAGTTAGTAGATATATTTACTAAAGCATTAACCGAGGATGTACATGAGTATCTGAGAGGTAAATTAGGGGTTATTCCCCTAGTTGAGGTTAACTAGGATCAAATGAAGTGATTGCATCAAAATTATTACCCAGAATATCTAAAACTTAATGCAAAGGAGGTCACACTTTAGTAGTTTCCTAAAGCCATGAAGAGTAATGCACAAGATGTTGATCAGTCATAAGGAAGATGTTAGAGGGAGAATATAGTTTAGAAATGTGACACAAATATATCTGCATGGTGAAGATGAATGACTTTGGAATTTATGTCAAAGAGGGACAAAATACAATGAGGGAGATATGACTATAAGACTATGAGGAAGATAAGCAAAGAGAGAAATCTATCCAAGAGGAGCTGATATTTGTATTGGAAGAGAATCAAAATGAAGCTAAGGACATTAATGAAAATCTGTTAATAGAAGATACTTCTTGTATTGTTTGGTAACTAGGCATGTGGTGTTTTCATGTGGTGTCTTCCATCAATGCCAAAGAGGGAGATTGTTGGAAGCTACAATTGAAACAATTATTATATTTTCATTGGTCAAACCTTAAATGGTAAGATAGTTTCTATCTAGTAAAATATCATATCATTTGATTGATGAAGAAGATTTGAGAAGAGGACATAACAAGAAGACCTAGTGAAATGGTGGATTTATTAGAAACTACAATGGGTAATTGATTAGATTTCACATTGGCAAGATAATGTTTTGTTTATTTATAACACCGAGTGAAGTATGGAAAAATAAAACCTTAGTCTTGGCTGAGTAAAAGAGTAGAAGATTAAGGAACTTAAGTTCAAGCAATTTATGTCGAGTGATGTGCATGTTGATCGAGTGCCAGAACATGCCGAGAAAATATAGTGTCAAACGAGTATCAGTATTTACCGAGTTATCTAGTGATGACCGAGCGAAAGAACACAGTGATGACCGAGTGTCAATATTTTACATTTTGTGAGAGAATTGAGATCCCAACTGACATAGTTGAATTCTTGGAATATGTAAAGTGTATTTAAGATAAGGATGAACATCATGGATAATTTAATGAGCATTTAATATATGTTTAACCATTTCTATTTATGGATTCAAGAAGGATTTTTGATATGTATCTACAAGGTAGAAAGAGAATGAAATGTTGGAAGGATTAATTGGATATGACCAAACTCTAAGATCTACAATGATGATTAAGTGGGAAATGATCAAGCTAACTAATCAAATATGTATAAGTATAATCTAATTTCAGGTTATGTATGATAAGGTTGATTTATTTGATTGGATAATCTAAGCAGAAGGAAGAGAATGTTGAGAAGAGAAGTACAAAACTATGAAGTTGTCATTGCTTGAAATATTTCCAAGGATATTAGAGAGATGGAGAGGACAATGGAGCCCAATCAGTGAATTAGCATTTGAGAAAAAGTGGATCTATATTTGCAAAGTGAGTTGTATGTTTCAGATCAAATTGTTGTTACTTACTAGCCATTGTATCACTTAAAATCCTTTAATCAAGGTTCACGTAACATTCATTTGTAAATTCTTTAATCAAGGTGACATTCTAATGGAATGATATAAATCCTCTAACAAGGCTCACTTTTAATAGGGTGATTAAATCCTTTAACATGGTCACACCTAACATTGTGTAAATTAACCTTTAACATTGTTGTCTCCTCATAGAGCTCACCTTAGAAGAGTGAAAGTTTGGTAGCATATTATTCGTGGTTTTTCCCATATTGGCTTTCTATGTTAGATATTGGTGTCATACTTGTTTGAATATTATTTGATGTGTTTTATTGTTAAGAGTTTTATATTTTGCAAGTTGATTACTATAGGACAGTGGACTGCAACTTTATGTTATTGATCATGTTGGTTGTATTTCAAATTTTGTAGGTTGTCAGAATTTTTTTGAAGTTCTCAGTCATTTCCATGGCTAAAAGTTGAAAATCTTGTCTAGAGTTGTTGAAATCCCTCTGCAAATAATGATCTTCAAGCCAAAATTAAGAAAGAATGCAAAAACCTAAGCCCTAGGTCAAATTTTCATGCATATCCAAGAAAAACCCTATTTCATTGAAATCCATTCTATTTTGTTGTTACTTTTTTAGAAAATCCTGACCACTTAAGTCATGTGTTGTATTTCATATTATTCACTTAAGTCACATTTTCTCAATGTAATTTGATAATATTTTGTTTCTTTTCGAGACTTGGTGATTTCATTTATGTCAGGTTGTCTCTATAAAAAGTGAATATGCTTTCGGTCCTTGTGAGATTTCATGTGAGCCATAAATGTAGAGCTTGATCCTGTGGTTGGTGGATGATGTCATTGAAAAAATAGAGTTAAAGAAATCCTTTGGCAACTTCGAGTCTACTCAGTCGTGTTGTCTCAAAAGGTGATTAGAGTTGCAAGTTGAGTCAAAGAACGGTTTGAAATTTTATGTAGTTGCATTATCCTGAAGATAAATTTGAGTTAAGTTAAAACATCTAAGATTTAGTGATAGCCATTGATCTAAAGTGAAATCCTATGGTGGTTGCGAAGTCTCACTGAAAACTCTTGAGTTAAAAATGTATCAGCGACTTCAAGTTCACTCAGTTGAGGTATCTCACAAATAAACCAAGGTCAAGAAGGTGGTTAAAGTTCTTTAGCAATGTGATCTCTTTTAAAATTCATGGTTAAGTTAGAGATAAAGAGATTAAGTGACTGTCATCAGATGAGAGACAAATCCTATCGCCAGCATGAAGTCATGGTAAAAATTTTTAGATAGATGAAAGATAAAGAGATATCCCAACTACCATCTGATATGAAAAGGATCTAGTGGCTCGTGTTAAATCGTGAAATAAACCATGAGCTAGTGAAATTTTAAAGCGACAATAAGATTCAATGAGTCATGATGTCGCGATAAGAACTATGGTTGAGGATGAGTTTAGTTAAGTTTAAGTGTTTTCAGGGAGAAGATCTGAGCCATGAAAAAGTTAAGATCTTATGGATGGCATGTAGTTTCTTTAGAAATTCAAAAAGTTAGAAAAGTTCCAGAGATTCAATGATGATAATTAAGATTGAGACACATGGCTGATCTTTTGAATACTTGAGTTAGTTTGGAAGTCTCAAAGAAAACCTGAGGCAAACATTTTCCTTCTGTGACATACAAACTACTTAAGTCGTGAAGTCGCAAAGTAAACTACAGTTAAGTGAAGAACAAACGAGATTATGCACAAGCCGTTAGATTAAAAAATATGATTTATGGTAGTTGTGAAGTCTCAAATGAAAATATGAAAGTACATAAAGTAAACAAGATTATACGTAGGACTTTCAATTAAAATAAGATCATCTAACAGTCACGTAATATCAATAGAAACTTAGAGTAAATGAAATCTTAAAGCGACAAAGAGATAACACAATCACGTAGTCTCTAAAGGAAACCTGAGGTATAAAAATGAGTTATCAAAGCTATAATCGTGAAGTCTTGAAGAGAATAAGAGTTAAGTGATCTCATATAGGGATTAACAGGTAGCCATTGATCTAAAGAATGATTAGGTGGTTATCGTTAAGTCTCAATAGAAAACTAGAGTTGAGGATAACTCTTCATGAAAATGAGATCACACAGTCGTATTGTCACTAAAAGAAACCATGGTGAGATCAAGGTAGTACATGTGGTTTTCTCCATGCCATCTTAACAGCTGACAGTCAATGAGAATGAAGGAGTTATGACAGTGTATTTTAAAAGATTTTTGAGTTGTTCTCAAAGAGCCAATAGAATCAAATCTTGATCTCTATTTGAATTTAATAAGGCTTTTTATAAGAAAAGTCATCATTTGAAATTGATCATCTATTAGTTTGAAATTCCATGGCTAGGAGCTAGAATTGATTTCACAACACACAGAAGTAAAGATAGAAAAGACTCAATTGTGAATTCATGAAGGATATTGGTGCATTAATAGGCATTACTGTTATTCAGTCTCTCTTACCATTTTTCAAGAATCTAGAGCTCAGAATTTGCATGAGTAATTTGCATTTTCAGTGAGAATAGAATAATGAAGGCTTATAGAGTAAATAGTAAAGATTTCAGTTCAGAATCTAGAGTGTGATTTTTCAGTATTGAATATTTGGAGTGTTTCACAATTAAAAGTGAGGTTTTTGAGAATATTTGTTCCAATATCAGTAAAAATGAAAAGGAAAGTTGATCAGTGACAAGTTACATCAAACATCATGAGCAAAGTAGTGAGCGCTACCTCCACCAGTAGGAAGAGTAGTGATGATGAGGACCTAAAAGGGAAGAGAAATTATTTAGAAGAATTCATCCAACTACTCCCAGACTCTAGTCAGGGAAAAAAGGAAAATGATGAATATTTAGGAGATAATTATGCATACATTAGAGATGCCAAGACACCAGATTGTTCTGGTTATCATTTTTTTAGTTATTTTCATAAAAATAGTGATGTCATATGCCTATATAAAACCCCTAGACTAGTGGATTAGCCAAATTAGTGGTCCCCAATGTATTCATTGATGTAGATTTGACTCTAGAGTTGGCCATTAGCTATGATACTATTTCAAAGACCATCAAGAAGGATGATGGCAGTGTTTTGGTAACCCTAGACCAAGCTTTTTTGATGAAAGCTTTTGATATCTATAACCCATGTTCCACAAAAATAAACTTGATGTTGGAAACAATTGTTTAATTGTGTATTGTCCTTGATGTTACACAAATGTCATATCATTCATTAGACAGAGTCTACCAAGCTCAGAATGTTCAGCAAGGCAGTTAACCTAGTCTACCGAGCTCAGACGGTAAGAGAAGCAATTTACAAAGTCTACCAAGCGCTCCAGAATACTATACCAAGGAGTTAGTTACTACCGAGCTCTCTCGGTCGACAAAAGAAATTCAGTCTTTACCGAGTTCACTCGGTCATCAAAGAAAATGTGAAGGAAAGTCAGTGCTTACCAAGTTCACTCGGTTACCAAAGGATTTTCGTAGAATCTACAGTGTTCACCGAGCATCCGTTGGTCAACACTGGAATATCATTCCTGACTGCGTCAGCCTGCGAAGGATTTTATTTGTGAAATGTTTGTACAGCCGACCAATGTAATATATATTAATTGAAACTTGTAATTGAGCTGACTTAATAACCTGAAGGGTATATATGAAAGATCAAGTTGCGAATTCAAAATGTGTGATAGTGCAGAGTAAGAAGTGTGGAAATGTGAAGAAGCAGAAGGAATGTGCGAATTCTGATGAAGGATTAGAGATATCCTTGAGGTGCTGCAAAGATATATTTGATCAGTAAGGATCTATTGGAGCAGAACAGAGATCTGTATCAGCAAGATAATTTGCATTTAATTCAGGTCACTTCATTGTTACTTTCTAGCCATTGTAGCAGTGATACCGAAATCTCTTAGCAAAGTTGGTCTAACAACCATTTCATAAATCCTCTAACAAGGTGACAATTCAATTGAATTCCTCTAAAGACCTCTCACAAGGCCACTCCTAGCAGGGTGATTAAATCCTTTAATAGGGTCACACCTAACAGTGTGTTTTGTAACCTTTAACCGGGTTGGCTCCTAACAGGGCTCACTTCAGAAGAGTGAAAATCAGTAACTAGTTGCATTGGTGGTTTTCCCAAATTGGGTTTCCATGTTA
>MU213105.1:100680-127885 GCA_018584345.1 Thuja plicata | reverse complement strand
AACCTTCAGGAGTCAGGGTTAGATTGCCCCGATACCTATCCCAAAAGATGGATAAATATCTTTCACAAGGTTATCCCCAGAATGAGGCTTAACCTTCAGGAGTTAGGGTTAGATTGCCCCGATACCTATCCCAAAAGATGGATATCTTTCACAAGGTTATCCCCAGAATGAGGCTTAACCTTCAGGATTCAGGGTTAGATTGCCCCGATACCTGTCGCAAAAGATAGTTTTTGAGAATCATCTCTAGAATAGAGCTTGATCCTCAAGAACTTGAGTTAGATTGCTAAGATGCTGAAAAGATGTCAAGATGTAATGAACAAAGATGCCCTTATTGATTTTTGGAGTATCCATTTTTGACCGTGAGGTATGAAAAACTGAACATGCCCGAAGTGATGAGATGCCCCTAGAAATGAGGACTTTTGAAAATCAGATCAGATTGATTGAAATAGATTTAATGATGTAATCATCTTGCCCCCTTGGGAGTGAAATAGAAAGATGACACACCATATTGATGATGGAGAGCGAAAAATCACAGATAGATGTTGAGTCAGAGATCAAGAACTTAGAATAGATTACAAAAGAATTTAGAAGATTCAGAATCAATTTTGAGTGATTTCGAGGTCTGGTTGACCAAATTTGACTAGGGTTGACCAGAGTTGACTTTTGAAGAAAAAATTCAAAGATTTTAGAAAATGATGATATGATAAGATTCTAACAAGAAAGCGACGTCAGAAAGTTGACTGCACAAGCATCCGATCGCGTCAGTCCCAAAAATGTTAAAATGCGATTTTGAGCGATATAGAAGTGTCAGATTTTGATTTTGATCCCGAAAATGGGTTGAGAATATAGCTGAAGATAGAGAGTGAGGATCAAACACTTGGTCAATCATGATGAAACCAAGACTCGAAAGAAGAACTCCCCAATGTATGAACCCAGGAGAATGCAAAGAAGAGAACACTGAATTGCTGCCACAGTGCAAGTCTAGAATGAAAATGCAATCCTATGCTAGATGAAATATGAAAATACAATTCTATGCTAGATACAATATGAAATTGCAATTCTAGGACATGGTTGTGAGACCCATCATAAAATCATCATCATTGAGCATTTTTTAGAATATCAAAGTCAATACAACCCTTACTAGCGCCACAATGCAACCCTAAGGATATGAATATGACTTATCATCAGATAAAATGTAGGAAATGAATGTAAGCAGCAAGGCACAAAAGCCAAGATGACTTGAACATTGTTTCCAATTAATGTTGCAAGAGTACACCAACATTGAGGCATTCAAAGCCAAGATAACCATGAGTGGGATCATGCATAAACAAATAGATCAATAACAAACAAAACAATAACAAACAGAGCAATAACAAGCAACAAGATAGTACCGACCTCACCATGGCATACAAATAAAAAAGATCAAGGGAAGTGAGGATATTCCACCTTATTATGGGAGTTCTTATCACATACACCCTATTTATTTTACGTTGTCGAATCATCGGGACTATGCCAACAAGCAGTAGACAAAGAAAATGTCAATGAAATCCATAAGAATAGACAACATACAAAGAAATATTCAATCATAGCTCAGCATGTTTCAAAGTTTTGCAAATGTGGATGTGTATGAGGTGTCAAAAAACATCATTATGCTTATGTGTGCATTGTGTTTGAATTTTATCGATAGGTGTTTACGTTTGAGATATCCGATATATGTTAAAAAACACAGATGTGTCCAAAGATAGTGTTAAAAAACACTGTTTATGGTGGTGTTGAAAAACACCAGTTTGTGTCAGGAGCGAGTTGTCCTTGAGAAGTGACAAGATTACTGACTCAGGTGTAAACCAAAGATGTGATCAAATGGGGGGCATATTCCCTCAAGTAATGATGAATAACTTGACGTATGTTGTGAGGACAAATGAGATGTGATTGCCCCCAAGCGTATGGTGCTGAATCAATGACAAGTTAGGAGGGTTCACAAAGGAACTAGAGTGTCACAAAAGTGACTGAAAGATATGTACAAACTAAAGCATAGAATTGTCAAGACCAAGTATCGATAGAAAGAGCATTTGAGTATAACTCCAACTGTAACAAATGTGAGCAATCTCAAAAGAATAGCGACAATAGGCAGATGCAGTGAGAACCACTAGTGACTGATGTGAAGAAGATCCTTAAAAGATAATAGGATGGTGCCCCCTAGATCAGGAGGGTTTCCCTGAGAGTATGACTAGTTTCAATCCATGTGAGTTGGTGTCTTGACAGGAACTGAAAGCAAATGAAAGCAACAATGTGGGAAAGCAAATGCATAAAGTAAAGGGGTGCTGCAATAGATATAGCATTGTGGAACAAGAGGTGCCTATTTACCAGGTTTTCACCTTCTTGGAAGAAATTCTTTTTTTTTCTACCATGACGCCTGTTTGCCAGGTTTTCATCAATGGCACTTTTTTTTTGTTTTTCTCTTTTTTTGTATTTTTCAATTTTTGAATTTTTTTGTATTTTTTGAATTTTTTTTTTTTTAGAGATACATCAAAGTGCCTATCGCTAGGTTTTCACTAAGATGATCAATTTATTTAGGACTTTAGTATATACATGAGCATACTGAAGATGTCTCAGCTGTAGAACCACTTCAGATGAAGAGTGTTGATGGGCTCTTTGAGTTGTTCTCCTTCAGTAGTAGAGAGTTGATAGGTACTAGACCCAAACACTATAGTAAAAATATATGGACCGAGCCAATTAGGTTCAAACTTGACTTTCTGGACCCGATGTTGCTGATTTTTAGGGTTCTCCCTCAGAACAAGGTCACCCGCTTGGAAGTCCCTTGGTTGGACCTTTTTGTTATAGCTTTTAGACATCCTCTTGTGGTATGCTCGAATGTGATCGAACGCCACTTGGCGACATTCATCAAGTAATTCTAGCTCTTGTAGCTAAGATATTCTAGTATCTTCATCAGTAATGAGGCCCTTTAGAGAGACTCGCAGAGAAGGAATCTTGACCTCAATAGGTAGCACAACATCTACTCCATAAACCAACACATATGGAGTAGCTCATGTTGGTGTTCTTATACTTGTCCTGTATGCCCAAAGAGCTGGATTGATTCGGAGATGCCAATCTTGTCTGGATTTATGCACTGTGCGATGTAGGATCTTAAGGATTGTTTTGTTGGAATATTTTGTCTGTCCATTACCCTAAAGATAATAGATGGAAGACCAGTGTTGAGTAATTTTAAATTTAGAGCAGAGCTCTATCAAATCCTTGTTTTTAAATTGTCCCCCATTATCTGTGATAATCACTAAGGGTACACCATGCCTGCAGATGATGTAATTGACAATAAACATTGCTACTATTTTTCCACTAGCAATGGTGAGAGGGACTACCTCCACCCACTTAGTAAAATAATCCGTAGCTGTAATGATAAACTTATGTCCATTGGAGGACGAGGGGTAGATCTGTCCCACTAAATCAAAGGCCCATTGCTAAAATGGCTAGAAAGTAATGAATGGAATCAGCTCCTTGGCTGGATCATCAATCAGGTTTCCATGTAATTGACATTATTTACAGGACTTGGCAAATTGTGTTTCTTCTTTTTCCATATCTAGCCAATAGTAGCTAGCTCTAATAAGTTTACGGGCCAATGTTAGGCCATTAGAGTGTGACCCATAGATGCCTTCATGCACCTCTACTAACACTTGTTTGGATTCATCGGGTTCTAAACACCTAAGGAGGGTACCATCTAGACCACATCTATACAATTCATTAGTGATGATGACAAACCATGAAGCACTGTGGATTAGGTGACGTTTCTCATTCTTGGAGTAAGTGTCTAGAACAATCTGGTCATGGAGGTAGGAGAAGATGTGGTGGTAGCGGGATGAGTCATGTCCTATGATAGAACATATCATCCGGGAGTCAGGGGAGTCATAGGCTGGGTAGTGTAATGTCTCCACTAGGAATTCATGTCTAAAATCAACTTCAGGCCTTTGTAGCATAGAGGCAAGAGTAGCCATGGCGTCTACCACTTTATTATCTACCCTCAGAACCTGTTGAAATTTGATATGAGTAAAGTACTATTTAAGATCATCAATCAATCATTTATAAGGTACCAAATTTTCATCCCTTGTCTGATAGATATCATTAACCTGATTAATGACCAACTGGGAATCTCTAAGAACATTTAGTTCATCCATGTGCTACTCAAGGGCGATCTTCATACCATTGATGAGAGCTTTGTAATCAATAATGTTGTTTGTATAAGGAAACAACAACTTGTATGCTTTTGGTAATGAGTACCGTTGAGGTGTAATGAATAGTATTCCAGCACCTGACCCCTGTTGGGTAAATGAACCATCAAAAAACATAGTCCATGAGTGATGTGTAAGAAGTAATGTGGACTCATCTGGAAATTCAATGTGCAATGGTTGATGATCGATTAGAGGTGCTTCTGCCAACTGATCTTCTATTTCTTGGCCCTTAATGGCTTCCCTTTCAACATATTCAATATCAAACTCACTGAGAAGCATGACCCATTTATCTAGTCTACTTGTGAGGGTAGCTTTACTGAGTAAATATTTTAGAGGGTCAATTTTAGAAATTAGACGTGTAGTATGAGCCAGCATGTAGTGTCACAATTTTTATGAAGCAAACACCACTGCAAGGCAAGCCTTCTCTATAGAAGAATATTTCATTTCATAGGAGACCAGAGTTCTACTAATGTAATAGATAGCCCTTTTTTTCTTGTGCTGATCTTCTTGAGCCAATAGGATACCCAATGATGTATCCGTAGTAGATATGTACAGTATAAGTGGCTTCCCATGAATGGGAGGCATCAAGATTGGTGGGTATGCAAGATACTGCTTGATTTGTGTGAACCCTTCATCACATTCTTTATTCCACTGATAAGCCACACCCTTGTGCAAAGTCTTGGTAAATGGTTGTGACTTGTCCGCTAGTTGAGAGATAAAATGCTGGATAGACTGCAGTCAGCCTTGAAGTCCTCTCATTTGTCTGATATTTTTCGGTGGCGGCATTTCCATAATAGCTTGTACTTTTTTAGGATCCACTTCAATGCCTTTGGTAGAGATGATATAGCCAAGTAACTTTCCAGATGTTATGCCAAATGCGCATTTCTTAGGATTGAGCCTTAGACTGAATTGTTCCATATGATCTAGTATTGGACCTAGATCTGCAAGATGTTTCTTTTGGTGCATGCTCTTGGCTAAAGTGTCATCCACATAATCTTCCATTGTTTTATGCACCATATCATGAAATATGGTGGTAATCACTCTCTGATATGTAGCACCGGCATTTTTGAGTCCAAAGGGCATGACATTCCAATAGAAGGTGCCCCAGGCGCATGTGAAAGTTGTTTTCTCTTGTTCCTCTAGCGCAATTTTTATCTGGTTATAGCTAGAGAAACCATCCATTAGTGAGTACATTTCATACCCAGCTGTCATATCTATGATCATATCAATATTAGGAAATGGAAAATCATCCTTAGGACATGCCAAATTCAAGTCTCTGAAGTCTGTGCAAACTCTTATAGATTTATCATGTTTTGATACTGGAACAATATTAGAGATCCACTCTGCATAATCAATTACTTTGATAAACACTGCCTTAAGCAATTTCTCTAATTTAGCTTTGACAAGTAGAGCTACATGTGGATGCATTTTTCAAAGCTTCTTCTTGATGGGCTTAACACCTGGTGCAATGGATAGATGATGCATGATTAGATTAGGGTCTAATCCCAGCATGTCTGAGTATTTCCATGCAAATTTAATCTTTTTGTTTCTGAAGAATGTAGTGAATTCCTCTCTTTTTGCCTCTGATAGTGATTGTGCCGAGTAAATAATCTGAGGTTCTACCTCTGTACCCAAGTTGATAGGTTGAGTTGGATCAATAAGAATAGATGATCTTTCCTAAAAATGACTTGGGAGTGCATCAAGTATCTCATCCACAGGCACCTCAAAGAGGTTTTCACCTTTGGATACATTTTTTATTTTGACTATTTTAGGCTCTGATACTACCACAAGGTGGTTTCACCGTTAGAGTGCCTATTTTTTCTTCTTTTTATTTTGTGACTAAGATACTTGATGTCAGCCTTAGTCATTTTGACACTTGCTTCACTGGTAGGAGACATTATAGGTTCAACATCGTGTAGGTAACAGGAAAGAGCCTAATCATTCTAGAATGTAAGGAATACATTAGATGGGGAGGTAGAGTTCTATTCTATAAGCTCAAGGTGGCGAAGTGAAAGAGGAGTGATGTGTTCAAGTGTGTTCATGGTATAATCACCATAGGCATGGACAAGCAAGTCAAGACCCAAAGCGATCTCATCTAAAGGTATAGTCGAATTCCTTTGATTCCTAGCGACCATAGTAGATGACATATTAACATCTAAGGAGTTAGACTCATGTGACCCTACACTAGACCGTTCACCTACTTGGAGAAGGTTTTCATATGCATTAGCTATATCTGTATCTCTATCAAAAGTGGCATATGACAAGCTGTCAAACTCATATTCATGAGAGTCTATTTCATCATTAGGTCTCATGTCAAGAACGTGAGTAAAATCAACTCTTTGTCCCTAGTTGGGATGAGTTCTACCTAGAACCTCCTCTATGGTCAGATGAGCTCCTGTTGACCTAGGTACCTCAGTAGTGTTTGTAGCATCAGTCAACTCTTGTGTAAGGAGAAGTGACTAGAATTCTTGATCAAACTATTCTTGAAAGTGTGGTGGTATGTGTACATTATTGTGATGATCAAGACTTAGAGGATATATTTATTTCCACTCTTCATAAGTTAATGGAGCAATGGAAGTGGTGGCATCAGAATCACTATCAGTGTCTACAGTACCGACACATGGTACAAAGTTATCTGGCTTAGCAAAGAATCCTGCTAGGTCTGGTTGAATAGGATAAGTAAAAGTATCCTCATTAGAGCTATCTTCAGGTTCTGCAATTGTAGGTGTTTCTTCAATTGTTGGTTTCTTATCTTCTTGAGGTACAAACTTGTTTATTCCCAATTAGAATGTGAGTTTCTGGAAGCCTATACCTATGGAGTCACATGTTCTGTGACTGATAGCTTCAAGTGGTGCAATCAATCACTTATGATTCGCACCTATGGGACCATCCCTTTTATAGCCAAAACATTGCATAATAGATAAACCTTTACCATATTTCTCAGGTTTCATGTCATAAGGAGGAGTATTTTTAGAATTGTCTTCTCCTTTACAGATCCAATCTTTGATAGCTCTATTTTCAGCTTCTTCTAATGGTACTATGGCTTGTACAAAGGTACCACCATACTTTGTTGGAGGAGGAACCATAGAAGGTTTAGTGCTTTCAGAAGGTCTCCCAAAGGAACGGGGAGACAAAGGCAAAGATGTAATAGATAATACAGGTCCAATCTAATATCTCCCATATCAGTTTCTTTGAGAGTTAAGTTCTTTTCCATTTCTTTTAATGTATCCTCAAGGATTTCAATAGATTCTCTGTTGGTAGGTACAAGGATGTCAGCAGATTTTGTGAGGGCATTGCAATCATAGCGTGTATTAGCTGATATAGTCACTTCAGAGCCTTGGAATGGGAACTTAATGCACTGATGGTATGTAGAAGGGACAGCTTGCATTTCATGGATCGATGGCCTTCCTAATAGGATATTGTATGCCAAAGGGATGTCAAGCACTTGACAGATAACATCTCCTTCAACGGGACCAACTCTAATTGGCAAAACAACTAAACCCTTGGATTTATGTTCTTCCTCATCATAAGCTTTAATGGTAATCTTTTTGTGAGCATTAATGCAATCTTCACCATAGCCTAACTCAATAAGGAAACTAGCAGAGAAAATATTTAGGCCCACACTGTTATCTATGAGAACACGCCGAACATGCTTTGGACCTATCATGACTTCAATGTGTAGAGGATTATTATGCGGGTGACTCAAAGAATGGTGATCTTCCTCAGAGAAAGACAAGTAATGTGAGGAGGTCAAGTGAGCTACCATAGATTGAAACTGGTCAAGTTCAAGATCTTTTGGGACATTTGCCTCAGTGAGGGCTTTTTCCAGGATTTCCTTATGAGCTGGGGAGATTTTTAGGAGCTCAAAAATAGTTATCTAAGAATTAGTACATTGAAATTGATCAAGAATTTTGTCATTGGTAGCATTAGATGAGGAACCCACTTTGGGATTCTTATTAGTAGAGTCAACCTTAGCTTTTTCTGAAGGTTGAGTTGATGTAGATATAGAAGGCTTAGGGCCTTTAAGAATGACTTTAGCACGAGATCGGGTAACGATATTAGCACTCACTTGAGACTTTCCTTGTTTAGAATATTGAGGTGTAGACCCTCGCAATATGAAAGGTGTTTTGGACTTAGATGTAACTTATTTTCCCTTAATAATGAGGACATTATAGTATTCAATATCAACAGGTTCAACCATATTAATGACATTGTCATTATTGGTGTAAGTATAGTTGACCTTAGCTTCAGTATTTTTGCCTTTAGATGATTCACCTTTCCCATGAGGGGGAAATGGATCCTTGAAAGCTTGGTGATCTGAGTTTTTGTTGTGACTTCCCACAGCAATGACTTCACTATCAATGAGATCCTGGATTGTATGCCGCAACTTAAAACAAGTAGCTATTTTATGACCTTTGTTTTGGTGAAAATCACAATAAGAAGATTCATTCCACCAAGAGGGCCTTGGTTGTGGATCATAAGGTCTTGGATTAGCCAATGGAGTAAGTAACTAATTATCCACAAGAGTTTTGTAAACTACCTCAAGAGGTTCTCCTAAAGGAGTGAATTCATGCTTGGGCCTAGGAGCCCAAGGTTTAGGTTCAAAAAATCATGAAGTACTCGGTTTGGATTCTGCTACATCCTGTTCAGTGGCTTTGGCCGCTTGCATTGTAGTAGTGAGATTAAAGGAATCCTTGGAATGCTTAGCAATCACATTGTCTACAACACCATCATTCACAACATTTTTGTTCTTGTTGGGGAATTTGGATTTATCTTTGCTTGAGGAAGAAGAACCTTGTTTATTTTCCTTGTGTAAGGTCAATTCTCCTTTATTGATCATAAATGTCTTCATTCTTACAACTTGTTTAATCATGTAATCAAAGGTTAGAGGACCTTGTAGCTGTACTTGATCCCCAAAGTTGGGGAGAAGATTATCGAGAAAGATGTCCAACTTTTCTGATTCAGGTATCTTGCGAGAATATCATGTGTAGAGTTGTCTCCATCTTTGGAGAAATGCCAAAAAGGATTCCCCATTATTTTGTTTCAAGTTGAAAAGATCTTGAATATGAACCGGATGTTGGATGTTGTGAGAATAATGTTGTAGAAATAAATTGGCAATTTTTTCAAAGGTCTTGATGCCAGTTGGTAGTCTAGAGAACCAGTCCATAGCTGATCCTCCCAAACTATGTGGGAAAAGACACATAAGATAGGTTGTGTCATGCATGAATTCATGGAGAGAGAAACAAATTCTCTCAAATGGTCTTGAGGGTCAGATGTACCCAAGTATTTTTCATATTTAGGAAGTTCAAGTCCTTTGGGAAAAGGAGACATGTGAAGATCTTTATCAAATGGGAAAGGATAGATGCTTTCCAATGTGAATTGTGTAACATGTTTGTCTTTCTCTTTCAAAAGTTGAGAGTTGCTCTAGCATAGTTTGCATTTCTTTGCACAAGAGGGAATTTTTAGTTTCTTCCTCTTTCTCAACAAGTGTGTCTAAAGCATAACTGGAAGGTAAATTAGCCCCTTGATTGGCTAGTTCAAGAATGTATTTTTATTTTTCCTTAGCTAGTATAATTCCCATCATTTTAAAGAATTCTTTGTTAGCACGAGCGTGTGTAATATCTTCTTGAGTGATTTCAACTTCTACATTGTTAGGGGGGTCTTTAGAATGAGACTTACCCCAATTTCTAAAGAGGTTAGTTCTGCTAACCTCACCACCTGAATGGTTATGATCTGCCATCTTTCCAAAATGCAAGGATTCAAGGTGTAAAGACTTGGTATGAAAAGATTGAGTGTTCTCTAAATTTGGGTCTTCTTGGAACAAAGGATTTCAAACCCTACTAAGATCCACAAGAAATGACCTTTTAGTGTAAGGTCATCATATTGGGGAAGGAGATCGAGATGATTCCTCACTAGATGTAGCTAGTAATGGTGTGGAAAGTACAGATTTGTCTTGATGGATTGAATGAAATGTTTTGCCACTTTGAGTTGTGACAGTCATAGACAAAGTTTTGAATAAGGAATGTGAACTAGGACCAAACTTGAAACTATTCTCAAAGTAATTGCATAGAATGTGCCAAAAGGTGAAGCATCCTTGGTGTAAATCATCTAAGATGAGGCTAAAACAAGCCAAGAGATGACTATTGTGACACATGGCATGATGACAAAGATGAAATAAATCAAAAGGACATGAGACAAGACCAGTTTAAGCAAGAATCACATAGTTCTCAACCCAAGAAACCAAGTTTTAGACTGTGTGAAGATGAATGGAAGAAAATAAGACCCATATTAGAGACCAGATTTGATAGAAGTACAACTGAATGACAGATTTCAACTCGTAGTTTTGGAAAAAAGATTGCAGTTTCACGCGACAAAATGCTCTGTCGCATGAAGTTTCTCACCGAACCACATGAAGAAATTCTTGCTTCGCATGAACAAAGACACTAGTTTGATAGAAAAAGAATGACAGAATAATGGCACTGTTGCCAAATATCACACGATAGTATACTACGTATCGCATGAATATTCTCACTGAACGATGCAAAGATTTAGAAATTTTGCGTGATACTATGCAAATGTTGAAAAAAAGACGTTTATAGAATTAGACTGTTAAGACCAGTTTGCATTTTCCAAGATGAAATCATTCTATTTTCTGATAGATAATTCAAGTTACAAATTGTTTTGGACATGTTTGAGATTGACAGTTTGTGTGTTTTGACGATAGTTTCGATTATTCAAATGATACACCCATGCAAAACACATTAAACAAAATGTTTATAGTACCAGAACAAGAACATCACAACCCTAGGATAGCTAGGACAATATTTTTTGAATCCCCACTTGAACCAAAGTTTAGCTACGCTTACTCTTAGCAAATAACTTAGAAGCTTGGAAGCACGGGCTCCTCCTTACTTATGCACTCACTTCTCAGGCATACCAAGCTTCGAACCCTAAAGGAATTGCTTCCCAAAGGGATGTTATCTCTACTAAAAGATGTAAGAATGTGGGGTGTCTTAGTCAGTCTTTGAGCTTTCGCACCAACAAATAGAGGGTTTTTGGAAAACTAGAACAATAGTTTCTAGTAAGGACATCCGTTTAGGTGGTTGTGATCAAGTCATTTTCCCAATGAAGGGGGCTCTCCAAATCTGTTCAAAGAAAGGCTTTCACCTTAATGATGTTGGGACTTTAATGCACCACTAGGGTACTGGAGGAGATTTTGGTTGCCACAATGAATTCACACCTGTCTACTGTGACATTAATTACAATAGAATTTTTTGTATACCGGTTTGGAAGGTCTTGGATTTAGCTTGTTACCAGTTGGGCATCCACTCTCACCGGCTCTCCTAAAGCTCTCAGGAGGTAGCCACTCTAGAAGAATCACATGAATTTCTTTTACACCCAAGATCCATAAAGGTGAGGGGAGAGGATACATTCATCTAGTTCTTAGGATTACAATCTAAAAAACACTTCAATCATGCAAGACAGTGATTCATTTTAAGCACCAACTGAAGTGTGTTTTAACTACTGAAAATAGATATAAGAAGTTGTGAAAACATATAAGGTCTTTGACAAACGTCCTGCAGTAAAACCCATTAGTATTTTGTAATGCCTTTCTTCATATCAGCATCCTACAACAAACATGTCAAAATTTTATGATGGATTTCTCTTTATCTTAGTGTCCTGCAAAGCACTATCAAGCTGTCTCAAAAGATAAAATCAGGGAAACACAGTTGTCAGAAAACAATAGGTGGTTAGAAAAATGAGGCAATAAAATATCAAAATGAAAGCTTTGGTCTGCAATTTTGTACAATAAAGTATTCTAGATCATGTGAAGAAGTTTTGCAAGCCACGCAAAGAACTAGAAAGTTCACGCGAGACGTACAAAAAGTATGGACAAAATGCAAAAAAGTGAAAAATATGAAATGAAATGAGGCTAGAACAGAAATGTACCTGCCCCACGGTGGGTGCCAAAAATGTATGTGGTAAATTTGGCCTTGTTAATTCACCATATAGTTCAACATAGTCCTTCTTCACTAGGTACACACAAGATTGAATATGAGATTATTCATCCTGTCTGCCTGCATGATTTGACCTGTTGCCTTCTATCTAGATGGGGTTTTTGAAATTGCTCTCAGAACAAGAGTCTCACATCCATGGACCAATCTAGGAATGAAGGATTTATCATGATGGATCCAATACAATGCAATATTATGCTAAGAAATGAGAGATATGAGATAATCTAAGACATGATGATCAATGCAATTATTCTAGAAATTGAAGCTATTCTATTGCAAAAATTATATTATTCTATATGAAGCTATGACAATAATTCAATATTCTAACAATTCATATTTTCTCCAAAAATTTAGGGGGTAAGTCGGAGGTTTTGAATGAAGAATGAGAGTTATTTTATAGACTCAGAGATGATCAAAATAGAAACTTTCCTCTTTGAAATAAAACAGATACAAAAGCCAATTTTTTTAAAATAGAAAGCTTTATTCAAAAGAATACAATAAATTGTTTTTCTTTCTATTTTAACTGGTTTCTTTCTTTGATTTAATTCTATTTTATTTGAATTAAATTGTTTTCTCTCTTTAAAGCACAATTAATTCAAAGATTCTATTTCTGAATAAAAGAAAGATTTTTGAGAGAATATCCAATTAATTAAATAAATATGACCTCACAATTGCTTTTTCTCAATTATTTGAATAATTAAATTCAAACATTGAAATGAGGATATTTATCTAGCAATTAAATATTATTTAATTCCTTTTTCATGTGTCTCAGCTAAAGAGGTGAATTTAATTTAATTAAAGTGATAGGAATTTATTAATTAAATTAATTCTATTATAAGGTTTGTTTAGCCAATTGGTAATTAGGAATTAAATATGATGTATGATTAATGTAGATTTAGGATTTTCTACATTTGACACTCAGGTCAAGTAGAGTGAGTTAAAACTCAAAATTTCTTAGTACAATAGGACTTTGATGATCCATAAGAATGACAAATGCAATGAAATTGGTTAGGGTTGCAAGATGCCAATTTTGGGGTGTTACAATAGCCACCACATATCTTGCCATATAGAGTGCCTCCCAGAATTTCAATAATGGAATTTTTATGGAAACTCATGTTAACAGATAGAGATCACCTAGCCTCACAAAGGAAGGGAACCTTCACACCTAGGCAATACATTTCCTAATATTTTACAATTGGAAAGAGGGCCTATGACCCTATGAATGGATGGTTAAGGCATTACAGGATGAATGTTTCCCTGTATAGGTATATTGACATAGAAGGTTTCATTGAAAGTGCTAAGAAGCTCTTGACACCTAACATTCCCATCAGCAAGAGGTATCATCCCTCTGAAGAAGAATATTTGATTAGAAACATCCTTAAAGAGGATGTGATTGCATCAAGATTATCAAAGTATCATGATTTAATGGGTCTGGAGAAGAAATTGAAAAGGGAAGGGATCCCATTTGGTGGATTTTTCCTAGGTCTTCCCTATCTACAAAGGTTAGAAACTGTGATTGAATCACATAGCTTTCTTACTAATCAAATTGAAGATCATATTGATGATAAGGATAGAAGTCCCAAGAAGCAATCATTATAAGAATATAGAACTAGCTACTCCATCCATAGTCCACCATCCTAGGATCAGCCGCCTCAAAATGAGGAAAACATTATTCATTTGACAGAAGCACATGAGGCTAAGGTGGATGTAGAGATCCCACAAAAAAAACAAAGAATAGAAGTAGCGGAGCCCTCTGTTGAAAATATGCACAATAATTAAAAAGATAGACTCAGTGCTTTATTCACAGGGACCAGTGCATATGATCATCAACTAAGAAAGTTGAAAAGAGAGGGAAATAAAAAGAGAGGATACTGATGATAATGTAGAGATGCCCCTCATTCTATGTCAAGATGAAAGGGAATTCCAACAAGAGTAGTTCCTTAAAGATGATGAGTTCATCAAGACTAAGGAACTCAAAGGCTTCCTTATATGGGAAAAGAAATACCAAGTTGCAGCACAATTGAAATCACAAGCAGGAGAGGCTATTACAAGTGAAGCATTACAAGCCCTCCAAGAATATGATCCAAAGTTAGAAAGTTTGACTCCTAATGAAGCTAGGCAACTTGTGATGTCCAGTGGGATGCTCTTAGTAGAAGGATGGGACTTATCTTTGGCCTTTATAATAGATCAAGAGATAGTCTGATGTCAATATTTCTACAGTGACCTTGATAGGAGAGATGATAAATGGGTGTGGATATGATTCTAAATCTCAATCCCTTTAAATGTGGTCTCTTGCTCCTAAAAATCAAAAGCCATCACTGATTAATGTTCAAGAGAAGATGGAAGGAGACAAAATAATATGGTCTATACACAATATAGGAGACCTTGAAATATCTCAAGAATTGACCCATTTTTCTCATCTAAATGAGGCAAAGGCAGAACAGATGTCTAAAAGATATCAGAAATTGTTTGATGAAACAAGCCTGAATGCTAAGGATAGAGAGTTAGGTCTAATGAAGATTTGTGCAATGTAAAAGATAATTGCAGACCTAACTTAGAAATTACAAGAGATGCCTGAGGTTTCCCCTGTTGCACCTAAAGAAGGAAAAGATGTTGAGATCCAAAAAGAGGATACGAGGTATGCTACAACAGAAAAAAAGTAGGGGATTAAAGAGCATAATGATTTTATTTTCGGAGCTTTAATGGAAATTTTGCAACACGGGATAAATGTATTAAAAGATAAAGTGAATATATTTTATGGTGATTATGGTAAATTTCCAAGCCTACAAGTTGAAGTTAATAATTTTGTATCAATTTTGAACCCCTACTATGCAACATGGTCAGTTAGAACTGGGTTATTTGAGAGGTTAGCATCATTGCAACCATTAAGTTCAGATCTGCCAGAAATTGTAACCCAAGTTGGAGAAGAGGTAGAACAAATTGGGGTGACCTTTTCCTTTTTCAAAGCCAATGAAAATCAAATTAAGGCCAAAATAAATATTTTTGGGCCTAACTACAATAGATTTGTGTCACCAATCAGATTAGAGGATAATCAAATCAAGCCACTAGGAGTATGGACCACAACATTTGACACTATGTTACCTAATAAAGAGTTATATGTTTCTGAAAATGAAGAATTGGATATGGAAAGATATAATAAGATTCTAGATGAGGCCTTTAAGGAAAAAAATTATTTTAATAAATTTAGAATAGATGTCAAGAGCATTATGGATGCTAGGTGGGAAGGGCATAAGACACAACTGGAGAACATTCAGAGCTTTGACTGGCTAGAAGAGGATGATGTCATAGCATGGGATGTCCTAACAAATCCCAAGAAGAAAAAGTCTACCATTGTTGACCTTGATATTATTGATGAAGAGTAGAAGAACACTTGGCACCTGCTCTTTGAGCACAGGGAGGTTAGTCATCTTAAAGACTAGTGTAAATTAGCCTATAATGGTGATCAATATGTCTCACTACAAATATTATAAGCTATCCTGAACACATATAGACAAAGGTGCTAGTAATCACAAGAAGAAAAGATCCAAATCAGATTTCATTCTTCATTTTTGTCTATCCACCGCTGGGTCTCTTCTTGTCTTTTGTCCTTTTCTATGTTTTTAGGGTTAGGTCTTAAACCATCCAAAGATTATTTCATCCTTACTTATTAAGGATTCCAAGATGGTTTTATCCTATATATAGAGCATGTTGTAACTTTTTTAAAGATGATGGAATATAATTACAAGGAAGACTACTACAATTTTGTCTGAGCCTCTCTACTATTTTTGTCTATTGAATGTATTTTGAAGTAGTTAGACATTAATAAAATATATTGCAATCTCTATTTTATATCTTGTGTTGTCTCTTTTATCTTTGTTCAAGATTTTATATGTTTAATTGTAAGGTATTTAAATATATCAATTACAAGGTAATTATGTAGTCATTTGTGAGGTCCTTCATGGAAGGAGTAATTCTTTTAGATGATCCCACGCAGCTGAATATTGATATTAATATCTGCTAACAAAGTTGTAGGAGAATGGATAGTCTGTAAGGCATTCTATCTAGGTTGCATGTATTTTCATTAATCACCTAATTGGTGATTTGCATTTGAGATTGACTTTGTTTCCCATAGGATCAAGCACTAGTTTATGATTTTTCAAGTAGTTGTTCATCATCCAATATTCAAGATCAATTAATTAAACTTCATTCATAATAAATCATATATTTACAAGTAATTGTCTTAACAGAGTATACAATTCAGTTTGTTGATTCCTTCAAGAGAGAATCAATAGGTTGACCCTCCCAAGTTCAGAGAACTATAAAAGGAAGAAGGATGAGAATCCTTATCACATTATTGTTTTCTATTGTCAAGATAATTGTTTGGCCTATTAAGCTCTATATCAGATTAATCACAATCATTTTCATATTTTTCTATTTATTGATACATTAAAAGGCATCCAACAAACTAGTAAAAAGACCTAATCCACTATAACTAATACTGCAAGTTAGTAATCACTTAAAGGTAACACCTGCCTAAGTCTATGGAGATCAAAAAAGGAGGATATTGTCCAATCCTCATTAATTAGATTATTCTTTCATATGGTAAATTGGAAATATACAAGATCAAGAATTCATAGTGTTTTAAAAGGTTCTTGCAAGAAAAATCCCTAATAGATCATATGCTATAGAGACAGATTGAATTTTTGAGTAGATCTGAGTTGGTTAAAGTGTTTAAAAGTTCAATTGGTACATTTGGAACTTAGGATAACTGACTCAAACCATCCCATTATTCTGAATCATTCTAACAAGTTCATAAGGATTCTTTCTTCTCTCTTCTTTGAGTTGAACCCGGTTGAGAGTATATGCTACAATTGCAACAACTTCTCTCCAAAATATTTGCAAATATTTCCCTTCAATCTTCATGCTCCTTGCAGCATCAAGAATGAATATTCTTTGATGTGGTGTTCATGTAGCTAAGAAATGTCTCTTTATTCCATAGATTTTACTGAATGTATTGAAATCATAAGATGTTAATTATCCACCTCTGTGTGATATTAAGAACTTCTCCTTCAATCCTATCTCAGTCTCAACCAATCTTTGAAAGATCTTAAAATTTTCAAGTGCTTTAGATTTTTATTTTAAAAAGGTTACCCATACCATTCTAGAGTAATCATCTATGGGTAGCATAAATTATCTATCTCCATGCATACTTTTTGTTTGGTTAGGATCACACAAATTAGTTTGTAAAATATCTAATTATCCCATGGAATTTACAACTTTAGAACTGAAAGTATATTTCATTTTCTTACCCAGTTGAAATTCTTTCTAGGTAGAATTTGAAAGGTTCTTCACTGTCTAAAAATCTCTACCAACATGTTTATAATTTAATACCAAAATGTTATAAAAGTTCACATGGCATATCCTTTTATTCCATTACTAAATATCGTCTATTTGTGCAATCAAACAAGTCTTTTGTCCACAATTGAGATGAAAAACATTACCCTTAGTCTTTCATCCCATGGAAATCTCTATCACACATTCATTTATGATACTTAATATGTCATATTTGAAATGAAATCTATATACTTTGTCCACTAATTGGCCAACAATGAGAAGATTATGCTTCATACCTTCCACATATAGTACATTGTCATTTATGTTCTTTCCATCCAGAGAAATGGATCATCTTCCTCTAATCATACTACCAATATTATAACCCCATCTTACTATACCACCATCATGCTTTTCATAGTTGATAAAAATTTTAATGTTACCATTCATGTTATGTGAGAAACCACTATCAATAATCCATTCATCCCTTATGAAAACTTTAACAACTAAGGCCTTTTCATCAACAATGCTATTAACAAAAATCTTGGACTTGTAATCATTTGAAATAACTTCATCATATTTAATGGAAATAATTATATTTTCATCCTCACTTATAACATTATCAAACTTATCATTAGTCATACCTTCATCATCAGTAGCATAATAACACATTTTATCAAATCTTGATCTATTGGACTTGAACCTAGTAGCCCTCTCTGGACATCAAGAGGAAAAATGTCCTATTTTATTACATGAAAAGAATTTTAGGGATATCTTTCCTTTATACTTGGGTGTGTGCACCAAGTTGTGGACCAAAAAAGTGGACACATCTTTAAAAAAATTCAAATTTCATATAACCTGATCGGGTTATTGAAATTTTGAAATTGTACTAGGCTTTGTAACCAAGCCTAGACAATATTATTAAAAAATTTGAACTTTCTAAGAACCCGATCAGGTTGTGAGATGTTTCAATTAACCTGATTAGGTTATTACACATATAATTTTTTGAATAACCCGATCAGGTTATTAGATGTTCCTAATAACTCGATCGGGTTATTAGAAACATATTAGTTTTTGGACAACCCATGGCTTAGGCCGTTTCTAATGCCTAAAATGCAGAGCAGCAGACCCTAGGAGACCAAAAATGCCACACAACCCCATCGAGCTTTGAAGTAAACAATAAATCTTCAACAATTTGCACATTTCCGAGAAATGGCACTCCGTAAGAAAGGTATGTATTAATTTTTTGGTTGTTTTATTGTTTTTTTTGCATCTTTTATCAAATTAGGTTATGATATTGATTTTTTTATCTTTTAAATTAATTTCATAATAGATTCATCAAACAATCCCAGAAGAGGAAAATGAAATGAAACACAACCCCCCAGAAACCCTCCTCCAAATTCTCCTCATCCACCACCATCGCCACCCACAAACCCTCCTCAAAATTCTCCCTGTCCACAGCCACCGCCACCTGTAAACCCTCCACATGTGCAATTAGATGATGTAAATGCAACACAAGAGGACCTCATGCAATGCCTTAACAAAAATAGTACAAAAATTAATATATCGGTCAATAGTTTGAAGGCTTCCGGTGTTTAGCATCACTCTACCCTCACGACTACATTAGAAAAAATGTCCAATAGTGAAAATGAGGTGTCTCAAGAGGTGATAAAATGGGGTTGATCGAGGGATAGGTGTCATACATTTTATGCTGATGGTTTATCATATCAAGATGTGAAAAGAAAAGGGATAGGAAAATGTGACATATGTGCTCTTTTTAAAGATCCTAATACTATCAATTCCCTGGAAGTTAATACAAAACAGTTTCCTATACATTGGTGTTTTTATAGGGGGATGAAATCAGATTTTTGGGATAGGCAGTACATGGTATTTTACCAACCACCTTGTAATAATAATGAGGTTCCTTTATATTTTTTGAGAAAGCTATACTGTGAGTTTATCACTGGCGAGAAGCCAATTACTTTGTATTTCATGAGTTCTAGGGTAGAGGGAGAGGCTCTACGCAGGATAAACCTGAGGCACATAGCATTACCTGATCACAAGAGAGGAGGAATACTACAAGAAAACCATGCATTCATGTTGTGGTCCCAGTAGTGGTGAATGAGTCTATGGATATACAAAATCTTCATGGAGCTACATCATTGACTGATGTCATTATCCAACATGGCACCCAGTTAGTTGGAGAGGATGGATCAGTGCCTGTTCCACCTCCATCTTCATCAGATGTGCCATTAGGATCATCCAATCCTATGCCAGCTCCATCTCCATCAGATGCACCATTAGGATCATCTCATCCCGTGCGAGCTCCATTATCATCAGATACATTTGCAGGGTCAGCCCAGCCCATTGAGCATATCTACATTAGTTGTAATGGTATATGTGATGGGGTAGATAGCCAGGTGAGTGTGGATGGTTAGACATCCCATTCATGTTCACATTATGGAAAAAGATATCAAGAATCCACTACTCAGGATGTGGCCTTCATAGATGGTCTGTTGTCAATGGTGTATTGTACAGAGTCGACACAGGTTTGTTTAAATTTGTGTTTTGACATGTTATTTTAATTAATTACATAAATCTATTAAAAGTAAATAAAATTTATGTATAGAAGAATCTAAATTGATACATGAATAATATGCATCTAGTGGTACAAGCACACCAAGGAGTGCTTGTTATAGTACACATAGACAGGTAGCTCAAACACCAAAGGTAATATTTTATAAATATTCCTAAAATATAATACTACGTTATTTTGCAAACATCATATCTTAATAATTTTTATGGTGGTAACTTAGTGTATGTTTTTTTTCTATTTCTTTATGGTCAAAATTTTTTTTTTTAATGTAATTCAACTCGAGGAATTCACTTCCTTGTCTAGCCATCATGACTCAAATTGATTTGAACTCCCACCCTCCATACTTGGACTCAATTCAACCAATGTTGAACTCATACATAGAATTATACCCCAACCAATCACTTATTTCCTTTTTAATCAACCTTGAACATCATTCGGAACATCCAACCATCATTCTTTTACTCTTATTTCTTGTTCAAAGTCATGAATACAATCTCTGATTGTTCATTGATTATGATTATCCTTAATCCTTCAATACACCTCCATGGAATTCTAAATGATCCCAACATATATGATTCATAGGTGGTGGTTGGTGATGTCATTGATCATGTTTAACAACAATCCATCTCCTATTTGTAACAACTTCTCACTTCCAAAGCCCCCTCAAGGTCTCGCTTTCTAGGCTACCCCAAATGCCCCTAGTGCTTCTCAAACATCATATCTTCACTCATGACTTCAACCTTCATTTAAAATCCATAAGTAATCTCATTTTGGCCTATCTACCATGTTCCATCAACCCATTAAGTCTGGATAACCAATCCCTTACCCAACTCTCACATTTAGCCCTTAAAGCTAGTAGCCCACACTAGTCACTATTTTATCCTTTTCTCCAATATTCCCCAAATAACTCAGGAAACTAAAACATGATTCAGATACCCTTTTGGGATATTTAAATCCTCTCCAAGATTTAGTATATACTCCTTTGGACCATACCCAAGATCCAATACTCATGTAACCTCCAAACTAAGCCTAATTCTCCTCATTTACAAAGCAAACCCTAACTCCACTTACTCTAATGAATCCAAAGACTGAAACAATCCTTCTAGGGGTTAGGAAACAACATATTTTAAACTCTCCAAGGCTTTATCCTTTATCTATGGCCTTAGCCACTAAACCCTCACTTTTAGGATCACACACCTAGGGTCTGATCAAAAGGACCTCTCCAATCCACTCCAGGCCAAACCAACTGCATACACACTTCACTATAGACCCCCACATGTAGAATCCATCACAAAACCCATTCATCCTCAAAGAAATCCACCTTATAATTGATTGGTGTCAAATCAAGGCATGTTCTTTGTCAGCAACCACAGCCATCCTTTGTTCTTTAAACACATCCTTCCATCTCCTGCATAAGATAAGTATGGAAAAATAAATATGTTACATCTTCACTCTCTCACCAATCATAGTGACTATAGAAGGTGGGAGAGGTTCAACATTCTAAATCTTCAAAACAAGGAAATGTTGACTGTGTTGAACCAGTCACTGGTTTGAAGAGACCAGTCCAATATTCTTCAACTAAACATGATGAATGATAAAAGGAATGCAAGGGAAAGTTAAAAAACAATGAATGCAATGTTCTATATCATTCCTACACTGAGATCACACTTCAAACTACCATTTCAACTCATTTTTTAGATTGTACCCGTGAAACAGTGAAGGAATTTGCAGAAAATAGTTTTGTTTTATTGATTAAAAATGTCTACATTGCTTGTCAATACTCCACCATCTCCACACACCAACTCCTCATGCCTACACTTTCTCTACAAATCCTTACAAGGTCAATTATCTCCCTGCCTAACCGTAACAGTCAGTTACTTGACTGTTACAGATTTGTTACATTTTAAAATTTGTTGAGATTTGTTGTCTACTTGACACTAAAGTGTCAAATTTGACAACTTACAACCATTTAGTCTTCCACTATATTGTATTAACCTTTCTAAGGGTTCATAACCCTATCAAACTCCTAAAATCTCTTATATCCCCTTACCAGCCTTACTAGGCCTAAATTGCCAACATGGGAAAACTATGACTTTTGGCACTCTTAGTCCTAACCTTTGACCCCCATGAATACAATCCGGACCATCCCTCTCTAACTGTGCCTACAAATTTGTTAAAGAATAGTCTTGTGTGTGAAAGGACTCAAAATTTTATATTATAATAATGGTTTGTAAAAATTGATTATAAACTTTTGATAATAAAGTTATGGAGCATAATCATTTGTGGAATTCAAGTGAATCATAATCTTCATTGTAAACTATTTCTTATATATTTATTTGGTGTTTTATAGGGCTTGTTAGGGGCTCAGATTTTTGAGATTGAGGATGTCACCATTTATGCCATTGACTTTGGCTTAGAGAGCTATATGGTATCATTTTTTTCACACCTCTTGTTTATAGTTTTAATTGAATGCATCCAGTATCACATTATTTCTCTTATGTTAGTTTTATTTTTGTTAGCCTACCCCACCAAGCTTGAGGTCATTCGGAAAGAGGAAGAGATCATTAGGGACATTGAAACACAAAAAGTTAATTAAGTCCAATTTATTTATATTTTTTGAAATGTATTATGAACATTTCTATGTAGTCTATATTGATGAATGCACTTGACTTGTTTATTGTATACATGTAGAATCGATTGGGTTTCACTAAACTAATGAATTCCCCGGACATTGCTGATGTTCAAGAGCTGGAGGAGGTAACACATTTTCATGTTTACTTTCAATTGCATTCTTGTTTGTTAAAAATATTATATAAATCATGTTCCTCTATTAGTATGTCATTTCATACGACTTTTCATACAGTAATTGGTCATAGCTGTCTCAGATGAGGCAAACCCTTCTCCACTTCCTATGGATCCCTTGCCTAGCATAGGATATCCAGTTGTGGTATGAATTTTCTTTTCAGTCCATGTATTTTTTATTTTTTAGTATTTCTTGTTTATAACATGTATTTTGTATTATTTTTCTGTTGTAGGACCCTTCACCACTGCCTGTCATTCCTCTACCTGGCCATTTTTCCAGGAGTCCCTCTCGCCTACTATGGAGCCCATTTCATTTATCAGTCAGCCCAAGAATAAGAGATCCAAATGAGGCTTCAGTATGTAAATTACAGCCCAATATTTATGTATTTTTATATTATTTTGAGATAATATATATGGCGTAACATTTGAATTATTCTTGTGCAGAGACTTAGTGAACCAAGTGTTGCTGCAAAGAAGATAAATTTTGATCCTTGAATTTGTTGGTTGGGTGTTTATGTCTTAAGTGTATTCTTGGTTCACATGACTTGCATATATGCATGTGTGTTTCGATAAATTAATGTACTTCTGTGTGTACTTCATGTATATTCATGCATATGACTCATAACCTAAATTCATGTGTACGAACTACGTGAATGACTTAAGTGAATTCATGTCTATGCTTCATAATCTATGTATGACATGTTTGCTCTAGGACATAAGCAATTTTATGATTTAAGTGAATTAATTCTTGATGTGCTACATTATATTTAGATGTATCTTTCATGCTCTATATGTATGCACTCCATTACTTAAGTGAATTTATGTTTGTAGGTTATATATCTTTCATGCTCTATATAATTTTCGCAGGGTACACCTGGGAAATTATAGGGGTCTTTGGTGCAGGGCACCCATGAAAAATGAGGAATGGATAGGAGTCTTCATTGGTTCATCTTCACATATTTGTAATCTTGGCTAGGTCCTAGAGATCAACCATTCATTTTGAGTAGATTGGTCTCATTGTAAAGTCAATCCATCTAAGGTGTCTTTATAAACCTAAGGTTGATTAGACTCATGACCTATGATAGGATGAGTAGGTTTTATTTTTTTGGTCTAATAAAGCTCCTAATATAGGATCTAAGGGTATTCTATGTCCTTTCAGTAGGTCTAGAGGTCCTAATAGCAACATTTTGCAACATTGTCAAAAGTTGCACAAAACGTTGCAGTGTTGCTTAGTAGAAAGTTGCTCAATGGTGCATCTTTCAAACTGTTCATCATGGGACCAAACCATTAGCTCCATCAGCTCTAGTCAGCTGGGTAAATGCTAGGGGAGACCATTTTTCTCTTGCAAACCATCAAGAATGTTCCGCCGCAAGTCAGATCGAAGTGCTCCCATGGTGCACTAAGCCAAATTGGGCAGCAATTTTAGGGGAGCCATATCTTGGACCTCGTGAGTGATATAAGGGATGTATGAAGTGCACAAGGACCATATTTGGAAGGCCTAAAAGAACCTGGCTTAGTTTTGGGAGATTCCACTCAGAATCCATTTGATGACCCAATCTTAGTTGGTACAAAAAGTTGCAGTGTTTCTCAGTTGAAAGTTGATCAAAGGTGCACCTTTCAAACCATTCATTTTGTGACCAAACCATCATCTCCATCAATGAAAGTTGGTCAGTTAAATGCTAGGGAAAGGTCCTTTTTTTCTTGCGAACCATCAAGAATGTTCTGGTGCAAGTCGGATCGAAGTGTTCCCAAGGTGCACTAAGCCAAATTGGGCAGTGATTTTTGGAGAGCCATATCTCAAACATCATGAGAGATATTAGATATCTATGAAGTTGAAAAGGACCATCTTTGGAAGGCCTACAAGAATGTGGATCACTTTTAGGAGATTCCACTCAGATTCCATTTGTCGACCTGACCTCAGTTGGTGCAAAAAGTTGCAGTGTTGCTCAGTTGAAAGTTGCTTAATGGTGCATATTTGAAATTGTTCATCGTGGGACCAAACCATCAGCTCCATCAGCTCTAGTTGGCCATGTAAAAACTAGGGGATACCCTATTTCACTGGAAAACCATCAAGAATGTTCAAGCGCAAGTCAAACCAAAGTGTTCCCAAGGTGCACTAAGCCAAATTGGGAAGTGATTTTTGGGGAGCCATATCTCAGACCTCGTGAGAGATATCAGAGATCTTTGAAGAAAAAGGACCATCTTGGGAAGGCCTACAAGAACATGTCTCAGCTCTAGGATATTCCACTTGGATTCCATTTGCCGACCCGATCTCGGTTGGTGCAAAAAGTTGCAGTGTTGCTCAGTTGAAAGTTGCTCAATGGTACATCTTTCAAACCATTCATTATGGGACCAAACCCTCTACTCCATCAGCTCCAGTTGGCCGGGTAAACTCTAGAGGAGACCCTTTTTTTCTTGCAAACCATCAAGAATGTTTTGGCGCAAGTCAGACCGAAGTGTTCCCAAGGTGCACTAAGCCAAATTGGGCAGCAATAGAAGTAAAACAATTCAAATGTCCAAAAAGCATAACATATAGTAACATAATTTTGATTGTAATAGATGTAAAATAATTCAGACATACAATTCATGGAAAAGATATAATATGAAAATGAACATACATACATAAATACAATGCATGACAAAGATATAATATGAAATTGAACATACATACATAAATACTAAACATGAACCATTATTATAATTTAGAGAAACATGAGATATCCATTGCATGAACCATTTTTATTATTGTAATATACAAAATGTGGACCCCCGATATATACAAATCAACCCATGGCCAATTTTATATACAATTTGATCTTCTTTCAATATAAAAAATGTGGTCTCCAAATATGCATGTGGACCACTTCATAGTCATTTATATTTACAAAAAACTAAAGTTAGATTGTTTCACAAAATTTATATACAAAGTTGTCAAAATAATTCTACCATTTGTAGAATGATTCTTCATGATGGCCCATAACTAATTGAGTGAAGCTTTTGGATCGGCTCTAACTCTTATTGTGTCATGTATTGTCTTGTGTTCATATTCATGAAGTTTCCATAAATTCTTATTATGAGGTCTACCAATATACTTTATCAATTCAATATTTGTTTCAACAAGAAGGTTTGAGTAATACAAAATATGTCTATGTGTCTCATAGTCCTCAAACAACCAATTCTTAAATTTTTCAATAGGGTACCTGCATTTCATAGAAGCATAAATGAATACAAAATTCAACAGATAAAGTGTAATAGAATGATGGTAAGAGGTCTCAAATTCATCAAACAAGAACACATTATATTTTGATAGCATACCTTCTAATCCATTTCCCTGTCACAACAACGGATCCTATTCGGTACTCAATACCCTCTCCATCAATGACTTTAGTTGTCAATTTCTTTTTGCCCTCAATACAATGACACAAAAAGTAATCAGTACCTTCGTCATTGTTCTCATTTGCAACAACTACATATACATGCCCTGCAATTTATAGAGGGATAAGTTAACACCCTAAACACTTAAGAAATTGAGAAATTGAGAAATTACCTAGTTCAAAATGAGGGATAAGTCTAAAAATGAAGAATAAATTGAGAAATTACCTCACTCAACTAGGTCAGATATGTGATCAAAATCTGTTGATGCTTTGAACTGGCTCAATTGTAGTTCTCTAGGAAGTTGATATGTATCAAGTGGTTGCAAAGGTGTATAAGACCATTCATCAACCCACTCTTTTGATTTGCATTCCTCCCACACAAAATTCATACAAGAAAAGAAAAAACATGCCATTAATCTAGTATAAATACCTAGTGATGCTGCATTTGAACTTCTAAATGAGTGCATGTCACTTGATCCTGTAAGTGTACAACAATCTAGATAGTTTCCAATGTTAGACTCATTTATCAACCAAAAAAACCTATTAACCATAGAATTACCTTCATTACCTATTCCCATCTTAGAGTTGCACCATCACACAATTGTTTGTGCATTTATTAACTCTGCACCACCTTCGTACTTCAATTCCTCTCTAGAAAGAGCTCTTTTTACACATGCACCTACACCATCATGCTCACCTTTTCCATGCCCCACCTCCATGAAATTGATGGGGAGGTCACCTAACTCTCTAAAATTCCTACTCTCTTCTAGGAATCTCACCTGGAATCCTATTCAATTCAGGACTCTCTCTAGACTCACACTTGAGTCTCTTTAGGGCTACTCTCAGACC
>MU213105.1:62361-89745 GCA_018584345.1 Thuja plicata | reverse complement strand
GAGAGAGAGAGAGAGAGAGAGAGAGAGAGAGAGAGAGAGAGAGAGAGAGAGAGAGAGATCCAAACAACTTGCAATGACTATTTTAAGACCATTGTAGCAAGAAAATTTCCTAATTCCACAGAACCCAATCGGGTTATGAGAACATAAAGGATGAGTGCTCCTAATTACTCAAAACCTGATCAGGTTATGAGAACATAACAACTCAATGCTCCTAATTACTAAGAACCCGATCAGGTTCTAAAAACTAAGAACAAAGGAGGATTAAGAGAGAGAGAGAGAGTACAATTATTTGCACACCCAATTTAGGGTTATAAGGGAAGATTTACTCAAAGCTTATAGGGAGTGTGTGTGAATTAAATTAGAGGGAGTTACAAGAAGAAAAAAAATGGGATTTTGTTGAGTAGAAAGGGTCCTCTGATTTCTAGGTTTATATCTCTATTGAATCTATGGGGATGAGAGGAGGTAAATATGGTGTAGAATTTGGTCTTTCATTCAATATTTTGTTTATAGAGAAGTTATTCTATCTCAAAGCCAAAATAGCTCAGCTTGAATGTAATTTTGATTGGAAACAAGTCTGCAAATGTGATTCTATTGATGATAGTTAGGAGGCAGCCATTAATCATGGGCTCATCAAAAAATTGGCCATTATTCAAGGCCCTCCTAGCGCTGGAAAAACATTTACCGGGTAGAAAATTGTAAAGGATTTTTTTCATAAGATTTCAAATTCCGCTGGTCCCATTCTCATAGTATGCTTTACTAACAGAGCTCGGGATCAATTTTTGGAGGGAATATATGAATACAAGAAAATTATAGCAAGGTTAGGATCTAGAACTCAGAGCTCAATTCTTAGCAAATGTACTCTTGACCAGGGACAAGAGAGCAATATCGTATTGTTTTCTTTGGTAAGAAACATTGAATTCCTAATTTGAATATAAAAACATCAGAAAATATAGGATTTCTTTACATTCCAAACATAACTTGTGTTTCCCTTTCTAGGGATAGAATTGATCTATATATCTTTGGAAATGCCAAGCTAGTCTCAGACAATTCTCCAGTGTGGAGTGATATCATAAAGCATTTTACAGATAATGGGTATGTTCGTAATGGAATACCACTATACTGTCCTAAACATCCAGATGATGTTGGACATGTTGTTACCAAATATCATGATTTAAGAAGGTATGGCAATGGAAGTATGAGATTTTGTACCAGGAACCGCAAAGAAAAATTAATTTGTGGTCATCTTTTTCCCAGGAAATGTCATCATGAAGGACATGTGAGAATTGGATTTGCAAGACCTGATGTATGAAGAAGTTTGAGTTTTGTGGACATGTCTATAGGAAGGTCTGTCATGCAACTTCCTATGACCCCTTTCGACACATTGGAACACTCCAGTGTCTCCCAGGAGGTCATAGGACCCCTTGGGACACACTTGATTGTTCCAATGTGTCGAAAGGGGTCATGGGGAATTCCTAGGGGTCCTAAGGCATGATAAAGCCTAATAGGACTCCTAGGAAGTCCCCATGACCCCTTTCAACACATTTCAACACTCAAGTGTGTCCCAAGAGGTCGTATGACCCCTTAGGACACACTTGAGTGTCCTAATGTGTCAAAATAGGTCATGGGGACTTCCTAGGGGTCCTATTATGCTTTATCATGCGTTAGGATCCCTCTGAAGTCCCTATGACCCCTTTCAACACATTGGAACACTGAAGTCTATCCTAAGGGTTCCTAACATGTGATAAGGTGTACCTTCCAATATTTTATTAATGTCTTGTTCTATTTCACTCACTTGAAACACCTATGTACTAGGAGGGTATTAAATTGTAATAACTATGTACGAATGGTTGGAAGATTGTATAAAAAATCATGGATGGCCATTGAAAGAAGCAAAGGCAACCAATTGGCCATTTAAATAAATTCATGGGCGACCATTGAAATAAGCTACTTTGTGGGACGGAAGAGCAGAAAACTTTTGCTAATTTGCAATGGCCTGAAGCGAAGGGAGAAACTCTACTTCCAGATGTATTTTAGGTTGCCCATCTATACAATTTGGTGAAGAAGGGTGTGCATTTTTTGATTCCTACTAGTTGAGTTATTAGCAATTTGTGCCTCCTAAATACTGTGAAGATTACCATACATGAATTTTATATGAACTTCGCAGGGTGAAGGAAGAAAATGAAATACTTACGAAAGAGGGTGAGAAACAATTTGGAATTACTAAAAATTTGTGAGAAGAAATGAGATTATTACGAGAAGAGGGGGAAAATCAACTTGGTAAAATTATCCAAGCCCTGAGATAGAAAATTTCATGATTGTGTGTAAAGAGAGAGAGAACCGATTGGGAAAAATTAAAAGAATGCAAAAAGAGATTGAAATCTTGCATGTAGAGGAAGTGAAACAAAGTGAGAGTGCAGAAGAGGAGAGTGGGTTACTTTGGAAAATCTCATGCAAGGCATTGGCTAATCTAGATGTCAAGCTCTATGCTTTTGATGGTTCAACACTTTAAGTGTATTCTCTCTCTCTCTCTCTCTCTCTCTCTCTCTCTCTCTCTCTCTCTCTCTCTCTCAATAGTTTTTACTTCTTCAAAACCCGATCGGGTTTTCAAGTAATTTTTTATTTTCAGAACCCGTTTAGGTTATTTGAAATTTAGAAACCTGATCGGGTTATGGCTCAGGAAGAGGCTTGAAAATTTACCCAAAGGCTTGGAGGCTCATTTTCCCTCCATTTTTGTTCTTTTAGACATTTTTTCATTTTGTAAGATGAATTATCAACTTTATCTTCATCAGGTTTACAATTTGTCAACTAGGTAGCTTTATAATTTTCACCATAATCTCATATGTGTTCTTATCTTTCTAGCCATATAAATTTTTCTATTTTTGGACAACATTAGCATAGTAAACTTTAATTTTCTTTACTAGTGTCTTGATTGTCCTCACAGACATATGTCTACCATTTTTTTAATAAATTTTGAAATAATTAATAAAATTACAAATAAATTACATATTATTGTTCTACACTTTATTCTATACACTTTTTAAAAACAAAATTCATTTTTGATTATTTTGATGAAAGTTATGCGTAGCGCACAAACAATTACCAAATTTTCACGATGTGATCACTTAAAAAAATCACAGAAAAACAATACTCATAAAAAAATTACAAAAAAATACACAACATCTAGATCTCACTCTTACCTATCATCCTACCAAAGTGATTTTAAAAATACTTAATATAACTATATCTTTTGTACCATGCACGGAAACAACTATGTTATCTTTTTCCAAACAAATCAGGAACATGTTTTTGTGCGCGCAAGGTTTGACTCTCTTAATCTTTTCAAGTTTTAAAAAAAAATAGTGTTCTAGAAACTAGATTCAAAGTACTATAATTTTTATTGTTTACACATCTTATTTTGAGTGCATGACTCTCAAAATCCTATTCCAAGTTAGGGTTTACCCGATTTCATAAAAAATCTGTCCACTTATACCCCCCATTTTGGTCCACAACTTGGTGCACACACCCACTTACCTGATCCTTTAGGTATCCTTTTGGAAATTAGTGCTTCCAACTCTTGAAGTTCTCTCTCTTCTTCTTCAATCTCTCTGATCTCTTATTCATACTTTGATACTCTCCTTGTGGGTCTCTCACCCTGATTTGATCTATGCATGCCTCTTCCAGATATAGTGGCTTTGAAATTAGTTTCAACCTTAGGAAAAGAATCACCAAATTCACTCATTTCAAATGCAAATAACTTACCAACCAAATTATCTCTTGTGAAAGTGGAAATATTCTTGATTTCTTCAATTGCAACAACCTTGGTTTTGTAAGAGGGATTTAGTGATCTTAGTACTGTGGAAACAATCTCATTTTCATCCAATATTCCACCATCACAATTTATTCCACAAACTAGATCATTAATATTTGGCATGTAGGAGATAATGTTCTCATCTTCTACCATCTTCAATGCATCATACTTTCCTTTCAAGATTTTAAAATTTGCATTCTTTGCATGTACATCACCTTCATTTAGAGTATCCAACTTGGCCTACACCTAATGATTTGTCTCTTGCTCCATCACATTTTTATACTCTTTATCTGATAGGGAAATCAGTAATGCTTCCTTTTCTTTCATATTGCATTCAATTTTTTTATTCTGATCAGACAAGGCCATGGATAGATCTGTAGGAGGAGTATAAGAGTTCTTTGTAATATTATAGTATTCCTCACTAATGCACCTCAGATGTGTAATCATCCTTCCTTTCCATATGACATACTTGGTGCCTTCAAAACTTGGATTTTCATTTCTATAATTTTCCATCGTGGATGTCCCTCAAGGTTGTTAGGCTTCCTTCAAGGGACCAAAGCTCAGATACCAACTATTGATACTATGGAAATGAAAAAATAAGAGCAGGGGGGTGAATTAATTGCTCCTAAACTCTCAAAATTCAAACCCTTAAAATTGTGAACCCTTAAATTTAATCAGATTGAAAGAAATATTGAGAACACAAGTACATATAATCAGTATCACATCGACATAAGTTGACTCAAAAAATTTATGATGGAAGTTGGTGCAGGAGAACCTTGGGTTTTAAATTTAAAGTTCTCTAATTTTGGCTTAAAGGATCTTGTTAAGGTCAAGATGTGAATAAGGATGGGTTGAGAGTTTATTACGTGAGCTTAGAAGGTTTTGTTGAATTTTGAGTCAAACTTGTCAAGTATGCTAAAATGAGCACATTGTGAAAAATTATGTAGCAATGGGTATAGGGTATTATTTATGAGTTAATTATTCTTTAGGATTCCTAGGAAAACACTCTGCATGAACAATTTAAGTGTTTTAACTGAGGAAAGATATGTCAATGTTGAGGAAAGATATGTCAATGTTGAGCACAAAGTTGTAATGACAACTTTTCAACTTTGAAAAGTTGCTTTGACAAGTTTTGTCAAATTGTGCATATCATACAAAAAAATTTGTGGGAATTCATAGTTAGTTGGAACATGTTGTGGAAACATAGATAAGACCCCTCCAACCTCTATAATTGGGTTGGAAGTCATTCAAAACATTTTGGAAATATTGAAACTTGATTTTTTTGGCATATTGTAGTTATATGCTCTACAACATGAGAAATACATTTTATTGGATTGAATGTAGGATTTCTTAACTATAGATATTTAGAATAGGTTGATTTCTTACTTTGTATGCATTGGTATTATTAGTTTCAAAGTTTTGTTTTGAAAAATTAAAATCAAACTATAGACTGCAGTTCACTGGCTGTTCTAGGGTTTGAATTGGAGAATGCCTCTATTGTGATTTTCCACCATGGAAATCCAATGAACATTGGTGGTTTACAAGTAGAGGATATGTACATCATTTTTCAGTTGGATTTTCACCAAAAATTATATTTTGTGATTTTTCCTTCAAGCCCTAGGGGAGCTAGTTGAATGCCCATTTAGAGAATTGAGCAGTGCAGGAAAATTTTCTTGGAGGAGTGGATTGAGTTATGCAATGCAATAATGTAGAGAGGTGTATGGAGGTTAGGAAAATCCTTGGAAGAAGGATCAAAAGTGGTTGAATCCATTTGAGGAGGTTGTGAATAGAGGATATGATTCTAATCCTAGTTAACTATGTAAATACCCAATTTGGGGTTTGGTATTGTACAAAAGGTTGGAGACCCAAGACCCCCTAAATCTTATAGGTCTTCCAAATGGTTACTCTAAATGGCCAATTGTTCATTTCATCAACACAAAAATATCTATTACAAATATTTATTGCATGTTTACCTGATAGTTGTCACCTTTCAATAGATGACCTCCTTATGCCGATAAGGATTCCTTCTTGCTGATAGTTCCTTATGCTGATAATTTTTCCTTCTTGCTGATAGGAAAATGCCTAGAAGATCAGTAAAATTGTTTTAGTGAAAATGTTTTTTAAATCATTTAAAAGTCTTCTACCCGTTCAAGAGAGTTGTGGAAGAAATGGGGAAGTGGACATACATGATTATAAAGAGGATCTTGTGGACTAGTTTGAATGCTACCTTAAAATTATGGGGAGATCTAGAGGAGGAATTTTTGCTAAGAAACAAAAATAGAAGTGTATGCCCCTAGAATGTCCTTTATAGAACCAAGATCAAGATTGATCTGAAGACAACTAGAGACTCCCTATAAAAATGGTATCAGAACCTAAATATTTGGGAAAGAAAGTAGTTACATGTGAGTAGTAGAATCAGTTGGAGAAACAAGAATGGTGACAAATGCAAAATTAGCCAAGAGAGTAGAAGAACATGAAGAAGATAATAGATTGCTTGGAGAAAGTTAGCACAATTAAAGAATACGTTGGGTGAAGTAGAAGTTAAGAATGAGGAAGTTAGTGTGAAAGTGAATGAGAAAGAGGAGAAAGAAAAGGAGTTAGTTGAAGAAGAAGTCCCTATTTTTTACCTAATCCTACCAGAAGAGCCCTTCCTTAAAGATTTGAAAGCGGTGGGAGGAAAAGATTTAGAAGGTACCCCAATTTTCAGTGGTAAGATGTAAACAGACATAATCATTGAATGGATTGAAGCCTTGGAAAATAATTTTGAATGTGAAGGGGTGAGTGAAGCCCAAAAGGTTAAAGTTTCCAAGATTAGGTTCAACAGACCCTCCCTAACCTGGTGAAAGTTTGTGTAGACAGAATGCTAAAAAGAAGGCAAGAACCCTATTGCTACATGGAAGGGTATGTTTTCCAAGATGAATGATACCTATGTGCCAGAGGATTATTAGATCCAATTATGTAAGAAAAGGAAAAATTTGAGGCAAAAAGATTTGGATGTGAGTACATACACAAAGAATTTTAAAAAACTATGCTTAAGATCAAGTGTAGTTGAAGAGGAAAGTGTAAAATTTATAAGGTATTTAAATGGGTTGAGATGGAACATTCAGGAGGATATTAGTTTATTGAGCCCTACCACAGTCCAAAGGTGTCACAAATTGGAATTAAGATAGAGGAAAGAAATAGGAAAAGACATGATTAGATTCATAAAGGATGAGGTAGAGGTCATAGAGCTCACCAAGGTGGCTATGGAGGGAGAAATTAAGTCTAGAGATCCCAAGGGGACTCTAAGACACTAGAGTAGATTGGGGATTCCAATACCAGAGGAAGATATAGAGGAAGGGGATGTAATAATAGCAGAGGAAGGTCTAGAGGATCAGGAAGAGTATCCTACATGTCCACCATGTTTTTTTATAACCGAAACTAGGTAGGACATCCTACTTATAGGTTCCCATACAAAGATTCAACCTCCCAAGGAGGGGAAGGAAGAGTGAATTATGTGTAAGGGGATTCTGCAAGTGTGAAGTCTCATGAAGTTCAATTGGATTCAGAAGTTGGAGAGATCCTCATGGTGATAATAATTTTTCTCAAGGAACCAGTGAAGGAGGAGGCTACCCAAAACAGGTCTCTATTAAGATTCAATTGCAAAATCATGGCCAAGGTATGTATGGTAGTTATAGATTCTGGTGCAATAGACAATATATTATCTGATGAATCTTTTAAGAAGTTGAAATTGGTTAGGATCCCTCATAGTTGTCCCTATAGATTCACTTTGTTCAATAAGGGTTGTTATGTATTAGTCAATGAGCAGATGTGGGCAAAATTTTCCATAGGAGGGTATAAGATAAAGTTCTTCATGATGTGTTACCAATGGATTTCTGCCACCTACTATTGGGTAGGACATGGAAATATTAGAGGAAGGAAATCCATGATGGGGAGAAGGATTCATATTCTTTTCAAAAGGATGGTGTTACACTTAAGATTCAATCCATAATAGATGGGGAAGAAACTAAATCTATGGGTCCTAATATTTTACTAGTGGGAGAAATAGAGTTATTGAACACCTTGAAGGAAGGGGATGGAATTGGATTTTATTTATTTTTAAAACCTAGAGAATAGAATTGAAAAAATAAATTAGAATTTTTGTAGAGGTTCAACTATTAATAAACAAGTTTAAGGATATAGTGAGTGATGGAACACCTTCCATGTTACCACCACCAAGGGCTATAAGTCATCAAATAGACTTAATAACAGGGGCTTCCTTTCCAAAAAAAGAAGCATATAATTTGACACCTCAGCATAATGAAGAAGTGGCCAAACAATTCCAAGAACTCCTAGATAGTGGGGTTAATTAGGAAGAGTATTAGTCCTTGTGCAGTCCCCACAGTTTTGGTACCCAAGAAACAAGGAACTTGGAGGTTATGTACTGACTCTAGAGAAATTAATAGGATCACTATTATATATAGGTTTACCATTCCTATAATTTAAGATCTCATGGAATGTTTAAAGGGTGCACAATACTTCACTAGCATTGACCTTAAGAGTGGCTAACACCAGATAGGAAGCAAGGAGGGGGATGAGTGGAAGACAACATTAAAAACTACAAAAGGTTTATATGTGGTGCAGGAGCACCTAAGGCTTGGAGGAAAACCAAGGGGGTCACATGGATGACCTTAAGCATTTGAAGATGGAAGGTGACCTACAAGGTCCTTAAATATTTTAATTTGGCCATTAGAGCCACTAGAATGTAATGAAAATGCAAATTGTGCAAAAATACATAATGTTGCCAATATAGGCAAAATAAGCCTACAAGGATAAATGTAAAGGCTTAAGGGGTTTGGTATTCAACTAGGTTGATAATTTCATTAAGAGACCTTTTGAATGTGATTTATTACAATGAAAATAACAAAGGATGTAAAAGTTGCCAAAGATTGACAACTTTGTTGTCAACTTGGCAACATAAAGTAAACAATAAGTTTAGAAGTAGTTTCAGTTGGTTGGTGGTTAGTTTCAAAGGTGGATTTTCAGTTTTGTAAGGCCTATTTACTTTTTAATAGCCAAAGGAAAGAGGGCATGGTCAAAATTAAAGGATTTTGCAAGATTTGAATCAATAAAATGATGTTTTCACTATTTTTCTCTGATTTTCTTCCATAACAATCACTATGTATACATTATATTCCATACAAACGAATTTTTATTGAGATTTTGTTAATTGAGGATGTTATGGAAGTGAATTAACTTCCATTTGGCATTGGAATCATATCATTTGGAGTTGTACAAAGGGAGATATCTGCATTTTGGTGAAAACTGTCCAAACCCTCAAATAGGGTAACCTGAGAGGACAAAATGTGATTCCTTAGTAATCTTCAAGTCCAATAAGCCTCTCATCTTTGTTAGGGATAAGGAGGATATGTATCCTAGGCTATCCTAGAGGTTTCAGGTGTCCATGCAACATGTAATGTGTGTTTGAGGGTAGAGAAGTGACTGGATAGTCACAGGGAGAAGGAATGATTGTCTCAGAAAAATGCAGTTCAGTACGGGGGCCATATCTTTTAGTTGAACGGTTGGATCTTTCTAAATTGGAAGTATGTTTTAGAAAACCTAATTGTAAACATCCTCATTGATGAGATTTCCAAAATAATGTTTTTTTCAAAATTTATAGACACCTGTGTACGGGTCTATATAGAGGACAGTGATAGGGCAGTTTGTGATGGACTTCCTTCGTGAATGTGTTGGGGGAGTTTTGTGAAGGGATTAGGTATTATGTGGGGATGTATAGTAGGTTTTTGGAGAATAAATCAATGGTTTTAAGGGGACATTTAGATTAGTTCTTTTGTGTCAAGGAGTAGTGGATCCATTTAGAGTGATCCAAGTAAGTGGGTTGAGACAATCACGTCATATTGGCAAATATGCATGAATGGTTAAGTTGAGTGAGTGCAGATTTAAGATGTGGAGTCTAGTGGAAGAAAATATTATTGTAGATAAATATCCTTTGCATCAAGTGGTATCAAATCCTAGGAGCATCCTAGGTTGAGTGGTGGAAGGTATTTTTAGGATTTTGAAGATTGAAGGTCCTTTGTTGATGCTTAGAGTTTAATTATCCTCTAAGAGTGTTCCAAAGTGGTGGCTTGAAATCTAAAGAGTCCTAGATTGATTTGAGAAGATGAAAATGACAAGAAGTGAGAGAGAGTTAGCCAAGTTACTGGAAGAATACTTGGATGAAGGAAGAAAGAGAGATGAAGAAAAGAAGAGAGACCAAGAAAAGAATTAAAGAGAAGAAGCCAAGAAGAGGGAAGAATCCAAGAAGAAAGAAGAAGAAGAAAGATGGAGAAAAATTTATGCAGCTTTGGATGAGAACCAGAAGAAGTGGGAGAAGATAACACTACTCTTAGAACAAGCAGTAGATGAAGATGAAGATGATAAGAATATTTTCCATGAAGAGATGGAGGAACCTAGGAGAAAAGAGGTTCTAAAGGCTGAATCAAAGATTTAAGATGAAGTTTCTAATGAATGCAGCATTGGATCAAGTCATGAAGGGCTTGAAACTGAAAATTTTTTGCAGGTAGGGGCAATGATATGTCCTTTGGTGGTGAATGATGAAGAGCATCATGATAGCATGGTTGTAGAAGGAGCCAAGATGACCAAGGAGTTGTTGGTATGCCAAGGAGAAAGGCATGAGGAGGAAGACCAACAAGAGGTGGTAATAGGTGTGGAAGAACCTGACTGTGGGGTCATTAGTGTGGCTAAAGAGGCATCCATGAATGCTAGAGATAGTTTGGAGTGCCTAGAGGACAGGCATGATGTGACAAATACATTGGTCTCTATGAAGAGAGACTCAAAACTTGAAGAAAATAAAGAATGTAAAGTTGTAGAAGTAGTCTCATGGAGGAAGTCTCAAGAAGACATGAAGGATGAGGATTAGATTGTAGTCTACATTTTACCCATGTGAGACAAACCGATAACAAGGTAGAAAGGTTTCATTTTGGAGAATTCCTATGCAAGGATATTGTGGATCCTTGAAGTTGATCTCTATAAGACAAAGGTCAAGATTAAATGTTTATTTGCTGACATTCTTTTGTTGCAGGTTTCCAAGAGGACTTGGAAAAGTTTCAAAGTTGAGGAGTATGGTGCAGGAGAACCTAAGGCTTGGAGGAAAACCAAGGGGGTCACATGGATGACCTTAAGAATTTGAAGATGGAAGGTGACCTAAAAGGTCCTTAAATATTGTAATTTTGCCATTAGAGCCACTAGAATGTAATGAAAATGCAAATTGTGCAAAAATACATAATGTTGCCAATATAGGAAAAATAAGCCTACAAGGCTAAATGTAAAGGATTAAGGGGTTTGATAGTCAACTAGGTTGATAAGGTCATTAAGAGACCTTTTGAATGTGATTGATTACAATGAAAATAACAAAGGATCTAAAAGTTGCCAAAGATTGACAACTTTGTTGTCAACTTGGCAACATAAAGTAAACAATAAGTTTAGAAGTAGTTTCAGTTTGTTGGTGGTTAGTTTCAAAGGTGTTTTTTCAGTTTTTTAAGGCCTATTTACTTTGTAATAGCCAAAGGAAAGAGGGCATGGTCAAAATGAAAGGAGTTTGTAATATTTGAATCAATAAAATGATGTTTTCACTATTTTTCTCTTATTATCTTCTGTAATAGTCACTATGTATGCATTATATTCCATACAAACACATTTTTATTGAGATTTTGTTGTTTGAGGATGTTAGGGAAGTGAGTTAAATTCCATTTGGCATTGGAATAATATCATTTCGAGTTGTACAAAGGGAGATATCTACATTTTTGTGAAAACTGTCCAAACCCTCAAATAGCGTAACCCGAGAGGACTAAATGTGATTCCTTACTAATCTTCACATCCAATAAGCCTCTAATATTGGTTAGGGATAAGGAGGATATGTATCCTAGGATATCTTGGAGGTTTCAGGTGTCCATGCAACATGTAATGTGTGTTTGAGGGCAGAGAAGTGACTGGATAGTCACAGGGAGAAGGAATGATTGTCTTAGAAAAATGCAGTTCAGTATGGGGGCCATATCGTTTAGTTGAACCATTGGATCTTTCTAAATTTGAAGTATTTTTTATAAAACCTAATTGTGCACATCCTCACCGAAGGGATTTCAAAAATAATGTTTTTGTCAAAATTTATAGACACTTGTGTACGGGTCTATATAGAGGACATTGATAGGGCGGTTTGTTATGGATTTCCTTCATGAATGTGTTGGGGGAGTTTTGTGAAGGGATTAGGTATTATGTGGGGATGCATAGTAGGTTTTTGGAGAATAAATAAATGGTTTTAAGGGGACATGTAGATGAGTCCTTTTGTGTCAAGGATTAGTGGATCCATTGAGAGTGATCCAAGTAAGTGGGTTGGGACAATCACATCATATTGGAAAATATGAATGAATGGTTAAGTTGAGCGAGTGTAGATTTAAGATGTGGAGTCTAGTGGAAGAAAATATTGTTGTAGATCACTAGCCTTTGCATCAATATGACTAGCTGGTTATGCAATTTGGGATGATAAATGCCCCTAGCACATTTATGAGGGTAATGAATGAGGTCTTAAAGGATTAAATATGAAAATTTGTATTCATTTATTTAGATGACATATTGATTTTCAGTAAAACCAAGGAAGAGCACCTTAGGCATTTATAAATTGTGGTGAAGAAATTACATGAGGAAAAACTAGCCATCAATCTTGATAAGTGTGAGTTTATGCAATAGGAGCTAGTTTACCTTGGATTTTTGGTTTCAAAAGGTTATCTAAAGATGGAATCTTCAAATGTTGAAGAAATCCTCAATTGGTCCACTCCCAAATCTTCTAATGATGTTAGAAGTTTCCATGGTTTAGCTCTATTTTATAGGAAGTTCGTAAGAAACTTCAGTGAGATATGTTCACCTATCCTTGAAACCATAAAAGGAGGCATGGAAACCAGATTTTAGTTGACAAATATGAATGACAAAGGGTTTTAAAATTTGAAGAAGAAAGTACCTACACAACCAATGTTGGTACTACCAAGTTTTGACAAGCTCTTTCCCATTGACTGTGATGCCAATAATATTATAGTAGGGGCAGTTTTGAGCTAGTAAGGTAGACTAGTAGCCTTTTTTAGTGAGAAGCTCAATGAAGCTAAAATAATGATATTAGATACCTTGAGGCTCATTTCCCGAGGGATGAGTGATGTAATGAAAGTTTTTGAATAGCAAGAAGAACACTATTTTTTGAGTTTTTTTGCACAGTCAGCTCTTTTGATGTATAAGAATTAGTGAATCAATTGAATATCTTGTTCCGGTTTTGGATCTGTGTTTTATAGTTATTTTTAAGAACTTTTCATTTAGTGGAAAATTGGTTTTAAGTTGATTAGTTAGACTTTGTAAATTGCTTTGTAATTAGTGTAGTTGTTGGACTACATAGAGTAGATTTTGGTTTCATGGCTCCCCCATAGAATACAACCATAGAAATATTTAGGATGTGGATAAATATGGTAGGGGATCCTCTATAAATTGTAAATATGCAAGTAGGAGGTCATAAGTGTCAATTTTTTATTTTTAAGATCATGCCCTAGGCGAGACCAGAGAGCCCAGTTAGGTGCATAACAGGGATAAATTTGAATGCAAGTGCAAGGGAGTGTTTGAGAGACTCAAACCAAGTATGATTTTAGAAGCCTTAAGGTCTTATAAATCCCTAATAGAGATCTTAGGTCTTTTCCAATCCATCTAGATAGATTTCTAGGTAGAAATCAGTGGACTGCATATTATGAACCAAATTAGCCCTATTTGCCCTATATTATATGATACTATTGTACGGATGATCTAGGACCCTAAGACCTCAAAAATATTAAATTTATTGGAAAAGGATATCCATGTCTCAAGTTATTTTTTTGGGTTATTTGGAAGTTTTGGGAAAGAATCTAGAAAAACCCTCTGGATAGGGCTAATTGAGCAATTAGGCCTAAATCTTTGTCAAAATTGGACTTGATTAGTTAGACCTTGATGTCCCATTCCAATGGAAACATATGGATTTAAAAGTGTTTTTTTAGTGATGGTCACACCCCTTGCAGTATTTGTGAATTTTTTATGAAGTATTTGCACTTGGAGCCCTCCAAGTTAGAGTCAAGAGTTGAAACACATTTATTCATAGTTGTCCTTCAAGGTGAAGCACAAGGAGATCAACTCATTGTATTGAGTTAGTGAAGTCTTAGGATAGTGAAGAAAAGAGTTGGGAGGTCCTAGAAGTGGGGTTAGGATCTAGAGAAGACTAGGACTCACAGAGTCCTAGATCGTGTATGTGCAAGCACACCTTGGAGCTTTTCCATCAAAATTTCATTGAGACATTGAAAGCGAAGCTCAAAAAATCCATGGTTAAGAGGAAGGAACTTCTACAACAATTGAAGAAAAAAGGAAACAATGAAAAAACTTATGAATATGAATAGCTTGCAAAAGACAAAAAAATATGAAGCATGAGATGGAAGCTATGGAAATGAAGATGACTATGAAGAATGATACAAGAACAAAGAATAAATAACATCATGAATAGTTATTGAATGAAAATTTTGATGGATGTAACAAACCGAATTGTGAATTTGGGCAGCTACAACTTGATCTAAATGAATCTAGACATAATGAGCAAGAACTTGAAAGGGTAAATAAAATTATTAGAAGTAAACTAACTGCTGCAAATGAGTTTAGATAAAATTTCAAGGCTATCTCGGTGAAGCTTGATGCACAAATTGGAATTCAAAAAATGAAAGGAGATACACATAGAATTGGTTTTGAGAAATGAGAAATTTTTGGATCATGTGAAAGCATCCCTTATCATAAAATCACAATAGAAATCCTGAAAGGTCTCCACTAAGACAACCTAATGCTCAAACTTTTAATGGTAGATACTTCGTATGCAATAAATTTGGTCATAGGGCTACATAATGTAGAAATAGAATGAATGCGACATCTTTTTTTGGTCAATGTTTTAAATGCAATAACTATGGTCATAAATCAAGATAATGCAAGTGGAACAATGCTCCTAACAAAGGGAATGTTAGATGTTTCATATGCAACAATTTTTGACACATTGCTAATAATTGAAGATCTAGAGGAAATCAAGTGAATTAGTGGTATGTTCAATCCAGTGTGACATATTACAAAATTAATATTACAAAATCATGTAGACTTGGAAGTGTCAATATAAGAAGAAGAGGTTCAGTGAACAATAGTAATATGTAGAACAATGACAAGGTAAAATAGAATATTTATGTGGAAGAAGTTAGGAAGCAAATGAGAAAGACATGGGTACCAAAAATTAATTATAATGCTAATGGTGGATCCACACCTGAATCTACTATGGATAATTATTCACAAAATTGAATTTAGGCCTTCAGCCTAGACAAAGAACTTATGAAAAATCCAGTAAACCCCTTGATATGACTTGATATCTAAATGTGAATATATTTTTTAGATGTATCAAGGTATTTACAGAATTATCAATTGATCCCCATCAGAATTAAAGAAGTCTTGAAGGTTCACAAAAATATTTTTTTATTTTAGTTTGAAGGTTGGACATGAACTAGGGTACAAAGAATTAATTACGCAAAAAGTTTAGATGTGTGAAGGGTCAAAAAGGCATTTAAAATGATGTAACCAAGGATAGTGGGAACTCAAGGAGTTCAAATAAATCCTTGCAAAAAGAGTCACACAAAAGAAGCCAACAAAATAAATAATGGATTAATGCAAGATCATCCTCCTTATTATCATATAATCAATTACAATCATCTATTGCAAGTAGAAATACATTCCATGTGTACATGCCTGATTGGGACCTTTAATAAGTTATCTTTTTATATGATCTACAATCAATTACAAATACATGATCTTTCTAAAGGTAGTTTCTTATGTTTGTTCTATATACTAGATCTCTATATGTGATATGCTTCTATTCTATTATGTCTTATTCAATAAATCAATTACAAGAGCTTATAAATCATTTCCAAGCATTAGGTCGGCCTAGAAAGATTACACTTCCTAATAAGAAGAAAACGTATTACAACATACAGGTCAACACCCAAATCATAAGGGTCTCTTTCCAATGAATTAAACATAAATTTTTATCCATCAAGTAGGTTGGCCATAGACGTAATATCATCGAGAAATGATCTATTAGGCTTAGTCAAATGGGAAGATCCTTCACAAGATCAGAAAAGACAAACTAGCTATAAAAACATGAAGAAGAATACAGTCCTATCTAGAACTTGTAAGATCTCATATGTGAAGAAGCCAAATGAAGTGAGAACCTAAGAGAAGGTCCCAGATGATGCCATGAACATGCTGCAAGGAGGGAAAAATAAAGGATCAAAATAGAAATATCGTAGAAGGAAAATCAGAGAATGAACTAAGAGGAAAATAGTAAAACTAATATTTTTTGGTTGATGCAAGATTGCAAAGAACCCAAGATGCTCCTACATCAAACACCTGGGGTTATTTGAAAATTGAGCCTCTCACTTTTTGGGGGCCAAAAGAAAACCAAAATGGTCCACCTTAGTAGGATAAGTCTGAAGTCATTATATTTTTCCATTAGTATACACAAGGAAAAACATGATCTACACCATCAGTTTATACTACACCGACAAATAGGGCATAGTACTACCTGACGCCAACGTTACCTGATACTGCAAAGTTCAAAGCATCATGACAAACACTATTTAGTGTTACCTGATGACAAAAAGGATAAAGGAACCCAATGAGAAACTACAGTGCAACCCAATGAAACAAAAAAGAAAGGATCCTGACAGATGAAGGGAACCTGACAATCAGTTAAACAAAGGAACATTGACAGACTTTCAGTTCCACCCGATGGCCAAGAACCGACAATCAGTTACATCCCGCAAAAAGTGGATCTGACTTTCAACATCAGATAATTCACTGAAGTTGTATACATATCTTCTTGATTTGTTTTTAAAACCATTATGTGCGGAGGAAGCAATGTATTTATTATTGTTTTAATTAGTTTTACTTATTTAAAATATGCAAACTAAAGATCAAGGTCAAGTTGTAAACCTTAGATCTAAGAGTTAATATTGTAATGCGTGATTCTAGAATAGGTCAAATACTTGTATAAATAGATGCTTAATCTATTGTGAACATGTTGTTGTTCAATGAAGATTGTAGCCACTGAGAGAATCTAAGAACCAGACAAGAGATTTCATGCAAAAGGATAGAAAAGAATCAAATCAGTTTCAAGAGAAAGAACACAGGCTATCGACAAGTAGAGAAATGCATTAATTAGTCACTTAAGGTGATAATCTTATTATGAGAGCTTTAATGGATCTATGATCAACAATTATAGATTGCATACAGTCAAGTCAAACATATGTACTGATTCTAAAAAGTGTAGTACACTTAAGAAATCCTTTCAAGAAAGGTGGACCTAACAGTCCTATTACAAATCTCTTAACCAAGTGCACACTTAAATCAGTGTTGCTAAAGCTCTTAACATAGTAGATCTTAACAGGTCTCAACTTTAATACTCCTAACAGGGTAGATCATTAGAAGTGATCAATGGTTAGCCTTTACCGACTCCCTTCCATTTTGTAGATATTGATCTTTTGTCAGTACCATCCCCACCATAGTTTTTACTTCCTAATAGGAGTTTTCTGTGATATCATATCTTGTGTTATGTGTTTATTACTTTCATGAATGTTTCTATCAATGTTGCAAACAATTAAAGATTGTGAATTAATGTTACATGCATAAGAGAGAACAACAATAATGATCGGTAATACAATAAAGAATGATTACTAATGATGAATGGTGAAAAGAATTAAAAAATTTAGAGGTATTGATTCACCCCTCCCCTCTCAGCACTACTTCCCATTAATCCCAACAATTGGTATCAGAGCTAAGTCTCTTCTTTGAAAATCTTAAAGACTTAAGAGAAAAGATCATACAATGGAGAAGTACAAACTTGATAAGAATATTGAGAATAAAATGCTTGAGATACAGATGTTCTATGAATAGTATAAAGAAGCAAGAATCAAGATGAGAGAGTTTTTGGATGAAAGGAAAGGTATGGAAACCTGGAGCAATGAAAAAGGTTATCAAGAAAAAGATATTCTAGATTTATTTGAATCTTCAGGATCAAATATCAGTAATGTATCGGATACATCAGAAGAAAACATCACAAATCTGAAGGAGATCAATCAACACCTAATATAAAAAATAAAGATGCTACAAATTGGTCAAGAGACCTAGATTGTGAGAGTGATTGATGTGATGAGTTCTACTAGACAAGCTGAAACAGAAAGAGCACTTTTTATTGATGAAAGAAGGAAGATTATAGAGAAACTACAAGAGAAGGAGTTAGAAATTCAAAGACATGTTGAGCATCACCATGAGATTACAAATCAAATTATTCTTATGAGTCAAGAAGTAAAAAAAATGAATATAGAACTCATTGAAATAATACAGGCTATTGGTGACCTAAGAGAAGCAAAGGAAAAACTAAAGTATGAGGTTAGAATTCAGCAACAACACAATGAAGTTATCAGAAAAGATGAAGAGAGAAATAAAAGAATGGATGATTTTCTTGAAGGACAACGAAGAGTCAAAAAAAAATGATCTAGGCTTTACCAAAAATGGAGAATCATCAACTCAAGCCAATCCAAAGAATGTCTATGAAAATCCAAGACCAAGAAAGCTGACATGCAAGCAATGTGGAAAGCAAGGTCATACATCAAATATGTGTAGAGGAAAAATGAAAGGTATTCCTAAATCTACATCTTCATTCATAGGATTCTATTATAAATGTAACAAGAAAGGACATAAAGAATATGAATGTAAGTCTAAGATGGATCAACCAAAGAAGGAAACCTACATGGACAAATACTATCCTACATGAAAAATGAATGGGAACACAAGCCTTGAATGCTTGAAAAAGAAAAGGCAAGCATGGAAGCCTAAAGGTCAAGAAACTCCCTATCAACCAAAGATAATCAGTAATCAATATGTATGGGACTACAATACTTTGAAAAAATGTACAGCATGTTGTAGATATGGTCACATTGCTGAAAAATGCATGAGGGCATGGACCAAAAGGTCTAGAGGCTGGTAAAATTCTAGAATGGCATGCTTACACTGTCACAAAGTTGGTCATGTGAAGAAAGATTGTGAAGAATGAATGACATAGACAAGCACATATCCAAATAGCTTTTAAGTTACCGGGAGGGATAGAGACAAAATGTGGAGAAAAGCTTCAAGCAATGATGAAGCTGGACCAAGCAATACAAATGGTGAAACCCCATCCAATGGATCTGATCACATCACCACCCCCACTTAAGCTGAACAAGTAAGTATGGAACTGCACAACACCAAGTCATATTTTGCATCAGTTCCATTATACAATTGATAGATAGTCAAAATCAACATAAATAAAGATGCATATTATGTTACTTGTTTCAATTATGAGAAATCAACCCCATCGGTAAACACATACCAAAAATCATCAGTGAATATAAAGGATGAGTTGTATACACTTACTGAAAATTGTCGGTCAACACATAAAATGGTTAAGTTACCAATGTAACCCAAAACACATCGGTAAGGAAGAAAAGTTACAAAGTTTTCATGATGGAATACCAATATCCGTCAGTAAAAGAAAAATTATTAACAACCATCCTGAGCATCCTGACAAAATAGATGATGATTTTTAAATTTTTCCTGATGAGCTCCATCTTCATGTCCCAATGAGTCATTGAGCATTTATGACAAAGACCTAGGGAAAAAATTCTATAAATAGACGATGAGAGCACTTCATTTTTGCACCTGTAATTTGAAGAGAAAAGAAGAGAAAAAAATAGAGTGATTGAAGAGCATTCAATAGATCAACCTCAACTCAATATTAGCACACAAAAAATAGATCATTCACCATTATCACTGATCAAAGTAAGTACTGAGGGCACTGAAAGATCTCTATCATTATTTTTCAAGAAAGTCGTAAATATTTCAAGAAATCCCTAAAAGTTTAAAAATGATGGCAACCACCTCAAGAACCACTAAGATTAAAAGTGATAAGAAGAATGTGGTTAGGTTAATCAAGAATAACACTTGTGTAGAACCCAAATACAAGATATGCCCAGAGATTGCATTGCAACCCGATGAAACTGGCATGTTTTCTAAGATTCCACTTGGGGTTTTTATAATAGAGGACGTAAGGTGCTACATTGACTACAAGATCGCTGAAATAGGTGATCTAGAGATGGATGAAGCTTACAAGGAGATTTTTGATATAGAAGGAAACGTAAAGGAAGAGCACAAAGAATTAGAGGTTAAAGGGATAACTAATGCACTATATTTCCCGAGGGACTTCAAGACCAAGTGGATTAGGTTGGTACTTAGCAGGTTACATGACCAAAATTTATGGTTGGATTAACCCAAACAAATCACTAAGTATGTCCTTATTGTTGTCACTGGTTATCCAATAACCGACAAACCTAAGGCACATAAGCATCCTTCCAGGCTAGAAGTAGAAAAGCTTACAAAAGATGAATGGGATAATAGAGGTTTCAAAGTGAAGACCATCACTGACAAAGAACTAAGATTCGGTGCATGTGTGATTGGTTACGAGATATTTCAGGCAAGCAAGATGAACAACATATCGGCAACATCAGTAAGCACAACTTAGAAGATAGTGACCAAGGGCATATAGATGAATCTATGTGAGATCCTATTGAAACAACTTGATGAGAACATGAACACAATAAGGTCTGCAAAGACTAACACATGTAATTTTGGCTCACTTATCATGTGCATCTTTTTCTACTTTCAAGAATACTTTGCTTCAGTAGGAAAAGGGAAATGGGACTCTACAAAACTAGTCACATTACAAATTAGTGAACAAATTAAGTCACTAGGAGATAATTTTGAATCTGTTATGATAGCATACTTCCTTGAATTCAAGGAAAAGATGATGGAAATGAAAAGGATCCCTAAACAAATTATTGAAATACATAGGGATGAGATATTTTTTATGGTGGATACAGATTTCACCCACATCAAATTGGTTGTACGAAGGATAGCTTGGTTAGCACCACTGGATTATGAAATCAACATAGATCAAGCTACAAATGCTATTGATGCATTGATTAATGAGCCTATTGATACTAACAAACCAAGGTTTGGAACCTATGAAGAGGTCAGATCAAAGATAAAAAGAGGTCTAGAAATTGAGAAGAATGTCAATAAGAAAAATAAGATGGTTAAAAATCTTAAAAAGATTCTATCAGTCAATGAGGAGGAACAAGAGAAAATAGAGGAAACTGATGAGTAGGGTACCATCACTGAAGGGAAACATGAGTAGAAATCAGACTCTAAGGAAACTTAATCGAACACACCTCCACCTCCTACAAAGAAACAGAGGACAAGGAGTCAAATTACTAAGACCGATACCACACCTCTTAAGAAAGGTCAAGTAAGGACCCATAAGAGGAATCAACCAACAAAGAAAATAATGGAACAGACTATGAAGACTACACCTACAAATAGGAGAAAAAGGTTTGCTAGGACAAAAGATTACATAGAAGACACAAAAGATGATGAGCGTGATGTGACAAAGTAGAATTTCAAAAATCTTATAATTGATGAGGCTGTTGAATCCATTGCTACAAATGGTACAATGACTGATAAGAAAATTAGACAATGGGATACACTCAAATTAGAGGACCAAAATAATATACAAGAGGCAATCATCAGGTCAATGGTAAAATTCAAATATGTACCAGCTGCATTTATCAACCAAATACCTAAAGAGCTGGGTAATAGAATATCCCAATAGTGGTCATTGTTGGAAGGTTGACTCCTAGAGGATACATGACTTATTTTGTGTTGTCATCATGGAAATAAAGTCATACTAAGTTTCTGTCTAAGATAACTTAGAAGATAAAATGACTAAGTATGGAAACAGGGCAGAGAGAGATATACAATGATCAGCACATCAGCACATGTGTGAGAGATCAAATTAGAGCATGCATGTTTAGATATATATTCTATGAGATGTCTACATACTAAGTCTAGACATGCATAGTACAGAATGATTATATGGAGAAGTTACAAATAGATCAGTACACCAGCAGTCCAGAGGACAGAGCATGGAAGCCGACTAGTGTTTTGATTAGCGTGAATTATTTTTTTGTGTAACGGCCAAGCGCCTTTGATTATATGTTTGTAATGATGTAATTTGTATTTTGTAAACACGCTTAAGCCAACTTTCTCAGAAGCATTTTGTATTTTGTATTTAAGGCCGACTAGAGTCTTGTTTTGGGTCGTACCTATTTAGGTATGAACATATAAGTATGTAATGTAAAGTTATGCTACTAGTGTCAAATAATATGCATGAGAAAGATATAGAAGAGCAGGATGTTGAAGTCAGTATGAGATAAAGCTCTTTAAGAGAGTAAGAGCATCAACACATACATGAAACTGATCAGAAAGAAATGTCATCACAACAGTTCACTTTTGATATAGTGTATATCAACTATCAGAAGGTTGTTGCCTTCATCTTATAGGGCAGTGAGCCTAGGTAGTGAGCCATATACCTTTAACAAGGTTTTGTAAAAGACTCATAGTAGGGTCAGACCTTTAACCAGGTTATTGTACTTGCATTGTAAAGACTGATCCTAATAGGGCAAAGGAACTTTAATAGGTTCATTATACTAGTGCAATATTTGTCAGTGCTAATTCCCATTGGGGTTTTCCTCTAATCAAGATTTCCCCTTAATCATATCTTTTGTTATGAGTTCTTGTGTTAAGATTCATTAAATGTATGTTTGATTTATGTTTAAGTTGTTGGAAAGTAATAAATAGACAAACACTAATTCACTCCCCCTCTCAGTGTTTCTAACAATTGGTATCAGAGCTCTAGTCCTCTGAAAGAAAGGTTAACCACTTGAGGAGATCATGGACTTAGCAGAAGAAAAACATTTGAAAAAGAATCTTGAAGCTGGTCTTGAAGATCTTGACAGATCTGAAAAAGAAAATGAAGAACTTAGACTAAAAGTTGATGGCTCACAAATGCTTATCAAGAAATTGAGAAAAGATTTGAAAGATTGTTCTATAAGTGATTTAGGGAAAATAGTCAAAAATCTCAATGAAGAGAATATGTCTCTGAAAGATAAAATTGAAAATCTGGATGAACAACTAACATACAGTCAAATTGCTATTGAAGAAAAGATCAAACAAAGAAAACAAATAGAAGATGAACTCTTGAAAGCGAACATGAAAGTCTTGGAATTAGAGAACATAAAGAAGAAGGTGGAATCTGAATTAACAGAAGCAAAGGATAAGATTGATAAACTCCACACAAGTTTTGATTCACTTCAATCTCAGCTTAATGCACAAAAGAAAAAAAGTGACACTACTGGTCTTGGATACAGTGTAGCACAAATTGAAGACAATAAATTAGAAGAAATAAAGAAAGCACATGATGCATCTTAAGAAGCAAAGAAATTTTAAGATTCTACTAAGGTTAAAATAGAACCACCTAAAAGGGAAATCGAGCAAGTTAACATAAATTGTTATGCATGTAACAAACATGGTCATTTGGCAAGAGATTGCAAAGAGGTAAGACCTTTCAATGGTTATTGTTACTCTTGTAATAAGTTTGGTCATAGGGCTTTACATTGCAGAACAAATCAAAGAAATTAGTCACATCAGAATCAAAGAAGAATGAATCAAAATAATCAGAGAAATCAACCTCAAAGAAATTTGCACAAAACTACATGTCAGATATGTAACTACAATGGACATATAGAAAAGTAGTGCAACATGATGAAAAAAAACATTAGACCTCCTATCATTTGTCACACATGTGGAAAGGCTAGACACATCTCAAGGTTTTGTAGATACAGAACTCAAAAGCAAGAGGATCCTAAGAAATCACTATTTGAAGAAGAAGGAGAAGTCAAGTTTGTTCAAGCAAAGGAAGATTCAAACAAAATTTGGGTTGAATTAAAGAAGGACATTGATGTTGACAAAGTAATTGATGCATCCACAGTGGACGCACCCTCTACTTCTACTTGAATAGACCTCCTTGGTCTTAGGGGGAGCTATTCTAGCTTAGGACCCTTGCACGACTGGTATACTCACCTCTGAGTATGTGCCTATGGATTCATGGTTATAAGCACATGATATTGCAAAATGCATGCACGCATTGTCTCAAATGCATCGTGATCAAAGTTGCAAATTCTCTGAGTAATTTGCGTATGATTGCAAACATTAAATGTAGTAGCTTTTATAAAATAATGTAAATGTTCAATCTTCTTCACACTTGCATTTGAGATCATAGAATTTGGAGACCACTGGAGCACTAAGCATCAAAGCACAGAAGCATAACAGATTTGGTAGTTAAGCAAATGGATAAGAAGTTGAAATAGAACCCTAGCAGTCGCGTCGTTTCAAAATTTTGTGAAACCCTACTTAATCAAGTTCCAAGTAAGTATGGCAACCCTAGTTGTTTTTTACATTTCTAAGAGGAAGAGATTTGTTTTCAAGAAGCATCCACTCAATTCAATTCTAGATGATGTTGAAGGAGAATTCTCCAAAACCCTACTCGAAGTTGTGCACGTGGAAGATATTCGTGCATACATTTACTATAAGAAAGAAACAGTAGGAGATATCAGCATAGCCACTCATATGGGACCTATGATGAAACCAGACTACACATTCAAGGATGAGTTCATGGAATTGATTGATAACCCTATCTTATAATACTCAAATGTGCATGAGTTTGATGAGCCAGAATGGTTGAAGATTTTACCAAGCAGAATACATGATGACCTTTACTAGATTGGTGAGGTTATTGTTTGAATCACTACAGACCTAATCTATGAATTAACTAGACTTCCTAAGACTAGACCAGTTCTTCCTACTGGCAAGGATGTCAAGAAGCAAGTTGAACAAGTTTTCTTATCTAGAAGTGACAAGCCCAGGATGATAGTTGACCCTATCAAGGAAGATGACATAAAGCTTCTAACTATGATACTTGGGTATAAATTTCAGCAAGCAAGTAGGTTAAATAGTGTCTCTATAGCAACAGTCCTAGCAACTATCGGAATGGTCAAGGATAACACTCAGTAAAATCTATGTGAGATATTGTGTGCTCAATTGATTGACAACATTTGAATCATCAAGCATCACAGGAGCAAGACATTTAGGTTTGGATCTTTGATCATCTACTTGTACTTCCATATTTTTGGGAAGGTTGCAAAGCTTTACCTAGATAAGAGAAAACCCATAATGTCTCAGATTTCACTTAAAGCCACTTTAGAGAGCAGTGTGAGGGACACCATGGATATGGATATCAAGATATTTAGGATCAAGATGCAGAAAAGGTTCAGATCATCTGAGAAGATAGTTGATAAATATAAGGATACCATATGTTTTATGGTAGAAAAATATTGCACTTGCATGGAGGTAGTTGAACCTATAACCAAATGGATTCATCCTCTTGGTTATGAAGTGGAGGAACATGTGTTAGAAGGATATGCACAAGTTCTATTGTCTATGTCCAAAGATCCTAATGAGGCAAGGTGGGGCAATTACACAGGGAAGCCTAATGTAGTTGATACTATCTTACACAGTGCTGATAACAAAAGGAAGGCATCCAAAATTACATCTAGCATTCTGAAAATTCATGGGGTCACTCAAGAAGATCTTGACAAAGCTAGAGAAGCCAAGATAGCCAAAGAACTTGAGAAGAATGATGAGATCTAGAAGAAGAAGAAAGTAGAGTGCATGTGTGCACCCTCTACCACCATTGACCTAGACTCATCTCCACCTTCTATACCAAGCAAGAAGTCTAGAGGAAGGAATGAAGCACCCACAAATCACCCATCATCAAGGAACACACTGAGCAAAGAAAGGAATATTCAAGCTCCTCCTGAGGTAGGATTTAGACCTAGTCTAAATGTCTTAAATAAAATGATTATAAATGAAGGTAGACTAGAAACTATTGCCAAGGTCTATGACAAGTATCAAGAGATTGATAAAACTGAGATACACTTTATGATCATATATCATATGATTAAGTTTAAGAAGTGAGTTCTTGAACTCAAAATAGTGATATCGGATAAGTTATGGAACATACTAGAGATCATGAAGAGACATGAAATTAAGGAAGACATGAGGATAAGAGAAGAAACATTGGATAATCTTCTCCCTATATGCTCACATGATGAGAATGCAATTCTATTAGATCTGGTGAAGCCTCATCTCAGAACGAAGACAAGGACTCTTCATATTATGAACAAAGAGTATGAGAAGATAGGAAAAGAAACTAAAAAGGCATTTGCATAAATATTTATGGATAGACACATGTATCTGTCAATGACACCTACTACAAAGGTAACTCTAGCTCCTCCCAAATAGGTTACAGAACTAGTGATTCACACTGCACCTATGACAGGTCCATAGGATTCAGTGCCCTCAATTTTAATAGTTTCTGATATGACTAAAGTTTAAAGAAATACTATAGTAATTGATGATATCAAGATATCTATGACAACCTATGATAATGATATGGACAAAGTTGATAAAGCATTTTTAAGCACTGAAGAGATGTGCACTGATGATACATCTATACAACAAGATGAAGTTCACTCCAATGATCCAATTGACTTGAATGAAGAAAAAGATACTCAAGATAATGAGAAACCAATCAAACAGATACCAGTAAAGAGTGAATGCATGGATACTAGTCAGAATACTATATTCTCACCATCCACTCAACCATCTACTTCATTTTTGTCAAGGTTAACTCCTAATTCCGCAAGTCTGGATGCATGGGGAGAAGAAGACCTAATCAAGATCAATGTTCTTGCTATGGAAAAAGAAAATGAGAAACAAGTGATGAGGAACCCTCTCTTTTTGGAATCAGTGAACATGTTGAATGACTTAGTGCCTACAGACAAGAAAGTATCCAAAGTTCAATCAGTTGAAAATGTGGACAACATTCTAACAAACTTCAAACCTCACTTTACAGATCTAGTAGACTCTGCTACTAGATGAATATAAAAAGGAGAGATTGAATGAATTGGTAAAGAATTTTATCTTAGAGCTAAAATATTTAAAGATCGGGCAATCCATATTGAAAGAATTGGAAGCTAAGGGTAAGAAAGTCATAGCAAACTGCATGGACATAGTAAAGTTCACCTCTGAACATATCAAGAAGATAGAAGAGGTAGAGTTCATGGTGGACACTATTAGAAAATCAGTTGAGACATCTACCCAGGACATGAACATATGTAACAATGTCTATCAAGGTCAATTGGACAAGATTGAAATGGCTAAGTTGGAGATCAAAAAGATAAGAGTTAGACAAAATCAGTTGAGAAATGCACTTACGCCCTCTCTAGTAGTTCTGAATGAGAACATCAAAGAGATTGATGCCACCATTGTGACATATGATCAAGGTCCTTGCATGGATTTCATAAAGATGGAGAAACTAACATATGCCTTATGCGCACATCTTCATACAATTGATGTAATGAAAGTATTTTGGCAAAAAGAGATCCAATCTC
>MU213105.1:44910-62193 GCA_018584345.1 Thuja plicata | reverse complement strand
TATATATATATGTTAAAGAGATGCAATGATATATAGTTTTTTGTGATTAAGTCATTTTGAGAAACTTGGCCACATTCCTTTGTTGCCATAAATGACAAAGGGGGAGATTATTGGCAAGTTGACTCCTAGAGGATACATGAATTATTTTGTGTTTTCATCATGGAAACAAAGTCATACTAAGTTTCTGTCTAAGATAACTTAGAAGATAAAATGACTAAGTATGGAAACATGGCAGACAGAGATATACAACGATCAACACATCAGCGCACGTGTGAGAGATCGAATCAGAGTATGCGCATTTAGATATATATTCTATGAGATGTCTACATACTAAGTCTAGACAAACATAGTATAGAATGATTGAACGGAGATGTTACAAATAGACCAGTACACCAAGAGTCCAAAAGACAGAGCATGGAAGCCGACTAGTGTTTTGATCAGCGTGAATTAATTTTTTGTGTAATGACCAAGAACCTTTTATTATATGTTTGTAATGATGTAATTAGTATTTTTGTAAACATGCTTAAGCTGACTTTCTCAGAAGCGTTGTGTATTTTGTATTTAAGGCTGACTAGAGTCTTGTTTTGGATCGCGCCTATTCAAGTATGAACATATAAGTATGTAATGTTAAGTTATGTTACTAGTGTCAAATAATATGCATGAGACAAATATAGAAGAGCAGGATGTTGAAGTCAGTATGAGATAAAGCTCTTTAAGAGAGTAAGAGCATCATAACATACATGGAACTGATCAGACAACAGTGTCATCACAGCAGCTCACTTTTGATATAGTGTATATCAACTATCAAAAGGTTGTAGCCTTCATCTTATAGGGCAGTGAGCCATATACCTTTAACAGGGTTTTGTAAAAGACTCCTAACAGGGTTAGACCTTTAACTAGGTCATTGTACTTGCATTGTAAAGAATTCTCCTAATAGGGCAAAGGAACTTTAATAGGTTCACTATACTAGTGCAATATTTGTGGGTACTAATTCCCGCCGGGGTTTTCTTCTGATCAAGGTTTCCCTATAATCATATCTTGTGTTATGATTTCTTGTGTTAAGGTTCATTAAATGTATGTTTGATTTATGTTTAAGTTGCTGGAAAGTAATAAATAGACAAACACTGATTCACCCCCCCTCCTCTCAGTGTTTCTAACAGTCATATGCTCTACAAACTGAAAGAGAAGCAAGGGAGAGGGTACTTGTTACACTTATGCCTCCTAAATCTAAGGTTGAAGAAATCAAAGAAATTATGAAGAAGCTCTCAGGAAAGTTTGTAGCCAAGATAATGGCTTACAAAGTTCTTGAATATAAGTTTATAGAGCTAGACACAATGATCAAAACAAAATTAAGACAACTCCTAGATCTACCAGCAGAGTCAAAAAGTCATGAGGAACAATTTCTTCTCACCGAAACACCTCATAGAGAGGAGGAGAAAGACAAGGGAAGTCCTCATCACATTTCTTTGGAAAATGTTGAAGATATGGATCCAATAGATTTGGACAAGGTAATGGATGATCTGGAAATTCAAGACAACACCAATTATTACTTTGATAAAGATCCATAGAAGAAAGATGATGTAATATTCATAACACTTATGGATTAGGGAACGAAACAAGAATTGAAGACATCAGAGGATAAAGATATGAATTTTGTTGATGAGACATGGCAATACACATCATTTATGGATTTAATAGAACCAACCCCTGTAGAGCAAGTACAAAAGCATGAGAATGTCACTACTCAAAAAGATCAAACCGAGGAGTAGGACACCACTCTAGATAAAGCCCAAGCTAGCACACAAAGAAATATGCCTGTATTAATGAAGGAAATCAATATACTAGAGGGTAATGAAGGATCTACAGCAGAGGATACAAGCACACTTGAGAACAAGGGTGATGATGAAGCAAAAGGCAACGCATATAACACAAAGGACACAACTACAAAGCAAGATGCAATTGATGATCAGAAAGATAATTCTACTGATCAAAATAAAGAAGAAACAAAAAACATAGAAGATGACACACAAAAAGATAAGAGTGAAGAACCAAAGAAAGATGAGTTGGAGAATAAAATAGAATAAAAATCTATAGAGACACCCAAGGTTGATGGAGAGACGTCTTCACCAAACTGACAGGTACATAATGAGTAGAAAACATAAGAAGCATCATCAACAAAGCCTTCACCAAGAACTTATGGGAGGAAAAATGAACTAGCAATGGTAGTTCATACATCTGCGTTCCCGCAAGTCTCAAAGAAGAATAAGAACAAGCATAAGTATCCAGTAACTCTGGATGAAATTATTGAGATTCTAGTTTGTGATCTGAGGACATTGGATCCAACTGAATTGAACAAGTATGCAAGACTCTATGAGAGAAAAGTAATGCAAAACAAATTAAGGAAATCCACAAAGGAGGCAAAGGTACTAGAAGTAGCAAGAGGTATACTTTAGCAAATAGTACTGAATGTAGATGTTGATCAAACAACCCCAATGCTTGATCAACTAGTGGTTCTCACAAAGGAAATCATATCTTAGAACATTGATGCTGAGAAGGGCATGGAAGAAAGACTTGAACATAAGTATGAGTTCAAGCTAGAAGAAAAGATAAGCTAGGAAGTGGCATTGAAAAGGTAAATCTTTCTGAATTGGTAAGCACAATTGATCTAATCATCTGAGAAGCTATTACTTTGATACATAAATTATGTACACGTGATCAAATCACACATGAGTATATAGACAAGATAGCACAGATAGATTTTGATCTTCAGACAAGTGCACAAAGTCTCATGAATAGTGAAGAGGCAATAAAATTGCACAATGAGCAACACAAACAAGCTCAGAAATTGAAATAGGACATACAAATTGTAGAGACCAAGTTTAGAGATGAGGTAAATGAGTTACAAGAACAACTCTTACCAACACTCTCACTACTGTAGAAACATATGATAGAGGAAAATGCACTAATTTCCACCCCATAAATGTCTATCCTAGACAACATTTATGATATGCATGAAAGGCTAGAGCTAGAGCACATGGCACTAGAACTCCTAAAAGAAAAATTGGAGAAATTTCTCGAAGACATCAAGAACACCCACTCACATATTCTTGACACATTGTAAGTTACACATTTTTGTCACATTTTAGGAATCTTATAATTTGTACATTTTTGTCACAAGTATCAAATAAAGGGGGAAGTGATATGTACAAACATAGTAAAATAAGGGGGAAGTGAAAGGAGGAAATGATGTGTACAATCAAACAATTGAAAGAGAAAAGAACAGGGAGTGTATAGTACAAAGGAAAATATATGTGTACATATATACTTATACTATACCAACGCATACAATTAGGGGGAGTCATATAATAACAAGGATATAAACATGGTGTACAAACTAAATACTTTAGTATTATGCACATATTAGTTTTTGATACTAATGTCAAACGGGAAGATTGAAGGCAATATATTTTTCCATTAGTATACACAAGGAAAAACATGATCTACACCATCGGTTTACACTACACCAGAAAATAGGGCACAATGCTACTAGACGCCAAGGTTACCTGATATTGCCAAGTTCAAAGCATCCCGACAAACACTATTCAGTGTTACTCGATGACAAAAAGGATAAAGGAACCCGACGAGTAAAAATAGTGCAACCCAATGAAACAAAAAATAGAGGAACCTGATAGATGAAGGGAACCTGATGATTAGTTTAATAAAGGAATGCTGATAGACTTTAAGTTTAACCTGACGACCAAGAACTGACAATCAGTTACATCCCACAAAAATTGGATCTGACTTTCCACGTCAGATATATCACTGAATTTGTATATATAGCTTCTTGATTTTTTTTTTAAATCATTATGTGCAGAGGAAGCAATGTATTTATTATTTTTTTATTTAGTTTTACTTATTTAAAACATGCAAACTAAAGATCAAGGTCAAGTTGTAAACCTGGGATCTAAGAGTTAACATTCTAATGTGTGATTCTAGAATAGGTCAAATACTTGTATAAATAGATGCTCAATATATTGTGAACATGTTTTTGTTCGATGAAGATTGTAGCCATGGAGAGAATCTAAGAACTAGACAAGAGATTTCATGTAGAAGGATAGAAAATAATCAAATCAGTTTCAAGAACAAGAACACATGCTATTAATGAGTAGAGAAAGGTATTAATCAGTCACTTATGGTGATAATCTTATTATGAGAGCTTTAATGGATTTGTGATCAGTAATTGTAGATTTCATACAACTAGGTCAAACATATGTACTCATTCTAACAAGTGTAGTACACTTAAGAAACCCTTTCAAGAAAGGTGGACCTAAAAGTCCTATTACAAATCTCTTAACCGAGTGCACACTTAAATCAGTGGTGCTAAAGCTTTTAATAGAGTAGATATTAACAAGTCTCCTCTTTAATACTCCTAATAGGGTAGATCATCAGAAGTGATCAATTGTAATCCTTTACGAGCTCCCTTCCATTCTGTAGATAGTGAAGTTTCATGGGTGCCATCTCCATCGTAGTTTTTACTTCCTATCAGGAATTTTCTGCGATATCATATCTCGTGTTATGTGTTTATTACCTTCATGAATGTTTCTATGAATGTTGAAAAAAATTAAAGATTATGAATTAATGTTACATGCATAAGAAAGAACAACTGTAATGGTCAGTAATACAGTAAATAATGATTACTAATGTTGAATGGTGAAAAGAGTTAGAAATTTTAGAGGTACTGATTCACCCCTCCCCTCTCAATACTACTTCCCATTAATCTCAACAAAATCTAGTAAGAATATTCAACTGGTTTGTCCTTCCATTTGACAAGAAACTCCATATACTTCTTACCTCATGTACTATGACCAGCTCTATTATCCAAAATATTTTCTATTTGATCCATATACTTATTAGGATACTTCTTCTAAATATATGATTCATCACTATTACTAAAATATGAATCATAATACAAATACAAATATACAATATTGAATATAGGTGATCTATCCATTTACTCTTACAACTCAACTTCATTTGCATTTCCTAAATCAAATTTCCTCAAAATCTTACAAGGTCCAAATTATTCATTCTCAACTTGTTATAATTCCCAACAAGAAATTTATAGAAGTAACCCCAAGGTGTGCTAACACAATTCTCTAGACAGGACTTTGCTTTCCCTAGTCCACTTAGGATCACACTTCTTCTTCTAGGATCTCAATATCATTGAGAAATTAAGCCTAAGACTATTACCAACTCTTCTCTAAGAGTAACTCTTCTTGTGTTTGACTTTTAAGGACAACTACCACTAGTTTTGTCTCAATGCTTCACACTTGCCTTGAAGGATTCCAAACCTAAAACCTTCTTGCCAACTCCACAAATACTACAAGGATCTTGTTCACTACTTGTATGCTCATTCTGCATCCATACATTCCCATTTGTATAGGTCTTTAATCCTAATTTGGTCGAGTTCCAAAGCTTCTCCCAAAATGATCCTATTAGGCCTAATTGACCAATTAGCCATATCTAGAGGGTTTTTCTAGATTTACTTCTAAATATTCTAAACAACCCCTAAAACTAATCTAGGATCTAGATACCCTTTTTGATGACCTAAAGGATTTTCAAGGTCAAGAGTCCCCAAGCGTTTTGTACATCTCTGTCCTGAATTGTAGGGCTATTAGGCCTATTTTGTCTCTTCACAAGAAGTTCGGTAAATTTTTTGGAAAAATCTATCCAAATGGATTGGGTGAGCTTTGAAATCATTACCAGGGATCTATAAGACCCTAAAGACTCTGAGACTAGACTTGGTTCAGAACTTTCATACACACCCTTGTCTCTGTATTCATATTTTCCTCTGCCATACACCTAACCTAAACTACTTGCTCCATGAATCAAAAAGTCTTGAATATGTTCCTACTACATGAATCCACCAATAGATAAAGTATTTCAATCCATTAAAACACAAATAACATTCAAATGAGTCGACTATACTCTGTATCTCAAAACACTTGCTCTATTGCTTTCAAAAACTTGCTTACAATCCAATCTACCTTGGGAAATGAGTGATGGAGTACAATACGATGCTTTCTCCACCATTTTAGGCTACTAGCATTGATTTCCCACTCTTAGAATGAGGGGAATCCAAAGTTCTCGAGTTGCATGCAACATTTGCAAAAAGTTGCAAATGTTGTCATGACAACTTTTGAGAATCTTTTGTATTTATGATGTGAACTATCTTTTAGGGCCTCTAACCCATACAAATCAATGAACTAACATCATTAGAGTCTCTTTATGCATATTTTTTACCTTACATAGGTCTAGGACACATTTAGACCCCATTTCTCAAATTTTGGCCTATTCTAAGGACTAAACACTTAAAAGAAAACTAAACTAAAATAGAATGAAATTAGCACTAACCACTAATTCACCTAGTCACAGACAACAAAATGATTTTCTAAGGTCTATGAAAAAATGTACTAACTTGGATAGAGTTAGCTACATGCCAAAACTAACCAGGGCTTTGAGGATAGCCTAGGTGCTCCTGCACCATCCTCCCTAAATGAAAAGACTTCAGTCCACCCTTGGATTGACTAAGTTGAGGTCAATGCACAAATTTTTGAACTTTTTTTCCTCTATCCATATTGGATCTGCATCTGGTTTTCCATGCCACTTCACTAAGTATTCTTGGTATTCCTTCTTCCTTGTCTTCTTGTAGACTCTGAAATCTAGTATGTGTTCTACTTTCTTGATTGGTGCAGATGGAAAGTTGAGTTCTTCCACCTCCTGTATGACTTCATTCAAACTTTGATATGCATTTGGGATTGGCCCTTTGTATAAAACCAAGTCTACAACATTAAACACTGAAGATAAATCCATATCATGTGGAAGTTCCACCTTGTAGGCATTTGCTCCATATTTGGCCAGTATGACACATGGGACAATTCTTCTCATCTGAAGCTTATGTGGTGTTCCTTTCTATAATATTTCCTTATTGAGGTGAACCATCACTAGATCCCCAACTTTAAATTCGACATCTATTTTCCTCTTATCCACTTTTCTCTTAATCTTCTATGTATTTTCAATGAGTGTCTTCCTCACTGTCTCGTGGACTTCTTGCATAGAATGTGCAAATTCATCAGCATAGCCACTTCCCTTGGCTCCATCCTTCAGATTTTGGAGTTCATATATGCCTCTTGGATGAAGGCCATAAACTATTTCAAAATTACTCTTACCAGTAGTCTTATTCACTCTATCATTGTAGGCATATTGTTCTTTCCCAATGAGTTGTCCCAAGTTTGACCATACTCCTTAGTTAGACACCTTAGGAGATTTAGAAGACTCCTATTGACTACCTCTATTTGGCCATCAAATTGAGGATGGTATGCAGATCCAAAAGACAAGTTTGTTCCCAACTTCTTCCAGACAGTCTTCTAAAAATGGCTAATAAACTTTGTGTCTCCGTCAGACACTATGCTAAGTGGAAAACCATGTATTCTAACTACCTCCTTGAAAAATAGGGAAGATATATGACTTGCATCATTTGTTGTCTTGCCGAGGTACAAAGTGTGCCATCTTGCTAAATCTGTCCATAATAACATAAATGCTATCCATTCCCTTATTTGTCTTCGGAAATCCCACTACAAAATCCATACTCAAACATTATCATGGTCTGGTTGGAATGGGTAAAGTCTGGCATAGGCCTACATTAGTAGATGTACCTTTTTCCTTTTGACAGATAACACAACCTTCTACACATCCCTTAACATCCAAATTCATCTTGGGCCAAAATTAGAATCTTTGAACTAATTCTTGAGTTTTGTTAAAACCAAAATGGCCACTCAATTAACCATTGTGTTTCTCCTATATTAGATTCTCCCTAATAGACCCCCTAGGGACACACAATTGACTCCCTTTGAACAAAAGACCACTCTATAAAGTATACTCAGAGAATTGACTATGAAAGTGATTTTTATACTCTTGGCATACCTTGTAAATACCTGCAAAGTCCTCATCTTCACCATGTAGGTCTTCGAAGTTGTCTATCCCCATTCTCTTGAAGGTAGTATATTTTTCCATTAGTATACTTAGAGAAAAACATGATCTGCACCATTGGTTTAACCTACACCAATAGATAGGGCACAACACTATCCGACGCCAAGGTTACCCAATAAACACTGTTAAGTGTTATCCAATGACAAAAAGGTAAAAGAAACCCGATGAGTAACAATAGTGCTACCTGATGGAAAAGAAAAGAGAGGAGCCCGACAGATACAGAGAACCTAAAAAATAGTTCAGCTAAGAAACACAGACAGACTGAGATCAAACCGACGACCAAGAACTGACAGCCAGTTACATCCCGCAAAAAGTGGATCTGACTTTCCACGTTAGATAAATCACTGAAGTTGTATTTATAGCTTCTTGATTTTATTTTAAATCCATTATGTGCGGAGGAAGCAATGTAATTATTATTGTTTTAATTAGTTTTACTATTTTAAAACATGTAAACTAAAGATCAAGGTCAAGTTGTAAACCTTGGATCTGAGAGTTAACATTGTAAAACATGAATTCCAAGATAGGTCAAATACTTGTATAAATAGGTTCTCAATCCATTGAGAATTGTTGTTGATCAATGAAGATAGTAACCATGGAGAGAAACTAAAGACCAAACAGAGAATTCATCCAGAAGAACACAAACAAAATCAAATCAATTTTCAAGAATAGAACAGAGGCTACTGACAAGCAGAGAAAAGGTATTCATCAATCACTTAAGGTGATATTATTATTGTAAGAGCTTTAATGGATATGTAAACCAGCAATAGTAGATTGCATATAGTTAGGTCAACATTTGTACTCATTATTACAAGTGTAATACACTAATGAAATCCTTTCAAGGAAGGTGGACTTAACCGTCCTATTGTAAATCTTATAACTAAGAGCACACTTAAATTAGTGTTTCTAAATCTCTTAATAGAGTAGATCTTAACAGGTCTCCACCTTAATACTCCTAACAGGGTAGATCATCAGAAGTGATGAAATTGTAAGCCTTAAACAACTCCCTTCCAATCTGCAGATAGTGAAGTTTTGTGGGTGCCATCCCCACATCATTTTTTACTTCCTAACAGGAGTTTTCCATGATACCATATCTTGTGTTATGTGTTTATCATTTTCATGAATGTTTCTATGACTGTTGAAAACTATTAAATATTGTGAACAAATAATACATGCATAAGAAAGAATAACAGTAATGGTTGGTAATATAGAATTGAATGATTACTAATGATGAATTTTGAAAGGTGTTAAAATTTTTAGAGGTACTAATTCACTCCTCCCCTCTCAGTACTACTTCACATTAATTCCAACAATTGGTATCAGAGCTCAGTCTCTTCTTGGAAAAATTAAAGGCTTAAGAGCAAAGATCATACAATGGAGAAGTACAAACTTGATAAGAATATTGAGAACAAAAAGCTTGAGATATAGATGTTCTATGAACAGTATAAAGAAGCAAGAATCAAGATGAGAGAGCTACTGGATGAGAGAAAAGGTATGGCTACCCAGAACAATGAAAAAGACTATCAAGAAGAAGAGATTCTAGATTTATTTGAATCGTCAGGATCAAATGCAAGTAATATATCAAATACATCAGAAGAAAACATTGTGAATCTAAAGGAGATCAATCAACATCTGACAGAGAAAATAAAAATGCTACAAATTAGTCAAATGACACAGATGGTAAGAATGATTGATGTGATGAGTTCTACCAAACAAGATGAAATAGAAAGAACACTTGTTATTGATGACAGAAGGAAGATTTCAGAGAAACTACAAGAAAAGGAAATGGAAATTCAAAGACATGCTGAGCATCACCATGATCTCACAAATCAGATTATCCTTATGAGTCAAGAAGAAAATAGAATAAATGTGGAACTCATTGAAAGAATATAGATTATCAATGAACTAAGAGAAGAAAATGAAAAGCTAAATCATGAGGTTAGAATTAAGAAACAACATAATGAGATTATCAGAAAGGCTGAAGAAAGCAATAAAAGAATGGATGAATTTCTTGAAGGACAACAAAGAGTCAACAACAACAATGGTAAAGGCTTTACCAAAAATGGAGAATCATCAAATCCAAAGAATGTCTATGAAAATCCAAGACCAAGAAATTTGACATGCAAGCATTGTGGAAAGAAAGGGCACATATCAAATGTATGCAGAGGTAAAATGAAAGGTACTCCTAAATCTACACCTACATCTTCATTCATAGGATTATTTTATAAATGTAACAAAAAGGGACATAAGGCTTATGAATGCAAGAGCAAGATAGAAAATCCAAAGAAGGAAATCTACATGGAAAAATACTGGCCTACATGCAAGATGAATGGGCACACATCTAAAGAATGCTGGAAAAAGAAAAAGAAAGAATGGAAGCCAAAAGGTAGAGAAGTTCCTTATCAACCAAAGAGAATTGATAATCAGTATGTATGGGATTACAACAATTGGACAAACTATATAGCATGTGGCAGATATGGTCACATTGCTACAAACTGGATGAGAGGATGGACCAAAAGGTCTAGAGGCTTGTCAAACCCCGGAATGGAATTCTTACACTATCATAAAGTTGGTCACCTCAAGAAATATTGCAAAGACTAATTGACAGAAACAAGCACATATCCCAATGGAAACATCATTGAAGATATTGAGAAGGCAAGAGAAAGAATGTGGATAAAAGATTCAAGCAATGATGAAGCTGGGCTAAGAAATGAAAATGGTGACAACCCATCCAATGGATCTGGTGACACAACCAACCCCACTTAAGCTGAAAAAGTATGTAACTGCACTAAACCAAGTCATATTTTGCATCAGTTCCATTATACAAATTGATAGATAGTCAAAATCTACATTAACCAAAGATGCATATTAATTTACTTGTTACAAATCTAAGAATGCAATACTATCGATAAAGGCTTACCAAAAATCATCGGTGAACATAAAAATGACTTGTTTACACTTACCAAAAATTGTCGGTCAACTAGTAAAAATGCTAAATTGCCAATGTAACCTGACGCCCATCGGTAAGAAAGCAAAGTTAAGAAACTATCATGAAAGAATACCGTTATCCATCAATAAAAGAGAAATGGTTAACAACAGCCCTAAATCATCATGTCTTCATCGATGATGATTTGGAATATCCTCCTGATGAAACCCATCTTCATGTCCCGATAAGTCATTGAGCATTTATTGCAAAGACTTATGTCAAAAAGTCTATAAATAGTCGATGGGACAAGTTCATTTTTCACCCGCAATTTGAAGAGAAAGCACAGCAAAAACCAAGAGATTAAAGAGTAGAAAGTAGAAGCGTCTCTAGACCGATTCAACACAACAACAAATAGATATTTTATCACTATTTCAAATTGAAGTAAGTACCAAAGGCACCGAAAGATCTCTGTCATTGTTTTATTAGAAAGCCCTAATTTTGAGAATACCCTAAATACTTGAAATAAAATGGCAACCACATCAAGAACCGCTAAGATGAAGAATGAGAAGAGGAATATGATGAAAATGATTGAGAATAGTACACGTGTAGAACCTAATTAAAAAATCTACCTAGAAATTGCATAAAAACCCAACAAAGCCGACGCATTTTCAAAAATTCCATCTAGGGTTTTTCTCATAGAATATGTTAGGTCTTATATTCACTGCAAGATCATAGAGATAGGTGATCTTGAAATGGATGAAGATTTTCAGAAGCTATGTGATGCCGAAGGAAAACTAAAGGAAGAGCACAAACACTTGGAGGTCAAAGGGTTAACTAATGCCCTACATTTCTTGAGGGAATTATAAACAAAATGGATTAGGTTAGTCTTGAGAAGGATGCATGAGAGAAAGATATGGCTAGACCAACCCAAGAAAATAACAAAGGATTTTGTTCACATTGTCACTGGTTATATGATAACCAACAAGCCTAGGGCACAAAAGCATCCATCCATGAAAGAAGTTACAAAACTTACCAATGCAAAAGGAGACAACAAAGGTCTCAAAGTGAACACAATCACTGACGAAGAGCTAAAATTTGGTGCATGTGTTATTGGGTATAAAATCTTTCAGGCTAGCAAACTAAACAACATTTCTGCAATAGCAGTAACCACAACTTACAAGATAGTAACAAAAGGAATTTAGATGGATCTATGTGAAAACCTATTGAAACATCTTGATGAGAACATGATCAAAATCAGCTCTGTAAAGACCAACACATGTAAGTTTGGATCACTTATCATGTGTACTTTTTTCTATTTTCAAGAATACTTTCCTTCAATAGGAAAATTCGTATGGGACACTACCAAACCGGTAACCCAACAGATTAGTGAACTAATTAAGTCACTAGGAGACAACTTTGAGTTTGTTATGTCTACATACTTCCTTGAGTTCAAGGAAAAGATGATGGAAAGAAATAGGATTCCTGAACAGCTAGTTGAAAAACACAAAGATGAGATATGTTTTATGGAAGACATAGATTACACACATATCAAATTGGTTGTACCAATAATAGCTTGGTTAGCACCATTGGACTATGAGATCAATATTTATCAAGCTACAAGTGCGATTGAGGCACTGATCAATGAGCCTGTTGATAAGAAACAACCAAGGTTTGGAACATATGAAGAGGCCAAATCAAAAATAAAACAAGGCCTAGAAGTCAAAAAGACTATAAACAAAAAGGATAAAATGGTTAATAATCTCAAGAAGATTATATCGGTTACAGAGGAAGAGTAGGATAAACAAGAGGAAACTGATGAAGAGGGCACTATCGGTGAAGAGCAAGGAGAAAATAAATTAGATATAGAGGCTACTGAATCTGATACACCTCCATCTCCACCTCCTGCAAAGAAGCAAAGGACAAGGACTCAAACTGCTACAAATGATACCACACCACTTAAGAAAGGTCAAGTAAGGACCTATATGAGGAAGCAACTAGCTAAAAGAATTAGACAAAAAACTATCAAAACCAAACCACCAAAGCAGAGGAAAAGGTTGGTTAGGACAAAGGCTAACTTGGATGACACTAAAGATGATGAGCCTGATGTAGTGAAGAAGAACTTCATAAATCAAATGGTTGATGAAGCTGCCAAATCCATTGTTATTCATGGCACAATGACTGATAAAAGGATCAGACAATGGGATACACTGAACCCAAAGGATTAGAATAAAATACAATAGGCAGTCATAAAATCAATGATCAAGAACAAGTATGCACCTATAAATTTTTTAAATCAAATACCTAATGAGCTAGGTAAAAGAGTATACCAACAGTGGTCATATGCCTTGCAAATAGAGAGAGAAGCAAGAGAGAGGGTACTTGTGAGAGTGATTCCTCCTGAATCCAAAGTTGAAAAGATAAAATAAGTACAAAAGAAACACTCAAGTAAGTTTGTAGCCAAAATAAGGGCATACAAAGTACTAGAGAACAAGTTTATAGAACTAGATTCAATGACTGAAACTAAATGGAGACAACTCCTAGATCTACTAGTAGAGTCAAAAAGTGGTGAGAAACAATTACTTATCACAAAAACACCTCACAGAGAGGAGGAGATAGATAATGCAAGTCCTCGGCATATTGCTCTGGACAATCAAGAAAGTGATGATGAGTATATTAACTTAGATACAATCATGGATGATAAAATCCAAGATATAACTAACTATGATTCTAAAAATGATCCAAAGAAGAAAGATGATGTAATATTTATCACACTTAAGGATCAACAAAGACATCAAGTATTGAAGACATCAGATGGTAAGATAGTTGACATTGCTGATGAACAAGTGTAGGACACTTCAATCATGCACTCAAAAGTGCAAGACCCTACAGAAGAAATAAAAAAAGATGAGGATGTCACTACTGACAAGGCTCTAATCAGAGAGAAGGACACCAATACTGAAAAATCCCAATCCACAACTCAAAGTAACATGCCTGTCCTAATGAAGGCAATAAACATACTAGAGGGAAATGAAGGATCAAATGAAAAGGAAACAAGCATACCCAAAGATAAGGGTGACAGAGAAGCCAAAGAAAAAACATATACAACTACAGAGAAAGCTACAATTGATGATTAGAAAGATACTTCTATTGATCATAATAAGGAATAAACTCAAAAGGAAATAGGGGAAAAACCAACAGAGAAAGGTGAAGAAGGAAAGAAAGATGAGCTAGAGAAGAAATCAGGAGCACATTCTGCAAAAACACCCAAGGTTAATGAAAAGACATCTTCACATAATTGACAGGTGCCCAGTGAGTAGAAGACACAAGATGCATCATCTATAAAACCTTCACCAAGTAATTTAGAACGGACAAATGAACTAGCTATGGTAGTTCATACATCTGCATCCCCTCAAATCTGAAAGAAGAAGAAAGGAAAGAATAAGAATCCAGTAGCTCTGGCTGAAATCATTGAGATTCCAATTTGTGATCCAATAACATTGGATCCAATTGCATTAACAAAATATGCAAATCTCTATGAAAGAAAAGCTATTCAAGACAAACTAAAGAGAGCAGCAAAAGAGGCCAAGGTACTAGAAGTAGCAAGAAATATACTTCAACAGATTGTACCAGACAGAGATATTGATCAAAAATATCCAATGCTTGATCAAATGGTCATACTCATAGATGAAATAACATCTTAGAATATAGATGTTCAGAAGGTTATGGAAGAGAGACTTGAACAAAAGTATGAATTCAAGCTCGCAGAGAAAATAAGATAGGAAGTGGCACTGAAAAAGGTCAAGCTATCTGAATTGGTAAGTACAATTGATCCGATTCTATTAGAAGCTATTACATTAATAAAGAAATTGTTCTCTTTAGATCAACTCACTCAGGAGTATACTGACAAGATAGCAAAAAGAGATGTTGATCTTAAGTCCAGTGCACAGAGTCTAGCCAACATAGAAGAAGCACTTAAATTGCACAATGAACAAATAATTCAGGCTAGGAAATAGAGACAGGACATATAGTTTATAGAGATGAAGTACAAAGATGAGGTAAATGAGCTCCAAGTTAAGCTCTTACCAAAAATTACACTCCTGCAACAAAATATGACACAGGAAAATACTCTAATTGCCACCCTGGAAATGTCTGTCCTAGACATCATTTATGATATGCATGCAAGACTAGAGCTACAACACATGACACTAGAATAGTTGAAAGAACAACAGAAGAAACTTTTGGAAGATATCTAAACAACCCATTCTAACATTTTTGACACATTGTAAGTTGCACATTTTTGTCACAATTTTGGCATATTATAAGTTGTACATTTTTGTCATCAGTATCAAAGAAAGGGGGAATTTGATATGTTCACTCACCTCATCTAAAAGGAGGAAGTCATATGTATAGTAAATGAAAGGGGAAATAATGTACATACAAAGAATGAATAGTATACATGTACATATACATACACTATAGTAGTGCACACAGTTAGGGGGAGTCATATTATGACAAGGATATAAACATGGTGTATACATACTAAAAGAGTTTAGTATTATGCACATATTAGTTTTTGATACTAATGTCAAAGGGAGAGATTAAAGGAATTATTTTTTCCATTAGTATACTTAGAGAAAAACATGATTTGCACCATCGGTTTACCCTACACTGACAGACAAGGCACAACACTATCCGATGCCAAGGTTACCCAACAAACATTGTTAAGTGTTATTCGATGACAAAAGGGTAAAAGAAACCCAAATGAGTAACAATATTTCTACCCAACAGAATAGCAAAGAGATGAACCCAATAGATACAGGGAACCCGATGAATAGTTCAGCCAAGAAACACCAACAGACTGCAAGTTCAAACTAACGACCAAGAACCAACAGTCAATTACATCCCACAAAAAGTGGATCTGACTTCCCACGTCTGATAAATCACTAAAGTTGTATTTATAGCTTCTTGATTTTCTTTTAAATCCATTATGTGCAGAGGAAGAAATGTAATTATTATTGTTCTAATTACTTTTACTATTTTAAAACATGCAAACTAAAGATCAAGTTCAAGTTGTAAACCTTGCATCTGAGAGTTAACATTCTAAAACGTGAATTCCAAGATAGGTCAAATACTTGTATAAATAGGTGCTCAATCCATTGAGAATTGTTATTGGTCAATGAAGATAGTAGCCATAGAGAGAAACTAAAGACCAGATAGAGAATTCATCTAGAAGAACACAAACATAATCAAATCAGTTTTCAAGAACAGAACAGAGGCTACCGAAAAGCAAAGAAAAGGTAGTCATCAATCACTTAAGGTGATATTATTATTGTAAGAGCTTTAATGGATCTATAAACCAGAAATAGTAGATTTCATACATTCAGGTCAACATTTGTACTCATTCTAACAAGTGTAGTACACTAATTAAATACTTTCAAGGAAGGTGGGCTTAATCGTCCTATTGTAAATCTCATAACTGAGTGCACACTTAAATTAGTGTTGCTAAATCTCTTAACAGAGTAGATCATAATAGGTCTCCACCTTAATACTCCTAATAGGGTAGATCATTAGAAGTGATCAAACTGTAAGCCTTAACCAACTCCCTTCCATTCTGTAGATAGTGAATTTTTGTGGGTGCCATCCCCACCATAGTTTTTACTTCCTAACAGGAGTTTTTTGCGATACCATATCTTGTGTTATGTGTTTATCATTTTCATGAATGTTTCTATGACTATTGAAAACTTTTAAAATTTTTGAACAAACAATACATGCATAAGAAAGAATAATAGTAATGGTTGGTAATACATAATTGAATGATTACTAATGATGAATTGTGAAAGGTGTTAAAAGTTTTAGAGGTACTGATTCACCCCTCCCCTCTAAGTACTACTTCCCATTAATTCCAACAGCTCTACACTTGTTGGAATAATGATATATTTGGCATCATTGAATGCACTTAATGAAAACACTTATTTGATTTTGAATGCTTACCGAGCTCATCACTCAGTCCACAGACTATACCGAGCATTCAGTAAAGCTCACCGATTAATCAGTTCAAACCGAGCAGTAAGGCAGTCACCGAGTATATGAGAAGAACAACAGTTACCGAGCAGATGGTAGTCACCGAGTCATCAGTCGACGATAACCGAGAAGCCAGTTACTACCGAGTCACCAGTGGTTACCAAGTGACAATATATCTACCGAGTCACCATAGCTACCGAGTTCCAAGCTACACTTCGGGACTAGTATGGACCGAGCCTCTACTCTTACCGAGAGCATGATGATGCCGAGTATTGTAGTGGATGCCGAGT
>MU213105.1:13269-38145 GCA_018584345.1 Thuja plicata | reverse complement strand
AACCGAGTGCATACTTCATTGTATGTTTGTAAATCCTCTAACAAGGTGGACCTAGCAGTCCAAATTGCTTTTAACAGGGCAGATCATCAGAAGTGATCATTGTAAGCCTTAACCGACCAACTTTATAGTGCAGTACCAAAGTTTTGTGGGTACCATCCCCACCCCAGTTTTACTTTCTATTTGGAAGGTTTTTGGGTTACCAATCTTTGTGTTATGTGTTATGAATGATTACATTTTCATGCTTGCAGTAGATTAGATGAATGAATGGCTAAAGAATATAAAAGTGCAGAAATGTTTTAAAGTTTTAAGTGTTACTGATTCACCCCTCCCCTCTCAGTAACTCTGTTAGTCCTGAATATTTCCAACAACACTTGGATCTCTTGAATGGTCAAGTCTCCTCTACTTAAGGCATCTTTTACCTTATTTTGCAACCCCTTCTTGTGTTTGATGTTGACGGTGTAGGCTTGTAGGTACTCAACCCACTTCATATGCTTGTGACTGAGTTTATCTTGAGAGTTCAAGAAAGTTAATGCTTGATTCTTTGAATAGACTATGAAATCTTTTGGAAAAAAATAATGCCTCCACTTTCTCAGTGACTAGACCAAAGCATACATCTCTAGGTAATTAGAATAATATTTCTTCTTAGATTCACTTAGTTTCTCAGAGTGGAAGGTCATTGGTCTTCCCTCTAGGCTCAAAAAAGTACCAATGGCTACATTGCTAGCATCACATTCCACTGTAAATATATTCTCAAATCTTGGTAAAACCAATATTGGTTGGGTAGAAATCTTCTTATTCAACAACTCAAACCCATGGTTAGCTTGTTCATTCCACACAAGTTTAGTCTTCATCCCACCCTTGATAGTATCAAGCATAGGAGCACAAATTGCACAAAATTGTTTGATAAAATTTCTATAGTACTATGCTAAGGCGCAAAAACTTCTTACCTCAGTGCTTGTTCTTGGAGTATGCCAGTTGATGATGGACTCCACTTTGCTAGGATCCATATTTAGGTTTCCTAGAGATAACACAAATCCAAGGTACACTAACTCTTTCTTGATGAATTCACACTTCTCCAAATTTATCATCAGCTCCTCCTCATGTAGCTTCTTACAAACCCTTTATAGGTGTCTGAGATTTTCTTCTCTTGTCTTACTATAGATGAGTATATCATCCAAGTAAACTACCAAAAACTTTCCAATATAGTCTTTAAGGACTTCATTCATCAACCTCATGAATGTTTATGGGGCATTGGATAACCCAAATGGTATGAAAATCCACTCATACTATCCTTCTATTGTCTTGAAGGCTATTTTCCACTCATCTCCCTCAATTACCCTAATTTGATGATAGCCACTCTTTAGGTCTATCTTGGTAAAATATCTTGCTCCTCCTAGACAGTCCATTAGGTCTTCTATCCTAGGGATAGGGAACCTATACCTAATGGTTATTCTATTTATTTCTCTAGATTCTGTACATAACCTCCATTTTCTTCCCATTTTAGGGGCTAAGATAGTGGGCATGAAACAAGGGCTAATGCTCTTCCTAATCAGACCTTGGCTTAGTAATTCTTGAATCTGCCTAGCTATCTCCTCATTTTGTTGAGGATCCATCTTATATGTAACCTTATTGGGTAGGGTTTCTCCAGGTATTAGGTCTATTTTGTGGCTTACTAACCTCATACAATGTAGGGTTGATGGTTTTCCATCATTGACTATGCCTTCATACTTTTGCAGTAGCTCTTGCACTTCCTTTGGAAACTTTGTCTTCTTTACTGCTTTGTTTGCACTTTCTTCTTTTGGTTTCAACACCAATGAAAAACCAACTCCCTCTCCTTCTTCCAATTCATCTAAAAACTCCTCACTTCCCATGAGAATAGTTGGACCAGATGACTTCATCTCTGCATCCTCTAGTAGTGACTAGATTTTGAATGTCAAATTATCCTTCTTTAAAGAGTATGAGTTCTTTGTACCATCGTGCATGGACTTTCTGTCTAATTTCCATGGTTTACCTAGGAGTAGGTGACATGTGTCCATAGGTAGGACATCACATAAGAATTTTTCCTAATACCTCCCAATTGAAAACTCCACCCAAGCTTTCTCATTGACAAGGACATGTTGCCCTTTGTTTATCCAAGTGACCTTGTAGGGATTGGTGTGGGGTATTCTTGTCATCTTTAACTTTCTTACTCCCTCCTCTGACACTATATTGTGAGTAGACCATGAGTCTATAATGACTCTACATACTTTTCCCATCATTTTACTCTTCACTCTAAATAGTAACCTCCTTTGACTAGGCTCTTCTTTTACTGGCTCCTTAATCAGAGTTCTTCTCATCATAAGGCTGTCACCTTCTTCTGATTCTAAGGAAACCTCGGGGTGTTTTTCTCCACCACTAGTTTCTTCTTGGACATAGTTCACCCTCTTGTCACCTCCTTGATAATTTGAACCCTTCTCTAGACATCTGTATGTAGGATGTCCCATCTGATTGCAGTGGTAACACTTCATAGTGGAAAAGTAATTACCCCTACCTTGATTGTTTTTTATTCGTCTTCTATTAGTGTTCCTTCCTCTATTTGAACCTCCTCTATTGGAGTTTCCTTCTTGTTTTTCAGAAAATTTAAGACCCCTTGGTTCTTTGGTTTAGAACTTCTTCCACCACATCCACCTCTCTTTCCTCTAGTGTCTCTTCCTCTACATCTTCATCTGGTAGTACTAGAGTCTTCTTTATTCCTTAGCTTCTCTTCAACTTTGACGGCAATTTGGTGGCACTTCTAAATGGTGTCTAGAGTCAAAAGACTCATCTCATATTGTATGGTCCACTTTATTCCATTAAGGTATCTTTCTACCTTAACCTTCTCATCCTCTACAACTCTAGATATCATGCAAAGTCTCTGAAATTCTTCAGTGTATGAGTTTACATCTAGGTCCTTTTGTCAAAATAATTTCCTTCTCTTATGCAATTGGATTTCCTAATCCTCAAGGATATAAGCATCTCTAACTTTTACAACCATATCCTTCCATGAAGAAATGAGCCTCTTTCCTTCCTTCTCTCTCTCATCTTGGGTTAATTTCCAGCAAGTGAGTGTAGACCCTCTCAGTCTAGCTTTTGCAACCTTCACCTTTTGAGCCCCAGTGATTCAATCACACTCAAAATGGTTTTCTAGTCCCTCTATCCTGTCAAGCACTATCTCTTTCTCCATCTTTCCAGTAATGATTGGAACTCCCTCTAGGGATTTTCCACTCATAGCCTTTAAAGCATTTGGGAATGGATCCTTATTAAGGCCAGGGTCATCTTCGGGTACTTCATCATTAATGGCAATATTTGTGCCTTTCCCTTCAACCTTATCCTGTACTTCATCTTCTTTCACATCAACTTCATCTACCTTTTTCTTCAATTGAGCCAATCCATCTTAGAGTATCCTATTCTCCACTTCTTTATCATCTACCATCTTAGCTAGCTCAACATTAGTCACCATTGTTGACTCTCCCACTAATTCAGTTGGTTGGAACATTAACCACACGTCTAATAGGAAAATCTCTGATACCAATATGTTAGAAGTAACCCCAAGGTGCGCTCACATAATGCTCTAGACATGAGTTTTCTTTCTCTAGTACACTTAGGATCCCACTTATTCTTCTAGGATCTCAATATCCTCAAGACACTGAGCCTAAGACTATTCTGAACTCTTCTCTAAGAGTCACTCTTCTTTTTTTTCACCTTGAAGGACAACTACCATTAGTTTTGTCTCAATGCTTCACACTTTCCTTGAAGGATTCCAAACCTAAAATCTTCATGCCAACTCCATAAATACTACAATGGTCTTTCTCACTACTTGTATGCTCATTCTACATCCATACATTCTCATTTTCATAGGTATTTAATCTGAATTTGGTCAATTTCCAAAGCTTCTCTCAAAATGATCCTATTAGGCCTAATTGACCAATTAGCCCTATCTAGAGGGTTTTTCTAGATTTACTTCTAAATCTTCCAAACAACCCCTAAAAATAATCTAGGATCTAGATACCCTTTTTGAAGACCTAAAGTATTCTCAAGGTCTAGGGTCCCCAAGCCTTCCATACACCTTTGTCTTGAATTGTAGGGCTATTAGGCCTATTTTGTCTCTTCACAAGCAGTTCACTAACTTTTATGGAAAAATCTATCCTATTGGATTTTGTGAGCTATAAACTCATTACCAAGGATCTATAAGACACTAAAGACTCTAATACCACACTTGGCTCATAAATTTCATACACACCCTTGTCTCTGCATTCATCTTTTCCTCTGCCATACACCTAACTGGATAGTCCTAGCTCGCCTAGGCCATGGCTATAAAAATAGAAATTTGACTCCTCTAACATCATACTTGCATATGTACACTATAAAGAGGCTCCCCTAACCCATTCATCCAACCTTTTGAGTTTCCCATTGTTGGATTTCATGGGGGAGCCATAAAACCAAAATTGCACTGAACTGGACCAGCAGACTATCTAAAAGTTAAACAATTTCCTACATATAACAAATTAAAAATACATTACTTTCTCCTTTAATGAAAAAAACTTGAATATGTTCCTACTAAATGAATCCACCAATAGATCAAGTATTTTAATCCATTAAAACACAAAGAACATTCAAATGAGTCGATTGTACTCTGTATCTTAGAAAACTTGCTCTATTGCTTTCAAAAAATTGCTTACAATCCGATATACCTTGGGAAATGAGCCATAGAGTACCATAGGATGCTTCCAACACAATTTCAAGACACTATCTATGATTTACCACTCCTAGAATGAGGGGAATCCAAAGTTTCCAAGTTGCATGCAACATTTCCAAAAAGTTGCAAATGTTGTCATGACAACTTTTAAGCACCTTTTGCATTTATGATGCAAACTATCTTTTAAGGCCTCTAACCCATACAAATCAATGAAATAAAATCATTAAAGCCTCATTAAGGTTATTTTCACCTTACATAGGTCTATGACACATTTATACCACATTTCCAAAATTTAGGCCTATTCTAAGTACTAAACACTTAAAAGAAAACTAAACTAGAATGAAATTAGCACTAACCACTAATTCACCTAGTCACACACAACAAAAAGACCTTCTAAGGTCTAAGAAAAAACATACTAACTTGGCTAAAGTCAGTTACAAGCCAAAACTAACTGGGGCTTTGAGGATATCCTAGGTGCTCCTACACCAGAAATATACCTTCTCTAAGTACACCATGACTTCATCTCCAACCTAAAATTCCTTATGTCTTCACTTTGTGTCTTCTCTTTCCTTACAAGTTTAATTTATTTTCTCCAAATTTTGTCTAACTACCTAATGCAATGTATTCATAACCTCTCAAAATTATTCTCCTTTATCACTCTTCTTAACATCATGACTAATATCCCTCAATTCTATTACTCCTTTAGGATTAAAATGAGTAACTATCTTAAATGGAGTCTTCCCTATGATCCTATTTATTGAAATTTTATATGCCAACTCTTCTTTATGTAAGACTAAATCCCTATTAAAATCATTCTTCATCTTCTTCCAAAGTGTTCTCCAAAAATAACCAACAAACTTACTATGTCGGTCTAAAATTATGCCTTTTGGTAATCCATGCAATTTTACACTCTACATGAAAAATAGGTCTACTACATGCACTGCACTTGTATTCTTCTTATGAGGTATGAAATTTTCCATCATAGAAAACTTCTCTACAACCAAAAAGATTGAATCATGACCTCTCTATGTCTTTGACAAACCAAGCACAAAATCCATACTAATATCTTCCCAAGGTCTTGTTGGTAATTTCAAAGGTGTATACAATCCCACATTTTGTCTACTTCCTTTTGCAATATGACACACTTTACAATTCTAAACACAATTTCACACATCCTTTCAAACTTGAGGCCAATTTTTTTTTTACTTACCAATGCTACTATCTTATCAACGCCAAAATTCCTTGCCAATCCTCCACTATGTTTTTCCTTAATGATATTATCTCTCATAGAAATTTTGGGTATTTGTAACTAACTTCCTTTGAACAACATTGGATATTGAATAAATTAATCCAAACACTTACTTTCTTTCTATAACAATAGGTTCTCTACAACCTTTCCAAGGTTTGGTGAAGTTCGAGTCATCCTCATACAATGCTTTAATTCATCAAATCCCAATACTACAATCTTCATTTTATTCAACAATGTCCTTCTCCTACTCACTACACAAACAAAACTATTTGAGACACCAATTTTATGTTTCAACACAAATGTATAACTCTATAAAAATTCAACCCATATCATGTGTCTCTGATTTAACTTATCTTGGTTGCTTAAGTATGTCAATGCTTGATGACCGGTATATAATACAAACTCTCGGGGAAACAAGTAATGTCTCCATTTATTTAATGATTTTATTATGGCATAAAATTCATAATCATACACTGAATACCTCCTTTTAGCATTGTTAGGTCCAGTTTAAAAAAATTTCCAAAGCAATGGGTCCATGGCTTGTATCTGAAATAGGGTCTTCTATAATTTTTTAAACCCTTGTTGTCAAGTTTCTAAGTGTGAATTTTTGTCCTAAAACCCTATGTGTCAAAGTAGCTTCTAATTCTCTATTAATTTTTGCCACTTAAGTCATGTCTTGTATGTGTTCCTTTTTAAAAGATGTTTGCATTCATTAAGTTGATGGTATCCTAGCGCCATTGTCTTTATTTATTTCCTAAGTTCAAAGTCTGCAAGAGTTTATTAAAGTGTTATATGTCAATTTAATGTGTTTTGATCTAATGACTTGTGCATTCCTGTAATGAGAAGGTGATCAAATTTTAATCTTCAAGGAAAAACGCCATTGTGCTACGTGTCTTTGGTGGGACTGGATACATCAAAGATATAGATTGAAGGATATCTGTAAGATGCTTTTTCATCCAATGGCTTACGGATTAGCATCCCAAAGATGTGGGTGTGTTATCTTCAAGGGATCACATCATGGTGATGTGTGTCCTCAGTAGGCCCAAACATAAATGAGTAGATAAAGTTAAATCAAGTACATGTTAAATTTGATCCAACGGTTGGCGCAAAGGCTCATGATGAAGATTCACATACAATATTCATTGAGGGAATGCGGTATGCTGCCACGTGGTGTCTAGTGGGTCTGGTGGTTGATTAAAGATTCAAGTAAATACATAGCACCTATGGGAAGATCTAACAGCTGGCATTAACCCACAATGATAAGATGAACAAAAGATAACCTTTAAGGGATTGCACTATTATGATGCGTGTCCATCCCAACAAGTTGTAGACTATGGTTACTTTAAAGTTGATTGGGTAATGGTGTCACATGTCAAAGAAGATCTGATGGCTGGCGCAAAGCCTCAAATGAAAGATGCGATGATTTACCCATAAGGGCATTGCGACACCTTACCACGTGTCCTAGGAGATCAAAGTTGCAGGCCATAGAAAGGTGTTAAAGACACTAAAACTTAAGCAAGATTAGACAGATAGCGTAAAGAATAAAAGATAAAATGATTGACCTTTATTCATCAAGGGAACACACTATGGTGATGTGTGTCCCAAGTGCTGGGACCATCTATTGGTGTTAAGTAAGGTGAAGAGCTAGCATCTTCAATAAGATCTAACAGTGCGTGCAAAGCTTGTGATGTAAAATGACTAAAGGTTAACCTTTAAGGGATTGCGACATGCTGCCATGTGTCTGTGGAGATGAATGTTGTAAAATATTTTTTGTGAGCCATCTGATAAGAAGAAAAGATGTCTGGATTGACGGTCATATTTCAAAGGTGTCATTTTAGCATCTCTGAACCATTAGCCATGAGAGTTTGAACTAAGGTGAAGTAATGACGAACGTGTGCTCTCACAGTAAAGAATTTAATGCTGAGAGAGTGATGGGATTGTTATGTGTTTGATCACTCAACTATTGACTATCATAATTTTTGAGTTTGTGGAGAAAAAGAAAGTTGTAGTGATCACATTTTCAACTTCTAGGCTGTTTGCAGAATGGGTTAATTTCTGGTGCAAGTTCTGTATGAATTACAAAATTGGAAGAATTATTAGGGCTTGAAATTACTATATTGTGTCAAATTTGTTGAATCATTAGACTATAAAGATTTTAATTTCAAAATGGTGCCTAGGTGATAATTCAAGGGTCATGTAAATTATCAGGATAGAAAAGTATGTGATGACCTACTACAGCAGTTAACTAGGTCGACAAATGACTTGACAAAAATTAAGGAATTGGTCCCTAAAAGTCCACATTTGAAAATTGGTGAGGGTTTGTACAATTTGGGACAATGGGTTAGGGATGCTAATATAGGCATGACTGGTTTGGCTCTATTCAGAGTACTTTTCAGCTAGAGAAATGCTTTTTCTCCTAATAGCAATATATGGATATTTGATGTGGGTAAGTTAGTAGTGCCTAGGGTTTTTATGGATATTGATATGCTTATGCAAATAGAAAAAAAATATGACAAGATCTCCAGGGTAGTCAGGAATAAGAATGGACAAATCATGGTCAATATAACTGCAGAAGAGATCACAAAAGTATTCAAGTTGAGTTGAGAGGTATTCAAATGGATAAGATTTACTTCAAAGAATTCACAAAAGTATATGAAGAACAAAAGGATTATTTTAGAAATGGACCATTGAAAGAATACTTTAACAAAATTGGAGATCTTATCGTGGTAGGGCCAAGAATCAAGGAACCTTTCAAGTTAGATTATTTCACCCCAAGGGCCATAGGAACATATACGGATTTGTGTCAGGTCTATGGGGATGATGAAGAGAAGGAAATGCCCATCCACTACATGTTCATGGTGGTACAAATTTTCCGTCCCCATTTGGCCATAATTTTTTATTTTGCTACATACCTTGCTGATTTGATACATGAAGGATTGATAGGCATCCAAAACAAAAAGGTGACATGACATTTTACATGGTATACCTCATTAATGCATATGTTTCTATACAAGGGGAAGACTATTTTGATAGAGATATGGAATTGACAAAAGTCAAAGATGATGAGGAAATGCCTGTACAACTGTGGAATGTAGACATGTCATGGGACAACAAGGAAGCAAGTTACATGAATTTTGATAGATTTTTTGCTGCTAGGATTAGGGCATTGTTGCTGAATGATGATCCCAAGATGCCTTTAACACTTTTATAATTATTGATACCTAAAGAGTATAGTCCTGAATTGAAAATAGTGTATAATTGAGGAGATATCATTCTATACCTAGTGTCTATAATTTTTAGAGTTTATGGTTTCAAGGGAATCCCTTATATATTACCCTATAGAGTACTTGTCAAATTAGGACTAGCAGAGATAATAAGATAGATTGGTGGTCTGTAGGAGGAAGCTCTAACATAAAGAGGAAAGGGGACTATTTTTCCTACAATCACAGTAGCTCATCAATTTATTATAATAAAGGGAGGGTGGAAACACCTAGAAAAATATATGACCCCTTATCATTTGAGTATGAAAGTTTCAAGATGTGTTGACCCTGAAGGTTTCATCAGAGATATGTTTAGAGGAAAAAAAGTGCCTAGTGTTGAATCATCAATTCAATTTTCCTGAGGACATAATCAAGAATGAGTTTGATTGGATAGATCAAGAAATAAAGAAAGAAAAATGGATGGCATATAAGAAGAGCTTGGATTTTGTACATTATTTTGACAAGTTATATGACCCATTGAAAGATTTTCAGCCTTGGGCCAAAAAGATAGACTCTTTAATGGAAATGTTTGAGGACATCATGGAGGAACTTAAACAAGTGAGGAAAAATATTTTACAAACATAGCTAGAAAGGGAAAAGGCAATGATGAGTAGGATAGCTCCAACCGGAAATGTTTGATGTAGAGGGTTTGGTGCTCTAGAGTTTTTCTTCACTCCAAGATGCTTGTTTTTCTATTCCAACCATCCAATGGTTGTTATTTTTCAAATATTCCTTCAATTTGGATCTCCAATACCCTCTCTACGAACTTCTCCTCCAAGGTATAGTTGGTATTAGAAGACGTCAAAGTTGCTAGGCTCAATTAGTCCAACTAGTTTGCCAAATGCCTAGTCTTCTCCACTAGAACAACTCCTAGAATGCCAAAACTCTACTTAAGATCTTCCCATACATCTACCAAGACTCTTATCACTCTTCTTGACCCATCCTAGGTTATTCTGAACTCATCCCAACACTCCAAGACCCTTTACCAATCCAATTGGTCACTATTTCACTAGGAGGCCTAATTGCCTAATTCCTAGTAGGTCTATTTTCATAGTTTTAGTGCTATTACTCCAAAAATCCCAAAATGACCCCACACAAGACCTTGAAAATATTCAAGGTATCAACCAACACTGTCAAAATCCAAAACCCTTACTTCTGAAAGCACTCATAACCCTAGTTTCTTACAGGCCCTAGATTTTAGCCTATTAATTAGGCCTCTGGACTAGTCAGCATAAAAAATTATCAAAATGATCTCCAATATTTTATTTACATCCTTCCACCTTCAAATCCTTTTAGGAGACTATCTATGGCATCTAAAAATTCTACTAAGTCTTTCCCAAAATGTCATGAGTGCTTGATCAAATTCCTTTTTCTCCCTATCCTGGCTCACCTTAATTCACCAATTAGCCATATGGCTTCCTACTTGGCCTAGGAAATTAATTGCAACTACAAAAATTAAGAAAACCCCTATCTACAAACTCTAACCCTACTTCCCCCATGGTTTTAGTCAGTTCCACTAGTGGGATTTTAGGGTAGAGCCATTTCTATCTAAGTAGCACTTTATTGTCTTTGACAGACCAGTGACCTAAAAAATTCTCTAACTGTACAATGCAAGAACTTGAAAAAAAAAAATTACTACATATGAAAGATAAATTAATCCACTACACTCCCATGGATCCTGATCTCCTCTCCCAATCCGTACACAACCATACAGTAGTAGAGAAACAATGAAACTTACAAGAATGCAGATATAATCATCCTACAAAGGTGTCAGAAATAAGTGTTACAATCCAAAATATCATTAACCATTACCAAACATCAAATCCATGCTCATATACTGAGCATGGGGTAGTTACAACCAATCTAACTAAATTTTGCAATTTCTTACAAAAGTTGTTCGAACAACTTTCAAAGTTGCTAGCAAATTTTTCCACTTTCTGCATTTTGACTTTCCTTGTCAACTCAATGGGTGAGTTTGACTTTGATGACCCTATATAGGATATTTAGGGTCCTAAAACACCCTTTAAACCCACATTGCACTAAAATATCAAATTTTCTTAAATTAGCCCAAAGTGACCCTAAATCACCTAATGAGCACTAAGGCTCTTATAAATATGAATTCAACTTGTCTTTGCATCAAAACCCTAGGACATTATTCCAACACACACAAAAACACCTAAGATAACCCTAAATCACAAAAAAACATCAAATAGGGAGGTTCCCTGCACCATACTCCCCAGACCAAAATAAAACAAGTCCCTTGAGTTAGGAGGTCTTCAATGGTCCCCATGTTTCAGAATGTCCAGCTTGGTCATCCAAGTGGCCTTAGCTTTAGGTAGTCCCCACAAATTGATGAGGTATTCCTTTTAGTTACCCTTCCTTGTCTTCTTTATCACTTTATAATCCAAGACACTTTCCAATTTCAGTGGCATTGGGGTAGGCAAGTATTTCACCCAATCATAATCCTCCCAATCTGCAAGTGTAGATTGACTTGTGTCTAGGGATGATCCATTATAGGGATACAAGTTTCAAACATTGAAAATGGGTGAAATCCCCAAATCAGGAGGTAACTCCACTTCATAGGAATTCTTTCCATACTTATGTAAAATATTTAGTGGCCATATCTTCTTCATGAGTAGTTTAGTTTGTTGGACTTTGAGTAGCCTCTCCTTCCTGAGGTAGGAAAGGACTATATACCCTACTTTGAACTAAAAATCTCTTCTTGACTCATTAGCCTTGGAATTTTACTTCTCCACTTGCTTCTGTAAAGTCTTGTTGACTTGTTCATGTAGTTCCTTCATCTATTCTACAAATGACTCTCCTTGTGCACTTCTCTTGTCCTTCAAACTGAGATATCTCAAGTCCAAGATCCCCCTAGGGTTGACCCCATACACTATCTCAAAGGGGATCTTCCCTATACTCCTATTAATGGAGTCATTATAGGAAAATTCTTCCTGCCCTATGATATGATCCCATGACTAACCATGTTGTTTAGTCAAAAACCTTAGCAAGTTCCCAAGTGACCTGTTGACTACCTCCATTTGGCCATCTGATTATAGATGGTAGGTTGAAGAGAAAGACAAGCTTGTTCCAATCATCTTCCTTAGGGTCCTCCAAATGTGACCCATAAACTTACTATCTCTATCACTTACAATATTCAGGGGCAAGCCATGGATCCTCACAATGTCTCTAAAGGATAGTCCTACAATTTGAGAAGCATCATTTGTTTGCTTGCATGGAATGAAGTGTGCCATTTTTCTAAAATGGTCCACCACCACAAACAAAATTTCATGACCCCTAGGTGTCTTTGGTAAACCCAAAAAAAAGTCCATACTAAGACACTCCCAAGGCCTTTGAGGTATAGATAGGGGTTGGTATAACCCATTATTTCTTCTTTGTCCTTTTTCCCTATGACAAATCTGACATTATTCTACAAATCTCCTCACATCTGATTGTAAATTAGGCCAATAGTTTTGCCTATTCACTTTCTCCAAAGTCTTATCCACTCCAAAGTGGCCCCCAAGCTACCTTGGTTTTTCTCCCTCACAATTTTTTCCCTCATTGAGAATTGAGGAATACACATTAGGTGACTTTTAAAAAATAGGCCTTCCTACAACACAAACTCACTAAAATCCACTTTGGAACCCTGCTGAAACTTCACACATGCTTCATAGGATTCTCTAAAATCCTTGTCCTCCTTGTAGAGGTCCTTCAAATCATCCAGCCCTACACTTTGCAATTGTATCTCTTGTATTGTGAGTACTCTTCTACTAAGAGCATCTACAACCTTGTTGCTAAATCCCTTCTTCTGCTTTATGACAAATGTATAAGCCTGCAAGGATTCTACCAACTTCAAGTGTCTCTGATTCATTTTTTCTTGCCCATTCAGAAAACTTAGAGCATGGTTATCAGTGTAGACCACAAGCTCCCTAGGTAATAGGTAGTGTCTCCACTTCTTAAGGGCTTGTACCATAGTATATAACTCCAAATCATAGGTGGATTACTTTTTTTTAGCCTCATTCAACTTTTTAGAGAAGAAAGCCACATGATGTCCTTCTTGGCATAACACTGCTCCAATAGCCAACTTGCTAGCATCACATTCTACCACAAATAGTTGATTTAAATTAGGAAACCTAAGAGTAGGTAGTTCTTCAATCCTCTTCTTTAAAATTTCAAACCCTTGGTTTTCTGCCACAGTCCACTCAGACTTGCATTTGATTCCACCTTTTATGGTGTCAAGAATAGGGGCACACACATGACTTAAAATTCTCACAAATTTCCTATAGTATGAGGCCAACCCATGGAAACTCTTAACATCCTCTATGGACCTTGGTGTAGGCCATTACAATATTGACTTAACTTTTTCAAGATCCATCTTCATGCATCCATTAGTAACCACAAAACCAAGGTAAACCAGTTTAGTTTTTAAAAACTAACACTTTCCTTGATTTATCATCAACTTCTCTTGATGTAGCTTTCCCAAGAACATCTCCAAATGCTTCATGTGCTCCTCTTTGTACCTGATAAAGATCAAAATATCATCAATATAAACTATTACAAATTTACCAATGAACTCTGCTAGCAATCCATTCATGAGCCTCATGAATCTGCTAGGTGCATTACTTAGGCCAAAGGGAATTACTAGTCACTCATATATCCCTTCATTGGTATTAAAGGTTGTCTTCTACTCATCACCAGGCCTTACTCTTATTTGATGATATCCTGACTTCAAATCAACCTTAGAAAAGTAACAAGAACCTCCCAAATTATCCATCAAATCTTCTATCTTGGGCATTGGGAGCCTATACCTAATTGTGATCTTGTTTATAACCCTAGATTCCATACACATCCTCCATTTTCCATCCTTCTTAGGTGAAAATACTGTTGGCACAAGACATGGGCTTAAACTCTTCCTTATCAACCCCTTATCCAACAAATCTTGAATCTATTTAGCTATCTCTACATTCTGAGTTGGTGTCATCTTATATTCTTCTTTGTTTGGAAAATTTTATCTAGGAATGAGGTCAATCTAATGACCCACATCCCTCATAGGTGGTAATGCACTTGGAAAACCATTATCTACTATTTCATGGTATTTCTCCAACAATTCTTGTATCTCTGGTGGCAAACTGACTTTCTCCTTAGTCTCCTCCTTTGGTTTTATCACTACTACACAATAGACTCCTTTCTCCTTCTTCATGGCCTTTAGAAACTCCTTCCCACTCAATAACATCACACTTATTCCCACATTATTCTCCTCATTAGGCTTTGGAAAAGGTTCCATCTGAAACTTCTTCCCCAACTTGGTGATCAGATAACTATTTCTTTCCCCATCATGCATTGCTTTGGTATCATACTTCCATGGACATCCTAGAAGTAGATGGCATACATCCATAGGAAGTATGTCACATAGGACCTTGTCCTTATACTCTCTAATCTCAAAATCCACCAAGGTTTATTCATCCACCACTATTTGTTGACCCTTGTTCAACCATGAAACCTTATAGGGTGTGGTATGAGGTATCCTCCTTAGTTTCAATTTTTTCACCATCTATGTGGATACTATGTTCTTAGTGGACCTATAGTCCACTATTACTTTTTAAATCTTCCCATGAGACTTACAAGATGTCTTAAACAAGTTCTTCCTTTGAGGTGGTTCCATAGTTCTAGGAACTTTCAACAAAGTTCTCATTAACATCAAGTTCTCTCCATCCATTACTAGCACTGCCTTGGAAATGGGAGAAGTAACACTTTGTGTGTCATCCTCTTGTACCAACTAATTTCTTCTATCCCCCATTGAAGATGAGGAAGTATTTTTAGGACACCTTCCCCATTGTGTGACCCACTTGGCTGCAGTTATAGCACCTGCTAGTGAAGGTTGAATTCAACCTTCCTTGGGATTGAAATCTTCCTCTAGGAGGTCCTCTTCCTTTGTATCCTCCTCTTTGAAAAGATCCCCTAAACTGATTGCTTCCACTATTATCCATAAATTGATTATCTTCTTGTCTATTAGGGCTTTTTCCCCTACCAAAGTTACTCCTTCCTCTCTAAAAGCCTCTATTATTATTACCACCTCTTCCTCTTTGATGGAAGTAATTCCTCTTTCTAGACTTATCCTCTACTCTTAAGGCCAATTGGAAACATTTGTGCATACTTTCAGGAGTCATCATGCTAATCTCATCTTGTATCCCGTGTCTTAACCCATTGAGATACCTTGCCACCTTCTCCATTTCCTCTTCTTGTCTAGTCCTTAGGCTCAACTTGTGAAACTCCTCAGTGTAAGCACTCACTGTCATCTCCTTCTCTCTTAAGTTCTACAACTTTTGGTACATTTGGATTTCATAATCAGTAGGCAAGAATTGTGCCCTCATTTTGATTTTCATCCTCTTCCAAGAAACAATATTTTTCTTGCCATTGGTTTCCCTATCATCCTGCATCATGTTCCACCACAGTAATGCAAATCCCTTGAGTCTACCCTTAGCACAGCTGACCCTTTTCTCCTCTAATATTTCTTTGTAATCAAATTGGTTGTCAATGGCTTCAAGCCAATCCAACAACTCTTCTCCATTCAGGCTACCACAATGATATGGTATGCATTCCATGCTATCCTTGTTAAGGGACTTAAAGGCATCCAATAATACCTTTTTTTATTTATCCATCTCAGATTCTTTTCCTTTGTTTGATGGCTCTTCTGTCTCACTTTCATCATCTCCATCACTCTCATTTCCCCATTTAGCGATCTTCTTTTTTCCCTTTGTCTTGGACACACTAGCCTTCTCCAAGAGGCCCTAAAATAATTCCACCATGACATCCCTACTCATTTCCTTAGGAGGCATGTTTTCAATTTCTTGGCTCTCTTCCACTTCAGACATACACAACCTTCAAGAAAATATGGCTCTGATACCACTTTGATGTAGAGGGTTTGGTGCTCTAGAGCTTTTCTTCACTTCAAGATGCTTCTTTGTCTATTCCAACCATCGAATGGTTGTTCCTTGTTGAATCTTCCTTCAATTTGGATCTCCAAGACTCTCTCTACCAACTTCTCCTCCAAGGTATAGTAGGTATAAGAAGACTTCAAATTTTCTAGGCTTAACTAGTCCAACTAGTTCACCAAATGCCTAGTCTTCTCCACTATAACTCCTCCTAGAATTCCAAACCTCTTCTTAAGATCTTACCATACATCTACCAAGACTCTTATCACTCTTCCTGGCCCATCCTAGGTCATTCTAAACTCATCCCAATACTCCTAGACCCTTTACCTATCCAATTGGTCACTATTTCACTAGGAGGTCTGATTGCCTAATTCCTAGTAGGTCTATTTTCATAGTTTTAGAGCTATTACTCCAAAACTCCCAAAATGACCCCACACAAGACCTTGAAAATATTTAAGGTATCAACAAACACTATCAGAATCCAAAACCCTTACTTCTAAAAGCACTCATAACCCTAGTTTCTTGCAGGCCCTAGATTTCAGCCTATTAATTAGGCCTCTAGACCAGTCAGCATAAATAATTATCAAAATGATCTCCAATATTTTATTCACCTCCTTCCACCTTCGAATCATTTTAGGAGACTATCTAGGGCATCTAAAAATTCCACAAAGTCTTTCCCAAAATGCCATGAGTGCTTCATCAAATTCCTTCTTCTCCTTGTCCTGGCTCACCTTAATTCAATAGTCAACCATAGGGCTTCCTACTTGTACTAGGAAATTCATTGCAACTACAAAAAGTAAAATAGAAACCCTATCTACATACTCTAACCCTACTTTCCCCATGGTTTCAGTCAATTCCACCAGTGGGAGTTTAGGGTAGAGCCATTTCTATCTAAGTAGCAATGTATTTTCTCTGACAGACTAGTGACCTACAAAATTCTCTAACATTACAATGCAAGAACTTGAAAAAAAACTACCTACTAAATATGAAAGCTAAATGAATCCACTACACTCTCATGGAGCCAGATCTCCTCTTCCAATCCATACACAACCGTAGAGGAGTAGAGAAACAATGCAAATTACAAGAATGTAGATACAGTCATCTATACATAGGTGTCAGAAATAAGTGTTGCAATCCAAAATATCATTAACCATTCCCAAACATAAAATCCATGCTCATATACCAAGCATGGGGTAGTTATAACCAATCTAAATACATTTTGCAATTTCTTGCAAAAGTTGCTCGAGCAACTTTCGAAGTTGCTAGCTACTTTTTGCACTTTGTGCATTTTGACTTTCCTTGTCAACTTGATGGGTGAGTTTTAATTTGATGAACCTGTATAGGATATGTAGGGTCCTAAAACACCCCTCAAACCCACATTGCACTAAAATATCAATTTTTCCCAAATTAGCCCAAAGTGACCCTAAATCACCTAATGAGCACTACAACTCTTACAAATAGGAAGTTAACTTGTCATTGCATCCAACCCCTAGGAAATTATTCCAACACACACATAAACACCTAAGACAACCCTAAATCACACAAAAACATCAAATAGGGTGGTTCCCTACACAAATGTTTTCCCAGGGAAATATGTAGTTTACCAAAGGAGAGTGTACAGTACAGTCCTTCCAGAAACTAAGAAGAATCTGGATCCAAAGGGGAAAAGGCCATTAGACCCCCATACCCAATCATTTCCATCCCCTGAAAGGAAAAGAGTATAGGGAGAACAAAAAGAAAAATAGGAAAATGTATATTCTCCTTCCCAATCTCCATTATGTGTTGATGAACAAGAAGTAGCAGAACAATTGCTACAAATGGGAGATGTTGGAAAAATAATTGTCACAACCCAAGAACTACAAAAAGGAGTGATGAAGATCTAGAGCATGCTTCATTAGATTTAACTATTGAAAAATATGTTGGTAAGGAACTACACTCCTGTTGCCTGACTTTTAGTCACCCACCATTTTTCAGTGTCAAGTCAGTCTGATGTCTAGGTCTAAGTCTTCCCTAGGATAGGGAGTCTTTGTCGGGTTCCCCTACATTTTCCATCTTGATTTAGCTGGGTGGGTTGTTATCATAATTTCATTGCTTTGGGTAGGTTGTAGATCCTAACCCGGCATAGACTGGTGCTCCTATTAATGCTCTTTTCAGGCAGAAGAATGATTTCAAGTCATGAATTTTAGATGTTGCAAGGAATCAGAGGGAAAGTCTTCATAATGACACATTGACATAATTGGCATTTGGAAGATTCAGTTTGTACTCTATATGATTATGTGTACATTCAGTTGTTGAGATCTTTCTTATACTAATGAATGCATTGATAACTGAGAGGCTCTTTATTCAGATAGTGAGGTGTTAGAACTGATATGGGCATTCAAAGAAGCCTTTCTCATATAGCAAAGGTTTGATATTCCTAAGTCTTCAATAAGGAAACAAAGCTATTCTTAAAATTTTTCAAAATGCAGTGGACTCAACATCAGTGCAGAGATTTTCTCTTCTTCTATTGCATTTGAATGGTCTGAAAGGATTACATATTATGAAAAAGAGAGTCAAGAATTGATAAAACAAGATTACAGCTTTCTTGATGATCACAATATGTGAGAGTTCCTATGCCTCAATTCAAAGTTCATTGCTTCGGTTCAAAATTACAGATTTAAAATAAAATCCCAAAAGAGAAGTAGAATTGGAAAGCAGAATTGGAATTGGCATTTTCAACAAAGAAGAATTGGAATACAGAAACGTAATTGGAATGTGGAAGCACTTTTTGAGTTTTCCGCAAAGAAAGCGGAAAATGACCTCTCATGGTCATTTTCCGCCAAGGAGAGGCTTCAGTCTCATTTTCCGCAAAGAGAAGGCAATTTGCAGTTTTCCGCCAGAGGCTAGAGAGAAGTCCAAATATAGAAGTCCACCAGAAGATAGTGAAGATAGAGAGTGCCCTTAGTTGTAAAGTTTCAGAAGCCGATCATGCGATCGTGTGAGCCTGAAGGATTAAGAGGAAAATGGATCTTCCCATGCAACATTCACACCCGAAAATGGAAATGCCGCATGGAGAAGCCAAATCTGCGCTTTCCGCCAAAGGAGAAGTCTAAATTCCATTCTCCACATAAGAGGAGAAAAGACAAAATCTCAGTCCTCATTGAAGAGGCACGGGTTTTAATATCAAGATCACTTTTTCAAGATAATCATGAATTAACCAATGTGAAATCATAACCACAATAAATAAGCAGAAAATGGAGATTTAGGTGCGAATTTCACACTCGGTATGTGAAATTCTGCCAAGAAGTGGAAAATGACCTCCCATAGTCATCTTCCGCTAGAGAAGTCCAATCCGAGCCCTGCAAGTTGAATGAAGTCCTCCCATCAGTGTCAACCATTTTTCTTTGTAGACTAATGCAATCTAGTGTTCGGTAATGTTGGCCACTTCAAGAAGTTATGAAAGCTCATGAGAAACATTCAAGTGATTCTAAATTTTTGTTCTCTCACAGTAGATGGTTTGCGCAAGGAAATTTTGCTTGTCATAAAATGAGAGAGAATTGGGGATAATCGAATCTCTATATCAAGCGAATAGAAATTTTTTTGCAATATTCACATGCGATCTTGGTGTCATAGCAATGTGCCATATGATTTTATTTTTGATTCCTCATCAGGAGGCATTAGATTTATGAGAAGGCACTCTCTTTCTTTAAATCATAGTCTGTGTGATATGGAGATGTTGAATGATGATGCCAAGGCCGACAAGGAGAAGAAGACAAAATCTCCACTCAAGTATAAGACCGAACAGGGGAAGTTATCTACAAGTGAAGATGAGCTCAATGACAGAGAGGAGACTCTATTTCCCAATCACTCAACAAATGAATAACGCTCTCGTTCATTAAGATCGATGTGAAATGGTAGAGGTTGAGCTTTAATTCAAATAGAGATGAAACTTTAGTAAGATTGAAATTCAATGTGCATTACATCGACATAAACAATGGGTGTACCGAGCCTGTCGACGGGAAGCAAGGAGAGAATATGTTATAATCATCACGCCTGACTATGTTGAAGACTCCCAATGGAATACACACAAAGAGATTGAACTTGAAAAATGCATAGCCAAGCCACTTGGATTTAGTTATTAAAGCACGTGCATGTCTTACTAAGACAACCATAGGGTTGGTGGAGTCGTCTTGCAGCATAAAGACTGAGGAGATGCTATGAGAGACATTTTAAAAGAAGACATGAGGGGGAAGATAAGTTTCAAGAGCCACAATGGGAAGAGACGATGACAGATGTATGCGCAGTCATGGTAATGTTTTAACGTGGCCTGATTAGTATTGGCTATGATTATGAGAGAAAAGTATCGGGACTATTGTGACATGCGCCTGTTCAAGTTGGAGTTGGCATGCAAGATGCTGGATGAAATCTTGATCCATGGGAGCCGTGAACATCATTCAGACCGACTCTATGCGAATGTTATGTGCAAAATTTGTGGATGATTTCCCAACTGACAGTGATGAATACCATATGGCCTTGGTTCTTATAGATTGTGTAGGTTACTCGTGAGGTGCCAAAGAGAAGCATGTGCAAACGATTTGACATCAAAATTGTCGCCATTTCAAAGAAGCAGAAAGTTGAAAAACTAATGCACTTTTTGACCTCTATTTGGGATTTTCCTCCGCGAGAAGCTCTTTTCTAATTCTCCGCAACGGAGAAGTGAAATAGTCATTTTCCACCATCAGCTCAGGAATGAAGACACAGAATTGGAGAAGACTGATGCCACCATGGATGAAATGAAGCAGTAATGATAGAGGCATTCTGAATTCTAGAAAGACTGAAATCATCGATCTATCATGAATAAACAAAAATCTAAAATGAAAGTTGTCGAAGCTAAAGAAGGAGATTACAAGTCAGGCGGCTTTCAAAGCATTCAAAACCTATCTAGTTCGAACTGAACTTGGAGATATTTGTATAAAATGATTCTTCTTTTATAAGTCTCAAGGCAATGAATTGAACTAAAGATCTGCTCACTCATACAGAGAAGCGATAATAGACTTGCGAATGCTTAATGTAAAGAAAAAGCCATAGGCCACGAGAACTTGATACATAGACATGGTTCAAAGAGATTTTTTGAGAACGCAAAGACAACATAGAAGTGTGCTATTGCAAAGAAATATTTAATACTGTTGACTCCGCAGAAGTCCATTTTGTACTGGGAAAACAAGGGACATGAAGCTTTAATCGCAGGAACCATAGTCAAATTAAATGACCAAGGCCATGATGATTTTGAATGCTTGAAGAGAATTATGAAACAACAGACAAATACATCCGGACCAAATTCATATTCAACCAGTAAAATTGGTAGAAGAAGCACAGAAGAATTGGCCATTTGACACACAAGAACTCATGATTTCATTTCTTCCAGTGACAAGGGATTCAGTAATTGCTAGATGAAAGTGTGTTGTTGTCAAAGTCATGACCATGAGAGCCTCATCATCAGATATTTGTGGCATCTACACACAGGTGTATGTAACAAAAGAAATGAAAGCCACAGGAGTAGAAATTGACTTGTATGCACATAAAAGTGACAGTTATATAATGATGTGGCTATTCTATCAAGTGCTATTTCATTTTCACTATGAAGGGTGGAGTATTTTCATCCAGCCGACATTAGAAAACATATATGCTTCATGGTTTTGAATAGGATTATATAGATGGCAATCCCAAACTATGAAAGTGTCCAGTTGGACATGAAGGATCGGATATATAAAATTTCATAGCAAAGTGAACCTTTTGAATGAAACCGATAAAGATGAAGAAGTGCCAACTCATAAGGTGATTAAAGATCATTCCCCACAGAATAAACTAACCAAAGGAAATATGGAAATTTCAAAAGAAAAGACCGAAAGGGCTGAGAAAGGTTAAAACTAAAAGATCACATAGAAGTTTCAAGAATCAGTTATGAAAACTGAAAAGTCATTGGGAGAAGCTGAACGGTTACAGAACCGAAAAGGTAGAGGAACAAAATGGCCATGGAAGGATCAACCGATCACTTGAGAGGGTATTTATTGCAGATATTTTTTTGGGTAAAGGGTTTCACTTTTTCTGTAAGAGTAGGAAGTGCTGGAGTAGAGAGGGGAGCACATTTAATTTCTGCATTTTCATTCATGCATCAGAGATTGATATTTTGTTCTTTGTAATAGATTTTGGCTGTAGATTGTAAGCAAATGTAATCAGCGTATTATGTTTGTTGGGTTTAAAAAAAGAAAGGTTTTGTTATGAATCAGAGCATTTAGGCATCACTTTTCTGATTACTTTCAATCAGAGTATTGTTATGGTCAGTTTTGGGCACATTCTTGCATTCTTAGTCAAATGGTGAATGGGTGATAGATCAGAGTACTTTCATCTGTTCCTGTTGCAAAGATTCAAATGTTTAATCTTCATTTTATTCTCATGTGATTGAATTTGCATAACTAATAGCATTCTTGCATTACCAATTTCAGGGAGTCATAAGATGTGTGAGTTCTCGAAGTTGGCTAGGCTTAACATCTAAAATCTGCCTGAGTTAGTCCTGCCTAGGATTACTTTGGTTTTTCCTCTTCCATTCTCAGGTTAAGAATGCACCAAGTTAGTTTAGGAAATAAACAAATTCATTGAATATCATTCTATAAGGGAGCTGTACCTTTCAATACAGAGGAAATATATCAACCCCATGATAGATTATCCAACTGTTGGCATCTAATTGTTCTTTCAGATTTGGGCATTTTGGGAGTTTATTCAAAAGAACAATCTGTTTACCAATAGATTTTTGGCGGCTCTGCTAGGGAGACGAAAAAGAAGATCAGTGCTGGAGATTGTTTTCTTAAGTTTTATTATTATTATCTCTGCTAGAGATTGGTGACTCTATGTTTTAAAGAACCCTATTACATATCAAAATTTGAAGAATTTAAAAGTTCTTATCATTCAGTTACCCAGCTTGTATTTACAACAGACTTTGGTGACTAAGAGGGAGAACACTTTGATTTTTCAAGCTTCATTGTTTTCATTGCTTCCTAAGCAATTGGAAACTCCGTTCTCAAAGAACCCCATTTACAAGTCAAGAAACAATTGCATTACAAAGTTTTCTAATTACAAAGCCTTGGTGATGATTGAAGATTTCAAAAGACTAATGCTCACAATTAGTCACTTTACCTGTCATGAGGGAAATGGTGCAACCTTGTGAGGATATAACTCTAATCACAGAAGAGCTAGTGAAGTTTTGAAAGAAGAGAACCAGTTGGAAAGTTGGCCACTGTGGTACAAAGACAAATATAGAATCAGAGGCTAGCTCAAGCACCAATTCAAACACTCAGTGACCCACAAGAAATTGAGAGAATGTATCGAGGTAAAATTCCTCTGAGAAATGAATTAAAATATAAAAAGAGACTTTCACCATCTGTTGAAAAGATTATGATTGATAATGATCCTATACTTTAACAACTCTGGAGTGAATTTAAAGAGAGTATCAGCTATGCCACACGAAACAACTTAAGTATAGCTCAAGACCATTGGTCTAGAGAATTGTGGGAGCTGATTGAGAAGAGATTTTGTATTCTCCAGGAGTTCAGACAGAAAAGCACTGATGCAAGTTCTAAAAAGGATGCTTTGTCTTCTCCCATCTTCCCTACTTTGAGAGAACCTAAATTCCCTTCATCCTTAGTATTACCATGGATGAGCCATCAGCATGAAAAAGGTAATCAACATGAAAAGCATTTCCAGCCTGAACCATCACAAGAAGAAGAAAAGGTTATTTTTATTCCTTGTTACTCAACAGTATTTCCTTTGGAATCATTAATTACACCATTAGATACTTCATTTGAGATTGAAAAGAAGATTTTATTTCCTAAGGATGAATATAATGAGAAGAGTTTGGAAAATGCTCTGCCTATGTCTGAATTTAAATATCAAGAACACACTACAAATAGTTCAGATTTAATTAAAAAAGATGGTCAGAGACCATTTTGTTCTGATAAAGCTTACAAAGTTAATCAAGAGGAGGTAGTTCCTGTGGTAAACTGTGATTTTAGTACTTCCCAAGAACCTATAAGAATGAATCTAGAACCACTCTCAGAACTGCAAACAGAAGAATCGGTTCTGGTTCAGCATGCTGAAATTGTTGATGATGCAGAAAACTTTTCTGAGGTAGATATAATCAGTGAGCGGAATGAAAAGCCTATATCAACCAATGATTCAAGTTTTGGAAAGCAACAGAAGCCCTATTTTCTAAAAGCACAACTTTCAGCAAATGAAGGCATTCTTTTTAGTAATAAAGAATTGGTAAGGACAGTAAATACAAATTTTTCTTTCATGCCTTCATTTACTTCTGATTTAAAAAGTTTCAGATTTGAAGAAAATAAGGATAAACTTTTGCATGAAGTTTCTATTAAAAATAATCAAATAGTTAATACATCTCTAAATCATGAAAAGTTGAACTTCATGGAAGATTTTGGCAAAACTGGTTGTCAATCTGCAAAAATTGATGATGAGCCTATTTCATAATTCATTTGTCTTGAAGAAAATGCAATGATTAATACTCTTGATGAATGTTTTGCCAAATCTGAAAATATGGTTGAGGGGATTGAAAAAGAAATAAATGGGGATCATGCTTCCAATTGTTGTCATCCTGAAACTAATGTGCTGACAGCATTATGTTTTAGTGGTCATCCTATTAAATCTGAGAATGTAGATGTTGAAGAGGAAAAG
>MU213102.1:494916-508340 GCA_018584345.1 Thuja plicata | reverse complement strand
AGTGAGTCCCTGAGATTTATGAATTGTTAATGCCCATGCCAATCTTAATGGCAATTGAAGTGTTCTACCCCTTTGTATTGGTAAAATTGGAACTATATTTGGGTGACGATCTTCAAATGGTATTCCAAAGTAATTGTCAAATTCAACCATAACATATGTTGGAGGCTCACGTGGTGCATTTCCTGGTTTGTAGACAATCTTTCAAATATACCCCAATGCTCCATTTACAAGACCCACCTCTACCCAAAGATTTGAAATCAACATCACTCTTGAATTATTATTGATTAATAATTCAATATCAAGCTCACCATTTGAACAATCTTCTATTGTATTCACACTTCCATTTTTTGTTGCAACGCTTCGTGCAACAGGATGCTTCAATGAATATAACATTATCTTTTTATGATTATAAACATTGTCATTTGTGGAGAACAAAAGGACACAATTGTGAAACTCTTCATTTGTTGCAGCATTTAAATTGATTGGAGTTCCCCTCATAAGCAATTTCCAGTCATCAATTTGAGGATCTACATCTCTAAGATTTGTTAGAAGTTGACGAAATCTTTGTTGTTCAATGTAATATTCATCTTGTCTAAAACTTTTATCTAAAGTAACAACTATTTTTAATTCCTCCCACAATAACTTTCCTCATCTTTTACTATCATATGTCGGCCTATCACTTACCAGAGGCAATTATCCCAAGTCTCCAACAAAAATCATAGATATACCTAAAACATAATACAACATGAAAATTTCAAAGTTGTCTAGTATTTCTATTATATTTAATACTTACATATTGTATTAAAACTAACCTAAAATAGTAGTTGGTATTCATAAAATAGTAGATGTATCTGCAAAGATTTTATCTGAATTGTGTGGAAATGCTTGCCTTAGTCGAGAACCTATGTTTCCAACATGTTCTGTCCAACGAAGCTCATTTCATCAATAAAAATATATTTGATATGTGTCATTTCTTCTTGGAAACTTGTAAGACGTGCACCTTCTAGGTGAGAAAAATCTCTTATTGGGTTTCTTAGTTTTGAATGAATTGTAAAAGCGCCAATATTGAATGCTGCAACTCCTGTTGGTGATAGTAAAAGAAGAGGAGAAGGATCTGGCATTGCTACATTTTTAAGTGCTTCATGAATGACACCGATGAGATATGACTTTTCTGTGCCTGTTATTCCTTGAATTATCATTAATAAAGGCCCTCTATTTTCATTGCTATGGTAGTGTGTCATAATAATGTCCTTTGCCTTTTGTTGTTTATTGTTGACATTTGTGTAGTTGATGCACTGTGGAATATCATCATATATGAGATATCCATGTTTCTTCATGTTTTTAATTAAATTGATTGCTCCCATAGTATACTCTTCACCCTGATATTCATTAGACCAATTTATATTTCTATCGATGTCTCTTCTTCCCAACAAATCTATTTCTGAAACTTGCATATTTTGACCATTATGAAGTCTAGATATGATTTCTGATTAATACTCTATGCTATTTCTTGCAATAGCTCCATCTTCTTCAATTTCAAAATTATTATTATTTTCTTCTTCCTCTATAATTGTTTCTCTTGGCATATGCCAAGCATTATAATTGCATGAGTCTCACTTTTCTATTATGGAGTTAGTGTCATCACCAATATCCCTTTCTATGACACGAAATGGTTTGTACAGTAATTACTCCGATAAACAAAACTCAACCCATTTTTCTGAACCATGTGGAGGAATGTATACAAACCTTGGAAAAACTCTGACAATAGCTGTTCTTTCTCTTGGCTCCCATTTGTTGTCTCTTCTTCTTTTAGGATTGTATATACATGATTTGGATGCATCAATCAATGCAATATCTTCCATACACAGAGGCCTTTGTTTATATCCATCAATGAAAGGTTTTGTTTATTTATCATTGTTTTCCACATTATGAAGAGTTGCAGATTTGAAAACTTTATTTGAGACATTTAGATTGACAAATCTTCTACTGCTCTCCATTAATGCAATCTCTAACAACATGTCACATGTTTCTTGCACTCTAATATCCCTTTTTATGATAGTTTCTGTTAGTAGCCTTCTATATGCTCGTGCAGCTAAATCATCAGGGTTTTCCATATTTGAAAGGCACATCAACATTTGGTATGTTTATGATATTTTCTCAGCCTTTAATGAATACTTTGCAATATATTTTATTACTGTAAGTTTGGACAGAACCAGCTGCCAATCTATATTTTCTCTCCATAATTGCAATATGTGACGATTATGTGAATTCACTCTATCATCATTTCTTGCTGGTTCAAAAAAAGTTTCACCTGTTTCCATGTCTTCATATAATTTAGATCCCTGAGATTCAATGGCCAAGGAGCATGATATCCATAAAAATTATAAGAAGGCGTATACGTCGATACACTTTTAAATCGATATTAACATATGATATACAAATATTACTCATTGTACAATAGTCACCTACAAACCATCCTTCCTTGTTTTCTTTGTAGGCATGCACCCTCTCTACAAATTTTGTGGCGTTCAACACAATTTAGTAGTTCTTCATAGTCGTTATCAATATCCATCTCGGTAAGTTGTGTTGTATTTTTGAGACATGGATGTTGACCAAAATTTTGGAATGCCTACAATTGAAATAAGGATATATGGTATATCTATTATTATAATTAAATTTTATATAAAATTATGTCATATAGTATTGAAAAATTTAATAAAAAATTCTTATGAAGTCACATGTATATTTCTTTGAAGTGGATCTTCTCTACGATTCCATGCATGAATATTGTGAAAAAAATATTGCTCAGTAGTTCTTCGTTCCTCCTCATTTGACCAATCAATATTGTCCATATTGGGTGCACCATTGATCCATAAAAATCCATGCACATGTGGGGAACCCCTATGTTGCCACTCATACCTACACCAAAAATCCTTGATATCTATTCCATTTTCTAGTATTTGATTTCTGAATATTGTATTTCGTAAATGCATGTAATGTGCAACTATATGAGGATAGTTAATAATGTTTTGTTTTTGCCAATTTTGAGCTTCTTGTGGATTGTTTGGACATATTCCTGGCATGAGAGCATGTAGATCAGGCCAATGCAGATCCGCTGCACTTAAGGTGAAAAATATTGTTGGAGTGCCAATTTGATGAAGCATGTCTGTCAATTCTACATGACATTTAGTCCAATATGACCATGTCCCTCTTAATGTTGTTCCAAACTACATCAACATATCAGCTAGATGAGGTTGTGGCATCACTTCCATATGCTCCCATAACTCATTGATAGTGATGGGAATATCTTGAATATTTCTTTTCACAAACACTGTAGTTGAATTTTGTGTACGGTGTTGCATTATCATGTTCATCATAAAATATATGAACCATGGATGTTTACCGACCCTATGATCCCTATACTGCAATAGATGCTTCACAAATTCATGTAGATGCACCCGTCTCATTCCTGGTTCTAACCAATCACATCTACCATCAGGAAATAGTGTTGGAAATGTCATGTCTAGTAATCGTGATGTTACATACTCATTAATAAGAGAAGCACCAATTCTAGGCCAATCAGTCAATGTTGTTGGATTTGCTTCAGGGTTATTAACCCACATCTGAATTAATTCCATTTCTCTTCGAGCATTTGGTGGTTTTGAAGCCATTGATGTAGTGTGCTCTATTATGTTATCTTCATCAATATCCAAAATAGGTCCAACATAAGTGATTTCATTAGTATCTAAATCAAATTCCATTTGCACTATATTTAATCTATTGAAACTGCTTTCATCAGTATTTATTGGTAGGTCATTAAGAGCATTTTCATCAATTATAAAGTCTGAATAAAAATTGGCATGCTCTATTTTGCATTTGAGTGCTTTGTAGACACGATCTCTATTGACAGTAAAATCATAATCTGTGCCATGTTGATTCCTTCTTCTAACAATAATAATAGGCAAATTTTGTATTATGTGTGGCAAAAATTTTGCAAGTTTTTGTACATTTTGAGGAAAACTTATGGTGTGCCCTTTTTACTTATGTTGACCACATGTTGTGTGTATCACTTGTAGTATCAAGCTTACAAGTGCAATCAACATTTCCTCTACCTGTGTCAGTGTTGAAAACTCCTCTAGTTGTGGTCCAGGATCCATACTATTTGTACATGAAAACCTATGAATTCCTCTTTCTTGTCGGCATCTGTTGCATATAGGACCTTCAGAGCTTTGAGTTACTTTGATTTCAATATAAGATTCTTGACATACATAGCACATATTTGGAGTTCTAAAACTATCTAGTTGAATTCTAAATTGCATCTCCAATCTTTTGAAATATGTCTGAAGTAAACCATTAGGGTTTGTCAAGTTATCCACACCACTTTGCACATCTTCATTCATCTACAATGGATTCCCATGTTGTGGTGTTTTTGAAACACGATCTATTGAGAGAGGATTTTCATTCTCACCATTCAACTCAATATTTCCGATAAAGTGAGGATTGGTTGTCTCGCTTGGTTGGAGATCAACTTGTTGTCTTACTTTTTCTTGAGAATTAGAGGGTTGATTAGGGGTCCTTTGATGTAAATTTGTTTGCACACTTGTTTCATCTCTATTGTAAACTTCCATAGGTTCTACTGTTAGATTTTCCCTTCTTCTGGCATATCATTCTCTATCAACTTCATTGCATCTTAGTCTTTGTTCTTCTATATGTGCATTTGTCATTTGTTCTCTTGATTCTCTGTGATATTTTCTATGATACTCTCTTTGATATTCTCTTATATATAGTCTTCTTTGCTCCTCTGATTCAAAATTTCATTTTGCGCGCACCATAGCTAATACTGAAAACAATTGAAAGTCAATATTCTGAATAGATTATCTTCCTTTAATATATAATAAATTTAATAAAAAAAGGTTTATATATAATATTTTCTGTAAATAACACAACTAAGCACTTATTCTGTTAATCCTAATCATGTGTATTTATTTATCCAACAGATATTGACTTATTTATCCAATAAATATTTACTTATTTATCCAATAGATATTTACTTATGGAATAGAAATGTACTTGTAAACAAATTTTACAATACTAATACACAAAAGTGACCCACAATATAAATATATATATTTCCATAGATAAGGTTACATATGTTTGCAACTGATTATTTATTTGAGCTATTTGCAACAACATGTAAACAAAGAATAAAGTTACATATTCAGTTGTTTAAGTGACGTATGAAATCATCATGTATAAATTTTTAGTTTTCTAAATTGTACTGTTGGTCGTAAAGCAACTCTGTTAGAAATGCTTCAAATATTCCTATTTTGCAAGCTGCTTTCCATATGAAGGTTTCCATTTCTTTGGATATGTGGACATCAGTATCGTCAAAAAATTCTATCTGTTGTGATATGTTCTCAACAACATTTACCATCTCTGTGAAATGGCCATAAATATTTTTCATTACATTTTCAATGGGTGTTTCTATGTAATCACTTGAAGCTACAGAAACGGTAGGGCTCGGTGAAGGCTGACCATTTACAATATCATCTGTGTCTGATATGTGTATGATGAAGTTTGGTTCATTGCAATGCAAGTCCATTTGATATCTAAACAATGAATGTAATTTAAAATTATAGCACGTATAACATCAATTTTATAAATGAAAAAAATGAATATTAGATATTCATACAATACATAACCACAAAAAAGATAACCAATTTTATATCTAAACAATGAATGTAATATAAAATTGTGTCATGCATAATATCATTTATATAATTCAAGTTCAATTTATTAATAAGATACAAATACAATAATGTACAGAAGCGAAAACATATTAATCATATAGATCAAATTATTATTCAAAATAATGGATCCATTCAAAGTACATGGAGAATGACTTGTATAGCAGTGAAATGTGTTGTATCAACAATATATACGATACCTAGAAATAGGAAGAAAACAATATAGTATGAGTCATATAATTTATATTAAATCATATAATATACTTACATTTGAAAAATAAAAATTGAGGTAATAATTTGGATGAAGGAGACGCATTTCACTCAAATGAAAGAAAGAGTTTTTACCTTAAAAAGCTATTTAAGTGTAAATATTAACAGTTGTGAGGATTAATTGAGCAGATTATTCATGGAAAAAGGGAGTATTGGAGAAATAAAAGCCACAAGTTAAAATGTAAGCTTAAATGATCATAAAGTATATTTTTAAAACAAAGAAATTTATCATGAAGAGAAAAATCTCTGCAAATATCAATATTAAAGAGCAAAATATTGGGAGAAACTTTAGGCTGTAATTCAATGTCAACATCTATGCAGGGATAGAGAGCACTCTTTCCACAATATTTAATTAATTGAAAATAAACAAACAGTTGTATTTTTTATTTTTTATTTCTAAATTAAATAATAATTACCCAGCTCCTCATTATTTGGATTCAATTTTTGAGTGAAATTAATGAAATTGTGGAAACTAATCTGATAGCTACGGGAAAAACAAACAAACATTTTTTTAAAAGACTTAAACCAGGTTTATAATAATCAAACTTTATGGCCATTTTGGAGAAGAGAACTATAGTCCGTAGCAGTCAGAAGCACATTCTAAACAAGGCAATTCCTCTTTTCCAATTAAGATCGCCTTTCGTTCCTTATTTGGTAGCTTCACGTTAAGTAATTTTCTAACAACTTCTTTTACAAATTTGAATGATTCAAATAATGATTTGTTATTATACTTAAATATTGCATATATATAGAAAATGAATTTTTAAAATTATTTATTTCATTATTTCAACTTCAAATTTTAACTTCCTAATTGATATTTGAAGATGAAATCCATAAAGTCCACATTCATATGCTCCTTGAACTAATCCCATAGTCCCATACCCATACACAATTTAGTTATAAAAATTAATTTGCATTTTACATTATCAAAAATTTAAAAAAACATTGTGTTGCACTGAGAGGAGGACTAAATTTGTTTACAATCTGAGGAAATTAATTTAGATATTATTTTGGTCAATTGTATTTAACATGGTAATTTTTTTTCTGAATTCCTTCTTCCTAATCATCTCCAACATACAGTTCTAATAATGCAGGGGCAAAGGGAAAAAACTATAAATTCCTGACAACCCTGTTAATAACTAAGACACCAATCAAAAACTTTCAATTCCTATCAATAATGCTGTAATAATTGAGAGACCAATAAAGAACATTTAATTTCCCTCAATACAACTATTGCCAAAAGCATATATATTTATACTGAGAAATTAGTGTAAGCTTAAACTAAAAAAATAAAAAATGATGGAAATAAATTTGGAACAATAAATATTAAAGATAAATAGCATACATCTATTTCAAACAAATAGAAAATAACAATAAAAGCCAAAGTCGTGCATTTCTCAACAATTTACATAACGTTGAAGACCAATAAAGAATATTTAATTTCCCTCAATACAACTGTTGCCAAAAGCATATATATGGGACAGGATTACACTGAGAATTTAGTTTAAGTTTAAACTAAAAAAAATGAAAAATGATGGAAATAAATTTGTAACAATAAATATTAAATATAAATAGCATACACCTATTTCAAACAAATAGAAAATTTCAATAAAAGCCAAAGTCATGCATTTCTCCACAATTTACAGAACGTTGAAGACCAATAAAGAACATTTAATTTCCCTCAATACAATTGTTGCCAAAAGCATATATATTTACGCTGAGAATTTAGTTCAAGTTTAAATTAAAAAATTGAAAATGATGGAAATAAATTTGGAACAATAAATATTAAAGATAAATAGCTTACAACTATTTCAAACAAATATAAAATTACAATAACATCCAAAGTCGTGCATTTCTCCACAATTTACAGAACGTTGAAGATAAATAGCATACAGTTATTTCAAACAAATAGAAAAGAATTTCTCCACAATTTACAGATCCAACATTTTGGCTCCAAATTTTATTGACTCAAATATAAGTTTAAATGATCACAAAACAAAGCATCTTTTCAAAAAAACATAAATTCATCAACGAGAAATTATTGGACAAATAGTATTCTTCACTAAAATAATAGGTCAATTCCTATGTAGATATGTACATACCTGAAGCGTATATGGCTTTTCAATCATAGGTTGTTGGTTTGACTGCTATATGTGAATCACTTCTACTACAGAGTGAAATATATATTCAATTTATTACTGCTTAATGTGTAACGGTTTCAACAAAACTAACAAACGTGTATAATTTTATTTAATGAAATAACCCAAAGTCATTACTCACGGTTTCAACAAAACTAACAGGCGAGTATAATTTTCTTTAATGAACTAACCCAAAGTATTACTTGTCTTGGATTAACTGACTGATCATTACTTTGAAGCTTTCATTAACTGGAGATGGCTGCGATTTTTTTAGCAAATATGAATAGTTAGTTTTCAGTAACAGGAGATGGCTGCGATGTTTAGCTGAGATGAATGGTCTCAGATTGTTGGACATGGAAATAGGCGAAAGAGGGTGACTGCCATTGTAGGGACACCTCTCGTCATAAATATCATTGTATGTCCAAAGTTTTGTTCGCTTGAAATGACACTAGAGTGATTGTGTGTCAGGCATTTTTTTTTTCTTTTTGAAGTTGTTTTATTATATTGTTTTTAGTAAATTACTTTAACTTTGGTTTATTAGCCTAAATATTCTTCTTTCTTTTTCTAAATTTATTATGTTTAAAGTATTTTCTATTATTAGATTGTTTTTAGTAAATTACTTTAACTTTGCTTTTTTAGTCTACATATACTTCTTCGTTTTTTTAAATTTATTATGTTTAAAGGTTTCATTTTCCATTTTTTTGTTATTCTTTTTGGATATTATAACTATTTTGTGATCTTCATTTTTTTAAATTCTATCTCACTTCAACAAGGATGTTTGACATTCTTTTAGTTTTGATCATTCTTAAACAACATTGTATCTAATTTAAGGAGCTTCATTTATAGATCTTTTGATAGTATACTCAACTTATTAGATTGGAAAAGTGCAAATTTGATAACACACCCTTCCATATGTTATTTGGAAGAAACTATGTACATATAATACAAAAGTTAATAATATTTGAGGCTAAACTATGTTAATGGGTTAATTACAACCAAGAAACTCTACTTTGTATGACAACAACATTGTGGCATCTCTAAGCAATAGAAGAGCTGACAAAGAGGAGGCACTTTATTGAAATGCATAATAGTTGTCATGCTACACATAGTCACCCAAGTTAGCTAAGTGCAAATTATTTATTACTTGAATAAAATGGTAAGTTTTTTTCACTTGGTGAACAAGCAACTTGACAATTCTCTAGATTTACTTTTAGTGCATAGATATACTTTTTTATTTTTTGATAAATATAATTTTCAAAAAACATTAAAATGTGCACATACATAAAACACAACTATTTCCATGGGATGTCACCCTTTTTCTACACAATCTATCCAAGATAGATAATAATTATATCATCTCAACAAAACAATGTTTTATCTAGTATATCATATTTTTATTTTTCAATAAATTTTACTATTTTTTTAAAGAAGATAAACAACCTTATATTTTTCATGTTAATTTTAGTAAAAATAAAAAATTGTAAATAATAATTGAAACATTATCAACACCTCCACTACAATTCAAGTAAAGCATGAAATTTTAAATATGTTCAATCACATAAAAAGTAAGATTAGGCATGCCCTACAAAAAAGAATCCATAGCTGGTGGTAAAATTGCATGTAGTGAAAAAAAAAAAAAAAACCACTCTTTGGGGATCAAAAAACTGCATAGAGCTTTCCAATAGAGCACAAATTTCATTCTTGGATATATATTCTTTACTTTAAATAAATAATAGAATTTAAAATTTACAAAATACCAGTTGCATTTTCTTCAAAGATCCTAAAGCCTTTTCAGCATATCCATTTTCTTGTTGGATACTTGAAAAACAAAATAAGAAAAAATTAGATTTTGAATATGTACTTGTGCTCTACCTACATTAATCCAAACCTTTCCTTTGTTGTACACACATGAGTCCTCATTCTCTACAACTTCAAAATATTAATCTTTATTCTTCAAACTAAATTCCCCCTTTTCAAAGTCTTCCTTCTTACCAAATCAAAGATAGATTATGCCTAGAACATTCAATTTATTAACACACAAAAGTTAGTCAACCGGATAAGGTGAAATGTTGAAACATTTACCAATCATAACCTATGAAGGAAGGAAAAATAAAATATCAAAATCTCATTGCACACTACCCATGAATTTTGTAGTCCAGTTTAGCTTAAAAAATTAAGCTCTAAAATTTATGGAAGTTTGTGGTCTCATGAATACACTATCTTTGTCTCCTATATTTTGTGCATGATAAAAATAAGTTTAAAAAATCATTTTCCTTCCAAAATTATTTTTAACAAGAATCAAAACTTAGATGTTTGACAAGAGGTAGATAACATTCCTAAGCTTGGGCAATTTTTGGCCCCACCCCATTTTCACTCGCTTCCTAAAAAGTAGAAGCTTCTACTCTTTTGGAAAAGATTCCAAATAAACATGTAGAATTTTTTTCTTCATACGACCTCCTCTTTCTCATAAATACAAGCTTAAGCGCCCTATGAGACCCCACTCAAAAGATACTTTAATTTTTCTCACCTTGCAAGTGAAGAACCACTATCTAAAAACAACATTTATTGATAAACTTAGAGAGATAAATATGTCATTTCCACCATTACCTTCCTTCCACTTGTACATGTCAACAATTTAATGAATGGTTGTTCGTTGAAATTTTGAATGTTATTCATTGATGTTGATCATCTATCAGACTAGATTTGTTTGACATTTGCTAACCAATTTTGAAAAATGGTCAATCCAATAAAAGAAAGTCATATTGCCTTTATATTTTCACATGAAGTAAATAAGTCAATACGTGCACACATTTAAAAGTATATTTAAACTTACCTAGAACCACTAATAGGTGTCGCATACATCAAATCTCTCCTGTGAACACACTTTGAGCCAACACAAGAGGTAATATGTTCTGCTAACTAGGCCTGCAAAATATTAAATACATCTATAGACATCAGTATGTACGTGACTACAATTAATTTTTCATGCTATAAACTAAAAATTGAATAAGTGTATATTGTTGTTAAAAAGAAATCAAATTAAATACCTGGGTCTTAGGAGTAGGAGGATCATCAGCGCGCACTAGTGTATCATCAATAGAAGCTGCATCACCCATACCATCTTCGGTCTCAAACATCTCTAGTAATGAGGAGTGTAGTGGGGTGTGTATTTGAGAGGGGAGTGGTGTGGAGTCAAAACCTAGATGCAATAGCATATCCATGTAGTATCCTATATTAGTGTCAATGTCAATCTGAGTCAACCCTTACAGTTGCTTATCAAATGCCTCTATTCCCTCAACTATGATGCAAACATCTCCAACTCGTATCCATGCTTGTGTAGTTGCAGAGTGATGTGAACTGTGTTATGTATGGCTTGATGGTGTATCTTGGGTTAGTGGAACTACAAGACCCTATGCAACTCCTATGACATCTCTAATAGACTTTATCGTTATCCTCTACACGTCTGCAATATAGGAATATGACTGTAGAAGATCCTCCAAAAAATAGAGCACCACATCCAAGTGGCATTGTCCAGAAAGCAATCATATCTCATCAGGAATAGGAAGACTTGCATCTCTATATGCCTCATCTTTGGAGCTTGCAGTACCAGCTAATGCCTCAAAATACAATCTCATCCTTCTCGGTCTAGTAAAAATATATATGTCAAGTGTGTTATAAGTAATGGTGGTGGATGCAGCTATAATCTACCCTATCCTATCAATGAATTCCTTCTAGGAAGCAATGAAAACTCTATCGGCGGTAGCAGTCATCATTGGTGTAACCGCCAGAGTTCTTTGCCCAATCAAATTTTTAGGAGCACGCACAAATTGATCAATCCTATGATATGCATCATGGTCAACAAATATTCCACGCCCCTGTCCAAAATATCTAGGAGGAACTAGATAATTGACGTTGAGACTCAAATGGAACTCAGCGTACAACTACTGAGAAAAATATAATAGAATCTCATGGTTATTAGGATAATGACTATGTGATACAAGTAGTCGAGGGTAAATCATGCAAGCTATATGAGGAACTAAACATTGGGAAATCTCAGCGTGAGCACCCTGACAAATGGTCGTAGTGTCAGGAACATGAGGTGTCTGAACCTCAGGTGCATGACCCTGAGGTACATCCTAAGGGACATCCTGAGGTACATCTTGAGGTGCATCTTGAGGTACATTGTTTGTGGCCATCTTGGGGTAACATGTGGTAAATTTCACAAAAAGTACAAGTGCTTGGAAAATGGAAACTAAAATTATACATGTAAAATTATATATGATACATATAAGAATGTGTGTGTGTGTGTGTGTGTGTGTGTGTGTGTGTGTGTGTGAGAGAGAGAGAGAGAGTGTGTGTGTGTGTATGTATAAATAAATCTAAACATCTAACTAGACATACATGTATATATATCTCATATAATAGACCCACTAAGAGGTCTTAATGGCATTTATGTCATATAACATGGGTCTTATATTATAATAGGTTATCTTAAGGGGTATTATGTCATAATAGGTCCTAGTAAGGGTCTTATGTCATAACAGACCTTCCTAGTAAGGGTCTTATTTCATGATAGGTCATAATAAGGGTCTTATGTCATGATAGGTTTATGGTTGAGGGATTAGGATTAGGTATCATGTCAGAATATGTCCTAGTAAGGGTCTTATGCCATAATAGGTCCTAGTAAGGTTCTTATGTCATAATAGGTCCTAGTAAGCATATTATGTCATAATAGGTCCTAGTAAGGGTCTTATGTCATGATAGGTTTAGGGCTTATGGTTTAAGGTTAGGTCTCATGTCATAATAGTTCCTAGTAAGGGTCTTATGTCATAATAGGTCCTATTAAATGTCTTATGTCATGATAGGTTTAGAGTTTAGGTTTTAGGGTTTAGGGCTTGGTATCATGTCATAATAGGTCCTAGTAAGGGTTTTATGTCATTATAGGTCCTAGTAAGGATCTTATATCATGATCAGTTGAGGTTTTAGGGTTTAGGGTTAGGTATCATTTCATAATAGGTCCTATTAAGGGTCTTTTGTCATGATAGTTTTAGGGTTTAGGGTTTAACGTTAGGTATCATGTCATAATAGGTCCTAGTAACCTGGTTCATATGTCATAATAGGTCTTAGTAAGGGTATTTTTTCATAACTAGGATCCTTTCTGATCCTTTCAACATCCATTCAATAATATCTTTATATAGAGGCATTTTATGAGGTAAAACACAACATGTTTGAACACAAAAACATCAACCTTTCTCCATTTGCACATCCT
>MU213102.1:460609-493751 GCA_018584345.1 Thuja plicata | reverse complement strand
CTTGAGCAATATTGTGCACATGCTTACATTTCTTGTCAACACCTTTACAAATGGATTCAAAATGAATCAATACATCATATAATTGACTTTAAATGACTCAAAAAAACCTTATATATCTCATAGTGACCTCTAGGATGAGGTGCTCCTGCACCAATCTAGAATCGTCCATGTTAATTTTTGATTCCTCCTCCTCTAAAGATAGTTTCCTATTTGAAACAGCAAAAGAAATAGTTAGCATACACAAGTTCTAGTCTCCAAACCAATAAATTCCCAAAGTGTAATTAAAAACCTAATTATCTCCAATTTGAGGATTCTTTCAAGAAAAAAATAAAGAGGATTCAAAGCCCTAATTCATAAAATCCTAATTCACTCGGGTACCAATTTTGAGGGTTCATTGATGGGAAAAAGAGATGAGGATTTAAAACCCTATTATCTCAAGCACAAATTTTGAGGATTCTTTCAATGAGAAATCTGATTTGGAAAAGTTTCTTTTACAATGATTCAGCTTTTTATTTCTACATGACTGTGGTCATATTGTTGAGTATGTCTTATAATATGAATTGTTTGCATATACATCTGTGTTATATTTTAAAATTAGATACATACGTGCTTCTAATTTGATACGGGTATGCTTCAAGTTGATTATCGGATATACCGTCAATAATATTTTGTAAATTATATTTTTACATTTTTTATGGTATTATATTTTTAAATGTAAAATACAATTTTAAGGGTAATTTAGGTTAATCTAACTATTTATGAATATAAATAAGTGTAAATTATTTTGAATTAATTAGTGATAGGTGATTAATAGAAATATAAATTTCCATTGTATTTATTTTATTAGAAAATAGATTAAGTAAATAGGGTATTTAGTCTTTATATTCTAGATTATTTTTGTAAGAATTTGCAAATAGCAAAGAATGAACCAAGAATCTAGAGGTCAAAGAATAACACAATGACAAGAGAGATAATATGAACAAGAATAGACTTGTATTAATGATGCAATATGCAAAATATATGATGATGGAGATCTTATTATTATGATTACATAATAGAAGTGCCTACATAGGCAAGGAAATAAGAGATAATGATAAGGAGAAGATAAGCTATCACCTATGCAAGGTGGAATCACATGTCCACCAAAGGTGGATCATCCTCCATATCCATTGAAGTATGTGTCATAAGATGAGGATGATAATGTGATATGTGCACTAAAGCTGGATCTCACACATGAGATAACAACTATCACCATCTAAAGTGGAATTTCTCCTACACCATGTGTTCAATTAAGATGCAAACTCCTAGGTATCTCAATGAAAAACTACTATGGAATGAACTATCCTAAGTAAGATTAATAATATTTAATTACACCCACACCCGCCCTTAAGTGCAACTTAGGCAAATGCAAGATGGGTCCTGGCTAATAGGCCATGTTAGGTACCCATGTACTATATGCAAATGTAATATCTCATAAAGTGGAGAAAGAGAGAAAACTTCATGGGAAAAACTATCCCCTAAAAAGAGAGATGAAAACACACAAGATGCATGAATGGATGGAGTACTCAAGACCCCCCAGGTATGACATACATCATGTATATACAAGAAATAATCCCCCCATAGGAAGGAAAGATGTAGACATGATATCCCCCCCATAATGAAGAAGTTCCAATGTTGATGAAGTGTACCTACAAACAAAAGATAATCCAATGCCTACAAGCAACATGTCTCCCCTTAGGAAGAAACAAATACATCGTATGATGAAGAAGCCAATCCATGTCATAATAGAAGAATGAGGAAGAAAGTCCCCATGGATGGATCTCTGAAGACTGAAGAGGTATCTCCATGCACAATTAATCTATCACATAATCAAAATGAAATAGGAAATGTTACAAACCAAGTGAAGGAGAAGAATCATGAATGTCAATCTCCAAACAAGGTGAAGAACTTGCCTCAAATATGATACTGTCATCAAAGAATGAACCAAATAGGCTATCCAAAATGCTCCAATGGCTCTGATACCATGTAATAATTTGCAAATAGAAAATAATCAACCAAGAATCTAGAGGTCAAAAAATAACACAATTACAAGAAGATAATATGAACAAGAATAGACTCGGATTAACGATGCAATATACAAAACATATGAAGATGGAGATATTATTGTTATGATTACATAATAGAAGTGTCTACATATATAGGTAAGACAATAAGAGATAATGATAAAGAGAAGATAAGCTATCACCTATGAAAGGTGGAATCACATGTCCACTAAAGGTAGATCATCCTCCATATGCATTAAAGTATGTGCCATGTGATGAGGATGATAATGTGATATGTGCACTAAAGCTAGATCTCACACATGAGATAACAACTATCACCACCTACAGTGGAGTTTCTCCTACACCATGTGCCCAAATAAGATGTAAACTCCTAGGTGTCTCAATGACAAACTAATATGCAATGCACTATCCTAAGTAAGATTAAGTAAAGTGTTATTAGGAATATTTAATTACACCAATAAATTTTTTTTGGATCTTATACATACAATTTTTTCATTAAGAATTTCTCAAGTTTTATTTAATCCTCTATTCTAAAAAGGGTCAAACTTATCCTTTTGGTAAAATTTGTGGTGATAAACTCTTTATACCTATGGACTTAACCATACAATGGGTCATTTAACTTATTCACTCATCTCTAAGAGAGAATCAATTTTATATGCTCTTCTTAATGATCTAGAAACTAAAAATATTGAAAAATAACTTCAATGGTATCAATGTGTCATGTACGAAGATAATGTTTCCTAAGTGAATCCCCAAAAAGTGTTCAAAGATGAAGATAGAAAAAAAGAACCCTATATTTCACTTTTCTTACTCATTTTAGCTCACCAAATTTAAATGTTTCAGTAGTGCATCTCCTTTGATTGTATAGAATAAGAGAGGGTGCTTAAGAGATGAGAAAACTCAAATATATTGAATAAAATACCTCTATATTGTAGCGCATAATGCCTAATCATGCAATCTTGTGTTTTGTCAACTCTATGTATGTGAGAAAGGTAAGAGACTTGGATGTAAAAAAATTATTTGTTTTCTTAGAAAATGTGAGGGTTACCCTCACAACTATGGGATCAATGATGTGATTATTGAAAAGATTCAAAAAACAAATGTATGAAATCTATGGTAGTATGCACATATAAGGTTGGATCATTGTTCATGTAAATACATGTGTATTGTGATAAATAGAATATAAGGAAATAAGTCCAACTCCATATAAAATTACATTGTTATTCATACATAAATGTATTAAGAAATTTCTTTAAAATATGCATAATGCCACATGGTAAAGGACATAGATATGCTAATTGTAATCATTTTGTTTTCCTCATCTTTTAATCATGTTTGAGTCCTAACTGATCATGCATCTCAAAGATCATAACACTCACAAACATGTGTGTTAAATCAATATTTAGATACTAAAGGATACTAAAGGGGGTAGGTTCAATAAATTAGGGACTTTATTAAGGCATGACCATATAAGTATGTACTTCAAAAATGTACTCGCTATAAGAACTTACAAAATGGAAGAAAAATATTTCATGCATGGATTCTATCTCACAAGTACAATTTGAGAATAAAATGAGAGATTGCTCAAAATAAATAAATATGGACATTTGACTAAAGAAACTTAAATATACTCTCTCAAGAAACTAAATGATTTCTTTTGCATGGTGGTCGTTTGGTTACTAACACCGAAGACACAAATGTATGATATGACATCAATACATCTAGTCATGATGATGGGTCCTTGTAGTACTTGTCATTGCATAAACACAACATAAAATTTCTACTAATAATATATGCCCACTTCAATTGGTTGTAAACATAGGAATGTGAGGTATTCAAAGAAAGAATAAATTATATGGAAATAAATATAATTTTGAGATAAACATATAAGCATGTAATTATGTAAAGAAACAAAAACAATGAATGTATTTTGTAATGAACATGTAAATATATAAAATGAAAGCACATGGTAATTAACTATAGAATGTCTATATCATGAATGAATGTTGGTTAGCCCAACCTCATGGTAAATAAAATCTTGTTATGTGTCTTTCAATAGATAGGAACACTAATCTAATCATGTATAGTATCACGATAGGGATATGAATCTAATGTGACATATTAGACCATGAGAATAAAAATAAATAAGTAAGGTGATATATCCCTAGTAAAATTATCATGAGAAAAGCCATAAAGAAGACATGATTCTCTAGAATTAAGGTAGAGGTCGTGAAGCCTCTAATTTTGAAACCATGCCATTGAAGGCACAGTGTATAAAAGGGAACACATGATGCCCCAAAATGTGAAATCCATTACCATGAAGACATAATATAAAAAATCATGAGAATGATTCTCCTAGCTTTAAAAGTATGTCCATAAATGTTATCACTACCATTTCATCCCTTTATCACATTAATTCCTCACCTTGGAGGTTTGTATGTGTCAAACGTAATAGTTTATCAGTATTTTTTCTTCTACATATTTTTTATAGGCCTATCCATTTTCCCCATGTGTTTGTACTGTGGCTAGACATTCCTTTGGTAGACATAAATTTTCCATGATAAATGAACATGAATAGGCCTACAAAGGGATCGATCACAATGTGTATAATTTTGTAGTAAGCCATGAAATAGAAATTTAATGTTACCAACTTATAAACGTAGCTATCGATAGTATTATACCTAGAGGGGAAAATAATACTCTTTACCACTTTGTTGCTAGCGTAGAAAATCTATCATTTATCCAACAACTCCTATAGGTCAAAGATGAACTTTTGAAGGAAAAACTACAATGCACCTGGCTACCTAGGGTGGTTAATCCAAATTTGTGGACACTCTAATCCAAACACTAGAAAGTCGTGGGATATGAAGCCCAACAGTCACATGACCATTCATTTTCTCTTGTCTCTTCGTATTCGAAGAGCTCTCTATAAATGACAGTGTGCAGTCCTGTATTGTATCATTATATTATTGATTAGATTAATATAAGTGATTCCCTACTTCAAGTGTGGATGTATGCAAATTGCCAAACCATGATAAAATCGTGTTCTTCTTTTTCTATTTCCTTTTCCATTTCTTTACTTGTTTTAGATTTATAATTCATATCAGAGCCAAGGTAAGGCTAGAGTAGAGATTAAAGAAGATGAAGTCAATTCTATCATCGACAAAATTATTGAAAACTTAATCTCAGTAGAGAGTGATGTTGTTCCTACAAATCCCAAAATGACTTTCCATGTGCATTGATGGGATGATTGGGAAAATAAGCCTGAAGCCGAACCATAAGAAGATTTAGAAGCTCTCAAATTTGAGATTTATGCAATTATTGAGCACAAAAGTGATGCACAACATAGGAAAATAATCATGAAGAATGATAATCCATAAAGGATCAGATGTTGTCATTAGTATATAAGCAGACATTTTTGGTCAGTCGGTTATAATCACTTAGCGGCAACACTTACCAAGCGCAGTGATCACCAAAATGTTTTGAACACCGAGTGATAGTGTTAGCACTTGCAAAATTTTGCATGGTTCCAAGCTTTCCTTGTCTCTGCAATTATTTCATGGCCTCTGGCTAAATCCCTAAGTCTTGTTGTGTCAAAAGCCCTAAGTCTTGTTGTGTCAAAATTTGGCTAAAACTCTAAACCCTCAAGACTTGTTCTAAATTCATGTTACTTTTCCAAGCCACTTAAAATCACTTTTTCCATGTGCATTTTATTGACCCACCTTTATCTCCTAGTCTCTTAACCAAGGCCAAATATTCCTTTATATCTAGCGACTTAGCGCGACTCTTTATCTCTTGATCTCATGATGAAATGGAATATGCTCTTTTATCTTGGAGAATACATGCAGGCCGTTGATCTTGTTAAGTTCCTATGTTGATCGTGTGGTTCACATTAAGTCATGGGATAAAACCCAAGTCATCTATACCTTTGGGAGATTCAGTGTAGGCCAACAATGTAGTTTTTGATCTAATGGTGTCCACTAAATCTCACAATGAATTGGTTAATTACAAATACTTTCTAAGATTACATGTGCACTATTGATTGGGTTCCTTTTAAGTTATGATCGTGTGAATGGTGTGTAATCTCATCAAGAATTGATCAAGTACAAGAAGATTGCAAGACTTGGCGAGGATCGTAGATCGGGATTGAGATGAGTGGCTAGTGCTTAATCTCGAAATGAATTGATGATGTCATGATATGTCTGAGATCTAGCAGAAACCGTAGATCTTTTTTTGATCATGTGCTTGGCGTGAGATCTCCCAACAAACTCAAGGGTTAAGTTTTTATCTCACGACTTGGACATCTCTTCAATCGCGTGATCTCATAATATAATCATGGTCAAGGCAAGGTTACTTTTCCTATTTGGTCGCTGAATCTCTAAATGCACCTAGGTTTAAGTTAATCTCTCAAGATTAAGTGAGAACCATTGATACAGTGTTGATCATGTGGATGGTGTGTAATCTCAGAAGGAAATGAGCAGGTACAAATGTATTCTAAGATTGAACGCACATCATTGATCTTGAGTCTAATCTTCTAGATGGCATTAAGTCTCTAAATAAACCACAAGGGTTAAGAAATGTGTTGGTGACTTAGAGATCTCTTCAATCACGTGATCTCGTAAAGAACTCAGGGTTAATTCAAGGCTGGTTAAGTTCATTTAGTGACTCAGAGATAAGCTTGCTGGAACATAATATCAAGGTTTTGACCTGAGTTAATTTTAACTTGTCAAGGTTATGTTTTTCCTTCAGTCACGTAATCTCCAGATTTGACCAAAGGTAAAGGCTTAACTATATGAGTTTATGATTTCCCTTCAGTTGTGCAATCTCCATATGACTTGAGTCAGGATAGAGTTAAGATCTAAGTTGATAAGGATCAAATCAAAACCACTGATGCAGTGTTGATTGTGTGGTTCACATTTAGTCTCGCAATGAATTGGTCAAGTACAAATATATCTGGAAATTAAGAGCAGGTCATTGATGCAGCGAAGATCTTGTGGATGACGTTAAATCTCTAAATAAACCAGGGGTTATGAAAATTATTGAGACTTAGAGATTTACACAGTCACTGAATCTCCAGATAGAGCTCGGGTCAGAGTAAGGACAAGTTGAGTTTGTAGAGACCAAATCTGGATTATTGATGCAATAAAGATCTTGTAGGTGTTGCTAGATCACTGGATAAATTTGTATCATACCTTTTCATTTGGAGATTACATGAGGATTGTTGATCTGATCTTGATCTTATGGTTGTCTCATAATCTCACAATGTAACTAGAGTTAGGGAAAAGAACTAGCAACTTGGAGATGAAAAGGAATTCAGTACCCAAGATTAAAGATGAGTCAAAGGCTAGTTAAGTAGCATAGGTTAGAAGAAAGCAAGTATTTATTAGAGTCATTAGTTAAACACCATATGGAGATCAATGGGACCAAGGTTGCCAAGTTATGGAGTGTAAAATACTATTCAAGTTGATTTTGATCCAAAGGACAGCGTAAAACCTCAAAGATAATGTCAAGATCTAGTCATTGAGGCATTGCACCTTGCTGCCACGTGTCCAATCTGATTGTGAGCCCTAGTAACATAAATGAACCAACGAATATGTTTTAAACTTGTGATACAGCTTGATCTCGACTGTCCAATTTTTTGTTCGCACTACCTGTGATTGTTATAACTATAATTTGAATATTTAAATCTTTGACTCAGAGGGTTTCATGGTGGTGAACTCAGATATTTGATCTCAGAGTTATAAATGTTGCAATCTGATCTTATGGATCAATTCTAAATAGTTGTTGAAGACCATAGGGATACAAATATGATATGTGGAGATGTATTTATGTCCAGACTTGATAGATAGAGTTTTATAATTAGAGGATAGATGTATACAGTGGCGCATGATATTTTCTGCATTTATGTGGGCTATTCTCAGTAACATGCCTTTGATTTTATTCAACCTTAGGGTACTATTTTCACATCCAAGGAGCGTGACTATTGTTTTCATATTAGATTGGCATGGGGATAGAGGATAATTTGGGGTTTTAATTTGATTGTAAAATTTAATGTCTTGATATGAATAGTTGTAAACCCTAACCCTTAATGGTATGAAGCTTGTAGCATTCGTGTTACTATAAAAGAATATTCAAAACCATTTAGTAAGGGCTAAACAATAGGGAAATTAGAATGCATTAGATTTATACTTGTTTCTAGTCTAGGATATAGCAGATGTATTTCAGATTGTATTAAGATAAAATGGAGAGCTTATGATATTTTTCATATTATTGAACTGTGTATTTCCTTGTCATATTGTTGTAGAAGGAAGACTTCATCATACTTAATATAAGTATTCTCATGCTTTAAGTCTCTCCTTTATGATATATCTGTGAGTTGTAAGTTTTCTGGCTTACTGTATAAGTCCTGCTTATGCATATGTGTATTCAACAAGTCTTTGATCTTATATCAAATTAAAATGATTTGGATATTACATTGATTCTATCTGGTTATCTTCTTAAGGATATTGTTGTGTGTGATCTGAGATATTTATGTTTATGGATTTGAATATTTACCAATAAGGTTGTTTCAGCTGCAGTATTGTATTTAGGAGTTTACCCAATGGATAAGGCACTGATCTAAAGAAAGCATATTCTTTGGAGGTATAAGTATGAATGGTTTGGCTATGTTCTCTCCTACAAACTTAATCAAACTCATTAAAAAATTCTTTACTTTTACAGTTTTTGTTGTTCTTATTCCACCCATGGTAGTGGAGAGTCAATGAATGCTAGGTTGGCATTTAGTACTTACTTACATTTATCTATTGTTCAAATCTAGGAGTAGAAGGTATTGTAAAGAGTTGAGTTTAGTCTGCATTAGGTGTACCCACCTTGGTTGTATAGCCAGAAGTACAAAGGGAAATATTGTCCCTATAGTTGGTCCAATTATCTTACAAATCTTTCACACTTGGAACTATCCACTCCTAATACTAGTCTGAAGATATATTGGTTACTTCTCAAAGAGTAATAGTTTTAAACACCAAAAGATAGCACAATCAACCAAGCAGTATATCAACTGAGCGACATCATCGAGAACTAGTCTATGAAGACATCACCGAGCACCAGTATACACTGAGAGACAACATTTCACCGAGAAAAATAGATCTCACCTACACGTCAACCAAAGCACTTTAATCTTTAAAACAACTTTTTTCTTAGTTGGACAACCATTTTTTGTGGATCAAGAAAAGTGTTAATTATGGATGTAATTAGTTAACTAATTGTATTCATGTAAACTAGGAGATCAAGATCAAGTTTTAAACCTTTGATCTTAGATTTTTTCAAGAAAAGCATGAAACCTATTTAGGTCAACTCTTTTGTATATATATGTAATAAAAAATCAATAATGATATGATTGTATCCGCCAAGGATATCTATGGATCTGTATCGTCATAAAACGGAAGCACTTCCATTTAGGATTGGTTTATCCCTCTTAGTAAGTGGTTTGGGGTCATGTCAAACTCCTTTAATGGGTCTTTGACTTGGATCTAGATTTCCCCTTGTCCTCCCCTATTTTCCACTTCTCTCCTACCTATTTTTGGTATCCTGCTATGAGATTTTGAGGTTCTTGACCTCAGGGTCAAGGTTGACCTTCTAGTTCAAGGTCAACCTCAACCCTGACCTAGGTCAAGCTTAATCTCAACCCTAACTTAGTTTAGGATTGACCTCGACCCTAACCCAGGGTTTAAATTTCAAATATCAAAGATTTGGAGATGTTGGGGTTTGGAAATAATTATTTCCTGCTTCTGAGTCGGCTATTTTGGGCTTTGAAGTGGTGACTCTTAAAAAGATATTTAATATAGGTCCACTTCTAGGGGTATGATCCTAATTGGAATTTATTTCCCATATGTTGGAATCTCTAGAATTTTTGTGCCCTAGACTTGTATATAAGGAAGCCTTCTCCTCTCATTTTCTATCAAGAAATCTATAGATGAATTATCTACGCATAATCTATGAAAGCGATCGTCTACTTTCAAGAATTCAAGATTCAATTCATCAAGGAGATACATTAGTAGCCATTAAAGGATTCAATCTCTATGGAGCCCTCTTGTTGAAGATTTCTCCATCTATATCCATTCAAGCTTCTTCATATTCCAAGGTCCATTCAAGATTGGTGTCAAAGATCTAAAGGAAAATGATTTGGGGCATCCTACATCCTACAATTATACATCCATTTGGAGCATCCATACTTGTGGATTCAAGGATTTGAATCCTCCACAATGGTTTCAATATAAGCAAGGTGAATTATTCTATTTACTTTGTTTATCACTGCAATTTCAATTCTATTTTAAGGTTAATTCCAAAACTGAGGTTTGACTAAGGCAAACCCCTCCCCCAACAAACAAAAACCCTTTTTTTCTTGTAGGTACAGGTACAAAAAAATGAATTACAAAGCAGATTTGAATACCCTTTTTGGCCAACTTTTGGGATCCGCAAACAAAATTTCTGTCAGAGTAGTGTAGGTCAAGGTCGACATAAAGGGGTACAATTGTGCCCCTGTGTTTGGGTCAAGGTTGGCCTTGCTCAGGAAAGGAAATGATTTCTAGGTTTTCTCCATCTCTGTGTTTCTAGGCTAGGTCAGGTTGCTGAATTTCCAGAAACTCAATACAGACACCAGAAAATAGCAATTTCTAGATCTTATATACTTTGAGGTTAGTATTTCTCTTAAATTAATTTCAGTTGAGATTTTAATATTTTCATATCTATTACACATTCTCCTCTGAAAATGAAATGTAAGGTTTTCCTCTTCCATCTTATTTCTAATCGATGGATTCATTTGTGCATTGACCATTTCCTTGTGGTTAATCAATTTGGATATTTCCTTTATGAATTTGGAGCAAAGAGGAGAATCTTATATTCCCTAACTTACCTTTTATATGTAAATAGTTATTATTTATATGTGCAAGTCTCTTGTACCCATTTCACCCCTTTACATTTTTATATCTTTACATTTTGGTGAACCTGCTTAAGACAACTCTTTCTTTTGTGGTGTTAGATTTACATTTCATGTTAGATCTTTCATGCATATTAGATTAGTCTTCTTTTATGTTCTTGCATTTACATTTCAAAAATATATAAAGAAAAAATCCAAAAACATTTATTTGTTCATGCCTTGTTTTTTCCTAACTTAGTTCATTTCATTGCATTCATGTATGAGCTTTACTACCTCTAGTCCTACTTATAATATCCTGGTTAGAAGAAGTCATAGACTTATGGGTTCCTTAGATCCTGAGTCTTCCTCTCCTTTCCTTAGGATCCTGGATGACAATTTGATCACTCATTATTCCAATCCTTCTACGAAGCATAACTCTTCTCACTCATCTCATGATGAGGATAATGCTTTAAGAATTCTTCCTGAAAAAGTCCAAAAACTTTCAACTGAACTTGATAAAATGGGAAATTGGATTATTCAAGAAAACCATAGTCAAGATTCTATTCAAGTTATAGAGGCCCTTAAGAAATTCCTTTATGATAGTGATCAAGGTTTTAATCTCCTGTGTGATATCACTCATCTTGTGCATTTAAATTTCAAACCTTTAATTCAAGTAGATCAAGATCTAGGACTCACTCCTCCTGTCATTAGTGTGGAACCTTCTCCTATTCCTTTACCTAGCATTCCTACTTACACTCCTCCTTTAGTGACTACATCTCTTCCATATTCCAATCCTCTAGCTTTGAATATTCCACTTACATCTCTTCTTGTGAGTGTTCCACCAGTGTTTCTACCTACCTCATAGCCTTCTTACCATAGTTTTCCTTTTACCTATTCTAACCCTCTTCCAAATATGGTTCCAAGTGTTCCACTGGTTGTGTCTTCCATTCCTTCCAATTCCTACACATTTCCTAGTGTTCCTAATGTTTCTATGCCTTCTATTTATTCTAATGATTCCACAATCATTAGTCTAGCGCAAACTGTGTCCTCTTTACAACAACAAATTGCATCCTTAACTCAATCCAAGTTTAGTATTCCTACATGTGACATGGGTAGTCCTTTATCCCTAGACATTATTCATGCTTCTATCCCTCAGCAAGCCCATATGCCTTGTCTTGATAATTACAATGGTAAGGGAGATCCTGTCGCTCATGTTAAAACATTTCAAATCCTTTGTAGTGACTATGCTCATGACCATAGGATTTTAGACAAGTTGTTTGCTAGAAATTTTTGTGATAAGGCCTTGCAATGGTATTGTTCCTTTCCTCCTTATTCTATTGATTCTTTTCCAAAACTTGCTAGTGCCTTTATCTAACAGTTCCAAAATAACATTAGTCTACAAGTGTCCTTAACTGATTTGATGCATTGTAAACAAAATACTAAAGAAAAATTGACTGAATTTATTGGTAGATTTAAGCATTTTTATGCTCAAATTTATTATCATGTTCCTTATATTGATATTCAGCATATGTTTATTTCAAATTTGCAAATGGATATTAGATATAAGATTCTACTTACTGAATTTACCTATTTTCAACAACTTTGTGCAGTGCTTCATCATTATCAATTACAAGTGAGTCAATTTGAGAGAAACACTCCAATGACTCATGTTTTAGTTGATAAGATTGATGCTACTCCTAATCCCAATAAGTTTCAGAAACCTAACAACTATGTCAAGATAAATAAGAAAGAAAATGCAGTTGTTGATCAAGTTGTTGTTGCATCCACTAATGCCACTTCTGCATTCACTTCTTTTTGCCTAAATCATATGTTTACTCCTATTTTTGAATCTTTACATTCTATTATGAGTAATTTGTTGAATGCTAATATAATTACTTTTCCTCCTATTTGACCTCTTCTTCCTACTACAATGGCATCCAACTCCTTTGATCCCAAATCCTTTTGTCAATATCATCATCAGAATGGCCATGATACTATGAAGTTTTATTCTCTAAAACATAAGCTTCAAGACTTAATTGATTCTAATGTTTTATCTGTTGATAATTATGCTGGTACTAGGAAAAAATTTGTGTCTCCTCCAAATATATATGAATCCTTTGCCTACACATGATACTATTACCATTGTTCATCCATCCTTTGTGGATATTGTTTATGATTCAAAGATGGATGATCTCAATTATATTGTTAACCATGTGGAGCATGTTGTTTTGTCTCAACCTGTATCTCTACCCCAGCCTCAATCTCAAACTCCTGTTCAAGTTCCTCCACCTCAACCTCAACTTCAAGTTCCACGTCAACCTAAGCCTAAACTGAAACCTCAACCTAAACCTTGAAAACAACCTAAGAATAAAATACCTAGGGAACTCTCGATCACCTTTGATGATTCTGAGACTATTAAAGCTCCTGATGGCCCCCTCTACATTTATGCTATGATAACTAAGATACCTATGTGAGGTTGTATTTTTTATCCTACATCCTTAGTCAATTTCATTACTGAAGAAAACCTTTTTATGAAGAAATTACAATGTGATTGTTATAATACATCTAATGTGTGGATCCAAACTTGTAATGGTTTTCTCTATCCATCATTTGGTTATGTTAACTTTCCTGTTGAACTTTGTGGTGAAGTTGTGGACACTACCTTCATTTTTGTCCCTACTTCTGATCATTTTCAAGTTAAGCTTGGTTTTCCTTTGTTGACTTCCATGCTTGTCCTTGCTTCTCCTATCCATAAGTGTATTAAGCTCATTCATGATGAAGAAATGAAAATAATTAATCATAGTTTATATCAACCTTCTAGGCCTAGGGATTGTTCTACTCTTGACTTCTTTTGGCCTTCATTACCTAATTCATATTCTTCTCGACTTGATAACCTTTTTCACTCATATCAAGCCCATAAACATTGCAAGATTGTTGAGTTATGCATGCCTCAGATGGATCATAACCATGGTATTTTGCCTACACCTTCCATACCTTTTTTATCCATTTCTTTTAGTTTTGTTAATCAAGCTCAGGTAGTGTTTCTTTTTAGCCTACTGAGAATCCTAATAATCCTCCTATAGAACCTATGATGGAGCCAATTTTTGTTCCTCCTAGTTCTCAACATATTTCAAATAATACAAAATGTAACCGATCTCCCAATGAATGTCGTAAGAAGAGTTGGGCTCAAGCTAAGGCCCATGCCTCTATTCTTAAAAGTTATTTAACTTCTTTTGACCAACCTATGCCTGATGTGTTGGAAGAAGTTAATGTTAATAATGATGTTAAGATGGCTGATTATGATGATTCTATTCGTATCTTAGATTCTATTTTGATTAATCTTGATGAAGAAGATACTCTTGATGATCCTATTGATGCTAATGATGAATATGAGACTATTGATATTGATACTGATTTACCTAATATGCTTTCAACACAATTGATAATTACACCTAGTATCGAACATCACAATTCTCAAGAGGATCCTTATTTGGAACTGGCTATTATTCCTTCTATATTGGATATAGTCCCTCTTGCGAGTTTCCCAACTTCCCTAAATGATATAGACCGAGATGGGGAGAGTAGGCGATGCGCTTGATTGGCTTGTCCCCCATGGTAGCCTTTTATGTGTTTGCCTGTTGTATTGTGCTTCTCCCATAATGTTTTTGCTAGATGTTTGCTAGATTATTTAATATGAACCTTGTTAGTTTGTTCGTGCAAGGTGATAAAGGAATTGAACCTGTTGTACTATTCCTCTATATGTATCTCTATTATTCTATATGTTTTTTTCATGTTATATTGTACCTGTGCTATTGTTTGTAATTTTTTTCCTTGTGTAGTACGCTTGGATTTGTGACATGGTAGCACTGATTCTTTTTGGTCTCCATGTTGTGGTCTAAAAAGACTCCTCTTTGTAACTCTTGTGTTTTCTTTCCTCCATTGTGATTGTAGTTCTACTTTCTTTAGGGAATGATGTCAATTCATTTGCAATAATATCATATATATATATATGTATATATATATGTATATATATATATATATGTATATATATATATGTATATATATGTATATATATGTGTGTGTATGTGTGTGTGTGTGTGTATATAATCTTAAGATCATACTGACCCCACGGTAGGTAGATCCCTTCTGTATTCTTTGTATGTTTATGTGGCATTTTACTTGATTTGTCTTCACTTGGGGGAATCTCGTAGTGGAAACATAATCAATGGAGTTGTTTATGTTTCTGTTAAAGCCATTTCTCCTATTAAAGTGTTAGCAATGACTTTAACATGGGGTCATACGCTCTGCTCACTTTTTGCACAGACGCACTTCCAAAATATTTTCAAACTTAAAACTTGTTTTCCTTTATGGATTAGAGACTAATCCTTAAAGCATGGATTTTTACCTTATATGATATCTTGATCCCTCCAGTTTCAATTTACAAAGTTTTGATCACTTAAGGTCGGAAGGTGTCCTTAAGATTGGATCTCTCTAGTTTTGGATTTTCTCTTTTTGAATAGAATATTCCTGAGAGTGAATCCTTGATGGGTGGACTAGTGAGTAGCCACATTCACTAGGCGGTTCAACTCCATCTTTCTAGTTGCATTGTTTCCTGGTCTGATTCACAATGGGACATAGGTTCTCATTAGGCGAGGTAATCACACCCTCTCTCTCTTTTTCTCTAGTGATGTCTCTCTTATTGTAATCTTGGGGTTGACAAAGACTTGAGTCCCTAGGGACTTGTGGATTGCTTTTTCCCTTTGATTTCAATAAGATTATCTTTTCTTTGTGATCTCCTTTACCAAGAGTTTACAGCGAGTCCATACTCTTGCTAAAGTGGGGGCTAAATGTATCATCATAAAATGGAAGCACTTCCATTTAAGACTGGTTTATCCCTCTGAATAAGTGGTTTGGGGTCATGTCAAACACCTTGAATGGGTATTTGACTTGGATCTAGCTTTTCCCTTCTCCTGCCTTGTTTTCCATTTCTCTCCTACATATTTCTAGTATCCTTCTCTAAGATTTTGAGGTTCTTAACCTTAGGGTCAAGGTCAACCTTCTGGATCAAGTTTGACCTTGACCCTTACCTAGTTCAGGGTCGACCTCAACCCTGACCTAGGGTCTAAATTTCAAATTTCAAGTATTTCCAGATGTTGGGGTTTGGAAAGAATTGTTTCCTTCATTTGGGTCGGTTGTTTTGGGCTTCGAAGTGGAAACTCTTAAAAAGATATTTAATATAGGTCAACTTCTAGGGGTATGATCCTAATTGGAATTTATTTCTCATATGTTAGCCTCTCTAGAATTTTGTGCCCTAGACTTGTATATAAGGAAGCCTTCTCTGATGACATAAGTTTTTCCATTAGTATGCAAAAAGAAATAGTTTTTGAACCGTCAGTTACACTACACCAAAAGATAGGTTTTAGTTCTTACCAAAAGTGCTAAGTATAGAGAAACTCGATGAAACAAGTGTACAGTGTAAACCAACCATTCAACCTGAACATGATATAGAGGAACGTGACAAGCAGGTTACACTATAACCGATAGTGGAACCCGACAAGCAGAATACAGTGCAAACCAAGAGAACAGACAAGAGAGGAACCCGACAGAGCAACAGAACCTGACAGACAGACTTTCAGTTCAAACCGAGCATCAGTCACCAAAAGTCAGTTATATCTTGAGAAAAGTGGATCTGACTTCCACGTCAGATAAAATAGTTATATTCTATATTTAGAGTTTTGATTTGTTTTAAAACCATTTCTTGAGGGTCAAGAAACATTATTGTAATTGTCTTAATCAGTCTAACTAATTAAAAACATGCAAACTAGGAGATCAAGGTCAAGTTGTATACCTTTGATCATAGAGTTAAGTTTGTAATACGTGAAACTAAAAAGGTCAAATCTATGCTATAAATAGATATGTAATCATTCATTTCAAGATGGAAGAGAGGATGAATGTAGCCAATGAGCACATCTATTGATAAGACTGAGATTTTCAAGAAGAAGAGCAGCAAAAGATGAATTTGGTTATCAAGAACCAAGAATCAAGGCTACCGAGCAACAGAGGTATTAATCAATCACATTAGGTGATACATTGTACATGTAAAATTTAATGGATCTATAATCAACAATTCTAGATTGCATACACTCAGGTCAATGCGTATTTTGTCTACATTATAATAAGTGTAGAAACTAGAAGAAATCCTTTCAAGAAAGGTGGATTTAAAAATCCTATTGTAAATCTCTTAACCAAGTGTGCACTGAACAGTGTTTCTAATGCTCTTAACAAAGTAGACCTTAACCAGTCTCCACATAATACTCCTAATAGGGTAGATCATCAGAAGTGATCAAATTGTAAGCCTTAATCGGCCCCTTCCAATCTGCAGATAGTGAAGTTTTTGTGGGTGTCATCCCCATCACAGTTTTTACCTTCTAACATGGGTTTTCTGTGTTACCATATCTTGTGTTATGTGTCTATACTTTTCATGAATGTTTCTATGAATATCTACATACAATTAAGATTATGAATTGATATCACATGCATAAAGAAAGAATGAAAGATATGATCGGTAAAGTAAAGATTTGATTACATAAGGGTAAAGGTTAATTAACTAAAAGTTTTAGAGGTACTGATTTACCCCTCCCCTCTCAGTACATACTTCCCATTATTTCCGAGAATTGGTATCAGAGCTAGATCTCTTATTTGAAAATTTTAAAGACTTAAGAGAAAAGATCATACAATGGATAAGTACAAGCTTGAAAGAATATTGAGAAACAGAAGCTAGAGATATAAATCTTCTATGAGCATTACAAAGTAGAAAGAATCAAGATGAGAAAGCTGCTAGATGAAAGAAAAGTTATGGCAACTCAAAACAATGAAATAGACTACCAAGAAGAAGAGATACCAGATTTATTTGAGTCTTCAAGATCTACAACTAGCAAAGCATCAGACACATCTGAAGAAAGCATCACAAGTCTAAATGAAATCAATCAACATCAGGATAGACAAGTAAAGTCTCTGCAAATTGGTTAAGAGACACAAATTGTAAGAATGATTGATTTCATTAACATTGCTAGACAAGATGAGAAAGAAAGAACACTAGCTATTGATGACAAGAGGAAGATTGCTAATAAGCTACAAGAGAGAGAGTCAGAAATACAAAGACTTACTGAACATCATCATGAGATCACCAATCAGATTATTCTTATGAGTCAAGAGGAAAATAGAATGAATACATAACTCATTGAAATAATAGAAGCTATTGGTGAGCTAAGAGAAGAAAATGAGAAACTGAAGCATGAAGTAAGAATTTAGCAACAACACAACGATATGATGAAAAGAGATGAAGAAAGTACAAAAAGGATGGATGATTTTTTGGATGGACAAAGAAGAGTCAACAACAATAATGGACTAGGGTATACTGAGAATAGAGAATCACCACACCAAGCTGATCCAAAGAATGTGTACACAAATCCAAGACCAAAGAAGGTGTCATGCAATCACTGTGGAAGGCCAGGCCACACATCAAATGAATGCAGGAGCAAAAAGAAAGGTATTCCTAAATCCACACCTCCATTCATAGGAATTTTCTATAAATGTAATAAGAAAGGACATAAAGAATATGAATGTAAATCTGAGGTGAAACAACCAAAGAAGGAAACCTATATGGACAAGTACTGTCCTACTTGAAAAATGCATGGGAACACATCTCTTGAATGTAGGAAGAAGAAAAAGAAAGCATGGAAGCCTAAAAATCAAGAAAATTCATATCAACCAAAAAGAGTCGGTAACTCATATGTTTGGGATTACAACACATGGGCAAACTGCACAGCATGTGGAAGATTTGGACACATAGCTACAAACTGCATGAGGCAATGGACAAGAAAGTCTAGGATTTGGAATAACCTCGTAATGGCATGTCTACACTATCATAAAGTTGGTCATCTAAGAAAAGATAGTATAGACCGAATGACAGAGACAAGCACATTTTCCAATGGAAACACCATTGAAGACATCAGGAAGATGAGAAAAAAAATGTGGAGGAAAGCTACAAACACTGATGAAGCTGGACCGAGCAATGCACATGGTGACACCTTATCCAATGGATCTGGTGACATCACAACCCCCACTTAAGCAGAACAAGTATGGAACTGCACTATACCAAGTTATATTTTGCATCAAATCCATTATACATATTTAATATACCAAATCAACATGATAAAAGATGCACTATGGTATTAATTGTTATAATTTTGTGAAAACAATTCCATCAGTCAATACATATCAAAATGCATCAGTGTACATACACAGCTAAGTTGTCAATACTTACCGAGCATCGTTGGTTAACACATTAAAGATAAGTCACTAGTGTAAACCGAGATCCATCGGTAATCATGAAAGGTGACATATTGTCTTCGCCATATATCAAAATCCGTCGGTGAATGTAACAAGTTAACAGCTACCCAGAAGCATCACATTTTCACTGAAGGAGAAGTTAGTGTATTACCCGATGACTCCATCTTCACACACCGAGAAGTGGTTGAGCATTAATGACTTGACTTAGGTAAAATTCTATAAATAGACGATGGAAGGGTTTCATTTTTTACACAGCGACTTGAGCGATGAGAAAGAGAAAAAATAGAGCATGAAGCGACCTGATTGCAGAGTGAATCCAACTTGATTCAACACACTCCAAATAGTTTAATAACAGCTATAGAGGTTAAAGTAAGTACCAGCATTCACCGAAAAAACTTAGCTTTCATTTACGGGAAAAAGCCCTAAATTCTGAAATGATTGCATCAACTTCAAGAACCTCCAAGATCAAGAATGATAAGAAGAATAAGGTCAGTCTAATCAATAATTTCACGTGTGAAGAACCTCTCTGCAAGATATGTCCTGAGGTTTCTTCACAACCTGACAACACTGGTGCATTCTCCAATATACCAGCTAGGGTTTTTCTCGTTGCAGATGTGCGAGCTTACATACACTCCAAGATTGTAGAAATTGGAGACCTGGAAGTTGAACAATCTTACAAGAAGCTTTTCAATGATGATGGAACCATAAAAGACAAGCAAAAGCACATTGAGGTAAAAGGGCTCACAAATTCCCTATGGTTCCCGAAGGAGTTCAAAACTGAATGGATTCAGTTAGTGTTGAGTGTAACACCCCAAAATTGGCATCTTGCAACCATAACCAATTTTGTTGCATTTTTCATTCTTTTGGATCATCAAAGTCCTATTGTACTAGGAAATTCTGAGGTTTGACTGACTCTACTCGACCTAAGTGTCAAATGCAAAAAATCCTAAATCTGCATTAATCATAACATTATATTTAATTCCTAAAATATCAATTGGCTAAACAAACCTTATGATCAAATTAATTTAATTATAAAGTCCTAGCACTTTAATTAAATTAAATTCACCCCTTTTAGCTAAAACACATAAAAAGGAATTTAAATAATATTTAATTATTAAATAAATATCCTCATTTCAATAATTGAATTTAATTATTCAAATAATTGAGAAAATACATTTATGAGGTCATATTTTATTTATTTAATTAAATATTCTCTCAAAAATCTTCTCTCCAGTTCAGAAATAAAAACTCTGAATTAACTGTACTTTAAAAGAGAAATAAAACAATTAAAATAAAAAAGAAAATAGTTCATTGTTTTCTTTTAAAGAAAACTTGCTAATCTGAACTGGTTTTTTTATCTTTTTTATTTCAAAAAGGAAACTTTCTATTTTGAGAAGACTCTCAGTCTATAAAAGAACTCCCATTTCTCATTCAAGGGGGATGCATTGTTAGAATAAAAAATTGTTTTTGCATTTTATAGTTCATAATCTCATTTCTATTAAACTCTCATTTGCAATAGATTAGTTTCATTTTCTTAGATTAATCTTGCATTGAATTCATTTCTAATCATGTCATAGTTTAATCTAATTTCTAGCTTAGATTAATCTTGCATCTTTCATTTTTAGATTAATCTTGCATTACATTCATGGAGAAAAATCCTTCGTTCTTAGACTGGTCTAGGTTGTGAGACTCTCGTTTTGAGAGCCATTCAAAACCCCATCTAGATAGGAGGCAACAAGTCAAATCATATAGGCATGCCGGATGAATAAATCATATTCATTTCTGTGTGTGTCTGATGAATAATGACTATGAAGAATTTTATGGTTAAATAAGAAGGCCACATTTAACGTATACATTTTTGGCACCCATTGTGGGGCCAAATAATCAGTTTCTGGCCTCATTTTCTTGCATTTATTTTCATTTTTGCGCTCTATTCGTACATCTATGTAAGAAATGTCATGCAAAATTTCACAGCGTCTTGTGCGAACTCTCTAGTTCTTCATGGGATTCTCTGTATTTCTTCATGTGAACTGTTCTATTTCATCGCACAAAATTTGACACCAGAGACCTTTATTTGCTATTTCTTATCTCAGTTTTCTAATCATTTGCTATTTCCTGACTTTTGTGTTTCTCTGATTTTATTTTTGGAACAGCTTAACAGTGGTTTGCAAGATGCTAAAAATGAAGAAAGCAATAACAAACTACTAACGTATTTACTGGAGGATGCTTGTCGAAGACCTTGCATGTTTTCACAAAACTCTCATGTCTATTTTTAGTAGTTAGAAAACACTTCAGCTTGGTGCTTAAAATGAATCATTGTCTTCCATGTTTGAAGTGTCTTCTACTTTGTAAATTCCAAATAACTATATGAACGTATCCTCTCCCCTTGCCTTTATGGATCTTGGGTGTAAGAGAAGTCATATGATTCTTCTAGTGTGGCTACCTCTCGAGAGCTTTAATAGAGCCAGTGAGAATGAACTGCCCAACCAGTAACAAGCTAAAACCAAGCCCTTCTGAACCAGTATACAAAAAATGCCATTGTGATTAGTCTCACAATGGACAGGTGTGAATTCATTGTGGAAACCAAAATCTCCTCTAGTACCCTAGTGGTGCGTTAAAGTCCCTACATTGTTAAGGTGAAAACCTTGCTTTGAAAGGATTGGGAGATCCCCCTTTATTGGGAAAATGACTTGATCACAACCACCTAAATAGATGACCTTACTAAAAACTTTTGTTATAGTATCCAAAATCTCTCTATCTGTTGGCATGGAAGGTCAGAGACTGACTAAGATGTCCCACACTTTCACGGATCTTAGTAGAGATAACAGTCCTTTAGAAAGTAATTCTCTTGGGATTCGAAGCTTTGTGTGCTTGAGAAGTGAGTGCACATGTAAGGAGGAGCCTGTGCCTCCAAGCTTCTAAGTTGTCCGCTATGAGTAACTGTGGCTAAACTTTGGTTCAAGTAGGAATTCAACAAATATTGCCCTGGCTCACCTAGGATTGTGATGTGTTTGTTCTTTTACTACAAACATTCTGCTTAATGTGTTTTGCGTGGGTGAATCATTCAAATAATCTAAACAAACATCAAATCACACAACTTGCCAAATTTGAAAATGTCCAAAACAATCTGCAACTTGAAATTTCTGTCAGAAAACAACATAATCTATCTCAAAAAATGCAATCTAGTCCTAACTGTCTAATTTTGTAGAATTTCATTGTCTACCCTGCAAAATCTCATGTGATATTCTGCCACCTTCGCGTCATTCTATGGGAAAATTTATGTGACATGCTATAAACTATCGCACGATATTTTTCAATTTTGTTGCTATTGGTTCACCAGTCTATCATTTCTTTCTACGATTTTTTGTGCTGGACTGCAAAGTCTCGCACAAGCCTTCAAGAATCTTTGCATGAGAATCATTTTTCCAAAATAGTGAGCTATTTCCCGTCTGTCCAGTGTCTCTCTACTAAATCTGGTTCATGTTTTGGGTCTGTTTACCTGCCTTCTATCTACACATAGTCTGAAAATGGATTTCTTGGGTTGAGAATTATGTGATTCTCACTTAAACTCATCCCGTCTCATATCTTTTGTTCTCTTTCTACTGTGTCATCATATCTTGCGACGCGATAGTCACCTCTCGGCTGTTGTAGCCTTATTTTTGATAATTTGCATCGGATATACTTCACCTTTTGGCACTTTGTGCATTTACCTTAAGACAATTCCAAGTGTGGTCCTAGTTCACATTCCTTATATGATATTTTTCTATGACTGTTGCAACTCAAAGTGGCAAAACAGTCACTTCACATGTCACTAGACCAGGTAGGGGTAGACCTATCAACCAAGAAGAAGGTCATTCTAAAAATTTTACATAGCTTGAGTGTTTTGGGGAATTCTCGCATCCCCCTTTGCCGGCTACATCTAGTGAGGAATCATCTTGATCTCCCTCTTCGATACCTTGACCTTACATCAAATGATCATTTCGAGTGGATTTTAGATAGGTTAAAAACCCTTTGTTCCAAGAAGATCCAAATTCTAAAGATTTGTTTCCTGAACTTGACACTAGTGAAACAACAAGGGTTCCTATAGGTACAATACCTCTGGACACTCAACCTCCTCGTATCGAATCTTGGCACACTAAACACTTGCTTTCTATCAAGGTGGAAGATCATAATCAATTAGGTGAACATAGCAGAGATGACGATCACTCTAAAAGAAGGGGTAAATTCCATTATCAAGACCCCCCTAATGGTGAGGAGACAAAAATAAGTCAAGCAGATATCAAAGGTGCTCGTTCCAGTAAAAACTTCTGCAAGATGATGGAAATTCTCCTAGCTGAGGAGAAAGAGAAATATCTTCTCGAACTAGCCAATCAAGGGGCCAAGTTTCCCTCAAACTACAATGTAGACTCTTTTCATGCAAGACAAAGAAGCTGAAAACTCCAAGTTACAAAAAAAAGTTCAAAGTATGCAAGAAAAACTCCTTCAACTCATGAAGGAGAAATAAAAACCTGCTACATAGTTCACACTAGAAATCATATGTCCATTCCCATTCGATAAGAGTCTATGCATGCCTCCTTTTCCTAAAGGAGTTGAACTTCCCAAGTACGATAAATACTTGGGTACCTCTGATCCCCAGGATCATCTGAGAGAGTTTGGTGCTCTCTATATGGAGTTCATACATGATCAAACCTACCTCACATGTCTCTTCCCACGTAGCTTGGGAGGGTTGGCTATGGAGTGGTTCTCTAGGCTACCAACTAGCATCACGACTTTTGATGAGATTGCCAACTTGTTTCTACAACACTATTCCCACAACATCCAACATCAGGTTCACATCTGAGATCTTTGCAACTTAAAAAAAAATCATGGAGAACCTTTCTTGACATTTCTCCAGAGATGGAGACAACTTTATACAAGATATTCTCGCAAAATACCCAATTCTGAAAAGTTGGACATTATTTTAGACAATCTTCTTCCCAACTTTGGGTATTAAGTATAGCTGCAAGGTCCTTTGACCTTCAATGACATTATTAAACAAACTGTAAGAATTGAGACGTTTATGGTCAAGAAAGGAGAAGTGACGTTACACAAGGAAAATAAACAAGGGCCTTCCTCCTCAAGCAAAGATAAACCCAAATTTCGTAACAAAAATCGTGATGTTGTGAACGATGGAGTTGTCGACAATGTGACTCCCAAGCCTCCAAAGGCTGCTTTTAATCTCACTACCACTATGCAGGCAGCCAAAGCCAATGAAAAAGCTACGGTAGAATCCAAACTGAGTACATCAAATTTTTCCAGATCTAAACCTTGGGCTCCTCAACCCAAGCGTGAGTTCACTCCTCTAGGAGAACCTCTCAATGTAGTTTACAATACTCTCTTGGGCAACCATTTACTCACTCCTTTGGATAACTCATGTCCTTTCAATCCACAACCTCAACCATCTTGGTGGAATGGATCTGCATATTGCGATTACCATTAGAACAAGGGTCAGAAGATGACTACATGCATTCAATTACGACACAAGATCCAAGGCCTTATCGATAGTGAAGTTATTGTTGTGGGAGGTCACAACAAGAACTTAGACCACCAAGCTTTCAATGACCCATTTCCTCCTCATGGGAAAGGTGAATCATTTAAAGGCAAGAACACTGATGCTAAGGTCAACTATACATACACCAATAATGAAAATGTCATTAATATGGTTGAGCCTATTGATATTGAATACTGTAACATTGTCATTATCAAAGGAAGGGGAGATACTCCCAAACCCAAAACTCCTTTTATCTTACGAGGGCCTGTGCCTTAGCCCTCGGAACAAGAAATGTCTCAGGTCTGTGAAAATGATGTTACTCGATCTCATGCTAAGATCATTCTCAAAGGCCTTGAGCCTTCTACATCTATACTAACACAACCTACAGACAAAGCTACTATTGGCTCTGCCAACAAGAATTAGAAATTGGTTCCCTCGTCTAATGCTTCTAATTATAGCATACTAGACCAATTACAACATACCAATGCTCAGATCACCATCTTTGAACTGCTGAAAATCTCCCTTGCTCACAGGGAAATCCTTGACAAAGCCCTCACTAAGGAAAATTTTCCAAAAGATCTTGATCTCGACCGGTTTCAATCCATGGTAGGTCACTTGACCTCCTCTCATTACTTGTCTTTCTCTAAGGAAGATGACCATTCTTTGATTCAGCCACACAATAAACCCATGCGCATTGAAGTCATGATTGGCCTAAAGTGCATTTGCTATGTCCTCATAGATAATGGCGATGGCCTTAACATTTTCTCTTCTAGCTTCCTTACTGAGTTAGGCTATGGTGAAGACTACATAGATGCCCGCAAAAAGATTACTATTAAGGCCTATGATGAAGAAGAATAGAAATCTAAGGGACTAATTGTGTTACCAATCAGAGTTGGCACTATTGAAAGGGGTGTTATCTATCAAGTACTTGACATTCCTTTAGCATACAATATTATATTGGGAAGGACATGGATCCATGAAATGTAGGTTGTCCCTTCAACATACCATCAATGCATTAAGTTCCCATTCCAAGGATCTAAAGTGACTATACCTGCTAATACACGCTATGATTGCAACACACTCACAAAATCTGCTGACAGCTTTGTACCCACCAACAGAGAGTCTACTGAGTTCTTTGAGGCTAAACTAAATGAAATGGAAAAGGCTCTGACACTCAAGGAAATTGACATGGGAGGGTATCAGATTGAACCCATGCTATCTATTACATATTTGCCTTTGTCTCCATGTTCTTATGGGATACCTTCTAAGTACGCTAAACCTTCTATAGCTCCTCCTCAAACAAAATATGGTGGTAACTTTGTACAGGCCACGAAACCATTAAAGGAAGAAGATGAAACCAGGGCTATCAAAGCTTGGATCTATAAAGGGGAGGATACATCTAAACAAACCACTCCACCTTTTGACATAAAACCTGAATAGTATGGCAAGGGTCTAACTATTATGCAACACCTTGGCTACAAAGGAAATGGTCCTATAGGTGTGAATCATAAAGGATTTCTCATGGCACTTGAAGCTATTGGTCCATGAACACATGAATCTATAGGTCTAGGCTTCAAGAATCTCACATTTCAACTGGAGATAAACAAATTTGTACCTCAAATAGATCACCAACCAACACCTGAAGGTACATCTAAAATTGAAGAGTCAAAAGATAGCTCTGGGGAGGATTGCTTCCCTTGTCCCATTCCTCCAGATCTAGCAGCATTATTTGCTGAGCCAGATGATTTTATACCGCGTTTCAGTACAGTCAAGACTAAAAATGACTTTGATGAAACCACTTCACTTACTTCATTAACCTATGAGAAGTGGAAATAAATACAAACTATAAATCTGGGTTATCACAATGATTTATACATACCACAACACTTCCAAGAACAGTTTGAACAGGAGCAAGTCCAGCCACTTCTCACTAAATAAGAAGCAGATGATACTGCAAGAACTAATGAAGCACCTATGTCAAACAGTGCTCATTTGACCATAGCAGAGTTTTTAGGTAGAACTCATCTAAACCTGGGGCAAAGGGTTGATTTCACTCATGTTCTTGATATGACACCTAATGATGAAATAGAATCTCATGAATATGAGTTTGACAGTTTTTCAGACACCCCCTTTGATAGGGATATAGATACAGTAGACACATATGAAAACCTTCTCAAAGTAGGTGAAGGGTCTAGTATAAGGATAAACAAGTCTAATACCATCGATGTTAATGTGTCATCTACTATAGTCGCTAGGGTTCAAAGGAATTCGACTACACCTTTAGATGAGATTTCTCTAGGTCTCAACTTACTAGTCCATGCTTTTGATGATTATACCATGAATGCACTAGAACCTGTCACTGCTCTTTCACTCCGCCATCTCAAGCTCCTAGACTGGAACTCTTCCTCCCCATCTAATTAAGTCCTTACGTTCCAGAATGACTATGCTCTTTCCTATTACCTGAACACTATCAAAATTGTAACGTCCTCCACTAACAAAGATAGTGTCAACATGACTGAGTCTAATATCAAGTATCTCAGTCACAAAATCAAAAGAAGAAAAAATAGGCACTCTTATGGTCAAAACCATATTGTGGCAGTGTCAGAGCCTAAAAAAGTGAAAATAAAGGATGTATCCAAGGGTGAAAACCTCTCTAAGGCGCTCAAGGATGGGATACTTGATATGCTTCTGAGTCATTTCTAGGAATGATCATCTGTGCTAATTGAAGCAACTCAACCAGTCAACTTGGGTACATAAGCTTAATCTCAGATCATTCATTTGGCACAATCATTATCTGAGATAGAAAGAGAGGAATTCATTACATTCTTCTAGAGAAAAAAGATAAAATTTTCATGGAAATATTCAGACATGCCAGGATTAGATCCTAATCTAATCATGCATCATTTGTCCATTGCACCAAGCATCAAGCCTATCAAACAAAAGCTTTGAAAAATGCATTCACTTACGGCTCTACTTGTCAAACCTGAATTGGAGAAACTTCTTAAGGAAGTATTTATCAGAGAAATTGACTATGTAGAATGGATCTCCAACATTTTTCCAATGTTGAAACATGACAAATCTATCTAAGTCTACACATACTTTAGAGACTTGAATAAGGCATGTCCTAAGGATGACTTTCCATTGCCCAATATTGATATGATTGTAGATATGACAGCAGGATATGAAATGTACTCACTGATGGATAGTTTCTCTGGCTACAACCAGATAAAGATCACGCTGGAAGACCAAGATAAAACTGCTTTCACATGTGCATGGGGCACTTTCTATTGGAACTTCATGCCTTTTGGACTCATGAATGCTGGTGCTATATATCAGAGAGTTGTCACCACTATATTTCATGACATGATTCATAAAAGAATGGAAGATTATGTCGATGACACTCTAGCTAAGAGCATGTAATGAAAGATGCACCTTGCAGATCTAGGTCCTATACTAGATCACATGGAATAGTTCAGTCTGTGGCTCAATCCTAAGAAATGTGCATTCGGTGTAACATCTGGAAAACTCCTTGGTTATATCATCTCTGCAAAAGGCATAGAGGTAGACCCTGAAAAGGTCCAAGCTATCATGGAAATGCCACCACCAAGAAATATCAGACAAATGAGAGGACTTCAAGGTCAATTACAGTCTATCTAGTGCTTCATCTCACAATTGGCAAATAAGTCACAACTATTCACCAAGACTTTACACAAAGGTGTGGCCTACCAATGGAACAAATAATGTGATGAGGGGTTCACACAAATAAAATAATATCTTGCAAACCCATCAATATTGATGCCTTATATTCATGGGAAGTCACTCATACTTTACATCTCTACTACAAATACATCACTGTGTGTCCTATTAGCTCAAGAAGATCAGACCATAAAGAAAGGGGTATCTACTACATTAGTAGAACTCTGGTCTCATATGAAACAAATTATTCCATTATAGAGAAGGCTTGCCTTGCAGTGGTATTTTCTTCACAAAAATTGTGACACTACATGTTGGCTCATACTACACACCTTATTGCTAAGATTGATCCTCTAAAATATTTTCTCAGTAAAGCTACCCTCACAGGTAGACTAGCCAAGTGGGTCATGCTTCTCAGTGAATTTGATATTGAGTATGTAGAAAGAAAAGCCATCAAGTGGCAAGCAATTGTAGATCAATTGGCAGAAGCGCCTCTAGTAGATCATCAACCATTGAACATCAAATTTCCAGATGAGTCCATATTACTTCTCATGCATCGATCCTGGACTATGTTCTTTGATGGTTCATTTACCCAATAGGGGTCGGGTGATGGGACACTGTTCATCACACCTCAAAGGTACTCTTTACCAAAAGCATACAAGATTTTTTTTCCTTGTACAAACAATATCGCCGAGTATGAAGCCTTGACCAATGGTATAAATATTGCCCTTGAGTAGCGAGTGGATGAGCTCAATGTCCTTGGAGATTCACAATTAGTCATAAATCAAGTAAATGATATCTATGAGACAAAAGATGACAAGATGGTGCCTTATAAATATCTTGTTGATGACCTCATAAAATATTTTTCTCACATCACATTTCAACAGGTTCCAAGGGCAGACAATAAAGCGACCAATGCAATGGCTACTCTTGCTTCCATGCTACATATGCCAGAAAATGACTTCCGACATGAATTCCTAGTGGAGATGTTATGCTACCCATCTTATGATTCCCTTGAGTCTCGGATGATGTGTTCTATCATTGGACATGATTCATCGTACTACCATCATATTTATACCTACCTTTGTGACCAAATTGTTCCAGACACCTACACCCAGAATGAGAAATCTCACTTAATCCGTAGTGCTTCACAGTTTTTCATCATAGCTAACAACTTGTATAGGCGAGGTCTAGATGTATAGTACCCTTCTTAGGTATTTAGAACCCAATGAGTCCAAGCGTGTGTTAGTTGAGGTGCATGAAGGCATCTGTGGGTCTCACTCAAATGGCCTAACACAGGCCCGTAAACTTATTAGAGATAGTTAGAGATAGTTACTATTGGCTAGATATGGAAAAAGAAGCTACACAGTTTACTAAGTCTTTCAAACAGTGTCAACTACATGGAAATTTGATTCATGCTCGAGCCAAGAAGCTCATTCCCTTCATTACTTTTGGTCATTTCAACAATCGGCCTTTGATTTGGTGGTCATATTTATCCCTCATCATCAAATGGACATAATTTCATCATCACAACTACAGACTATTTCACCAAATGGGTGGAGGTAGTCCCTCTCACCGTGGCCAATGGAAAATCTATAGTAATGTTCATTCTCAACTACATCATCTGCAGGTATGGTGTACCCTCATCAATAATCACTGATAATGGGGGGCATTTCAAAAACATGGATTTGACAGAGCTATGCTCTAAGTTTAAAATCACTCATCACTGGTCTTCCATCTATTATCCTCAAGGTAATGGATAGGTGGAAGCATCAAACAAGACAATCCTTAAAACCCTACATCACACAGTTCACAAATATGGATGCGATTGGCACTTCCAAATCAATCCATCTCTCTGGGCATACAAGAAAAGCATAAGAACACCAACAGGGGCTACACCCTATGCTTAGGTTTATGGAGAAGATGTTGTGTTACCAATTGAGGTTGAGATTCCTTCTCTATAATTATCTCTGAAGGGCCTTATTACTGACAATGATAACAGAATATCTCGGCTACAAAAGCTAAAACTACTTGATGAACGTCGGCAAGTGGCGTTGGATCACCTTAGACCATATTAGAAAAGGATATCCAAGATCTATAACAAGAAGGTCTGACCAAGGGAATTCCAAGTGGGTGACCTCATTCTGAGGGAGAACCCTAAGAATCAACAACATTGGGTCCAGAAAGGAAAATTTGAACCAAATTGGCTTGGTTTGTATGTTATCACTGTAGTATTTGGGTCTGGCACCTAACAAATCTCTACTATTGAAAGGGAGAAACTCAAGGAGCTGATCAATTCCCTTCATCTGAAATGGTTCTACAGCTGAGACATCTTCCGTGTGCTCATGTACATAGTAAAGTCTTGAAAAAATTCAAAAAAATAACAAAATATCCTGAAAAATGATCATCTTAGTGAAAACCTAGCAATAGGCGCTTTGATGTATCTCCAAAAAAAATTATATATTCCAAAAATACAAAAAAATTAAAAAATTAAAAAATACAAAAAAAGAGAGAAAAAGAAGGAAAAAGTGTCATTGATGAAAACCTGGCAAACAAGCGTCATGGTAGCAAAAAAATAAATTCTGCCAAGAAGGTGAAAACATGGTAAACAGGAACCTCTTGTTCCACATTGCTATATCTATCATAGCACCACTTGGCTTTATACATTTTCTTTCCTACTTTGTTGCTTTCCTATTTTCCTACTTACATTTTCTTTTCTGCATTCTCTCAGTTCCCGTCAAGACACCAACTTACATGGATTGAAACTAGTCATACTCTAGAGGAAACCCTCCTGGTCTAGGGGGAACTATCCTATCACCTTTTTGGATCTACTTCATGATAGTCACCAGTGTTTCTCACTACGTCTGCCTACTATCATTTTTCTTATATTGAGATCTCTCTCCTTGAGAATCTTCCTAGCATTAGTCACTAGTGGTTCTCACTGCATCTGCATACTGATGCCTGGCTATTACTATGATCTCTTCACTCAAGAATCTCTCTCGCGTCAGTCACCAGTGGTTCTCACTATGTTTTCCTATTGTCATTGTACTATTGTGATTTCTCACATCCATTACAGTTGGAGTTATACTCAAATGCTCTATCTATCGATACTCGGTCTTGGCATTCTATGCTTTAGTTTATACATAGCTTTTGGTCACTTTTGTGACACTTTGGTTACTTTGTGAACCCTACTGACTTGACACTGATTCAGCACCATACTCCTAGGGGAAACCAAATCTAGTTTGTTCTCGCAACATACGTCAAGTCAGTCACCGCTACTAGGGGCATGGTTCCCCAAATTCAATCACATCTTTGGTTTACACCAGAGTCAGTAATCTTGTCAGTTCTAAAGGAAAACACTCTACTGATACAAATAGGTGTTTTTCAACACCACACTCAACAGTGTTTTTCAGCACTCTCTTTGGACACATCTATTTTTTTCAACACACATTGGATATCACACACGTAAACAATAACATCTATCAATAGCAATCAAACACAATGCACTCACAAGAACAACAATTTTTTTCAACACCCCTAGACATGAACACATGTGAAAACTTTGAAACATGCTGAGCTATGATTGAATTTCTCTTTGTATGCTACTTTTTCTCATTAATTTTGTTCTTCTTTTTTCTTTGTCTACTGCTTGTTGGTGTGGCTCTGATGATCTGGCAACATCAAATAACTAGGGTGTATGTGATAAGAGCTTCTACATTAAGGTGGAAAAGCCTCACATCCTTCGATCCTCTTTATTTGTACGCCAAGGTGAGGTCAGAACAATCTCCTTGACGGTTATTGCTCTATTTGTTTACGCATGATCGCACTCATGGTTATCTAGGCTTTGGATGCCTCAATACTAGTGTACTCTTGCAACATCAACTGGAAACAATGTTCAGGTCATCTTGGCTTTTGTGCCCTGATGCTTACATTTGTTTCCCACATATTATCTAATGAAATTCATATTCATATTCTTATGGTTGCAGTGGCACCAGTAAGGATTGTATGGACTCTGATGTTCCAAAAATGCTCTATGATGACAACTATTCGATGGGTCTCACAACCATGTCCTAGGGATTTCATCTAGAATAGGATTTCATTTTCATTCTAGACTTGCATTATGGCAGGAATTTGATGCTCACTTCGTTGTGTTCTCCTGTATTTGTACATTGAGGAGTTCTTCATCGTCCTGGCTTCATCACGGCTACACAAGTGTTCAATCCTCGCTCTTGATTCTTCACATGTTCTCTTGGTTAACATCTGTCACAGATCTGGACACCCTGCATGAGATGTTAGTACCATATACATTAAGTTGACAAATGCATTATCATATACACATTACATTTACATATTTCCATTCACAAGTGCATTTACATAAATCATCTACATACATACAAATTTGCATGTATATAAACATGTGCATCACATACATAACTCATAAAAATATACATGTGTATTTCATACATCTACATATATTCAAAACATGTCTATTCATTTGCATACATTTCTAACCATCTAAGCATATAGGAAACATCTCATAAAGAACAACATGACAAATGCAATGATACCAAAAGACGAGCTCATATATATATA